>CM033646.1:82798288-83168959 GCA_019512145.1 Engystomops pustulosus | reverse complement strand
GTACAGACTGTCTCCTGTATTACTACCTTGGCAGCCACCGCGGGCTAGTCGCACCTGTGGAACGACCTGGTGGTATCCCGCCGCAGCAAGCCCATCCCAGCAGGCCACCACACTCCTCCCTGGGACAACCCCTTTCCTCAGAGCTCCTACACTTCAGATTGTCCCTCACACACAGCTTTGCATGGAAGCAGCGCCAAGTCATGTCCCAGAACTTCAGGGGCATCCTGATGGAATTCAACAGACTCAAACCCAAGAAAGGTATTCACTAGGAATACCACAGGGTTGACCATACACAACCCTCCTTGTCTCCTCGTGCGGTACACAACCTCCCTCATGATTAGGTCCAGCCTATCCCCTCATAAAAGCTGGAAGAACAGACTGTAGACCCAAGTCCAGAGAGGTTCTGGCAAGATACATACACTGTCCAGATATATCAGCAGTGGCAGCAGGTAGGTTTTGATCAGGTTAACCCTTTCTCTGAGGTCAAATACCAACCCTTCCACTAGTCCACCCTCTGAGCGACGATTTTAAGCCTGCTGTCACAGTTTTGCATGGGGTTTTTCCCCTGGCCAAATTCAATGCCGAGAACTTTGGCAGAGTCCTGTGGCCCTGGAAGGCTGTCCGGGAGATCAAAGCCTGGATCCCCCTCTCCCAGCCAGAAACTCTCACACTTATCCCTGTTGATCTTTGACCCAGAAGCCTCTGGGTAGCGGTCAAACTCTGACATCACCCATTGTGCCATCCCCCCCTCCTGAGGACCGAAAAGGTTGACATCATCGGCAACACTACCACTCTAAGAGTCGTTCCTGTGCCGTCCCGCCTCCACCAAATGCCACGAATCAACCCTTTAAGGAAGGGTCGATCGCGAACACATACAGAAGCGGGCTTGTCATGGGTGCTCCTGCGATCCCTGTCTCGGATCGTGGGGTGCACCCGTGCCTCTCGTGGTCCGATGGCCGACCCACTTACCTCCCCGGCTCCAGCGGCGTCCCCACTCCTCGCAAACTCCGCAGCTCAGCGCCGCGTCCCCGTCTCTCGGGCTGTCGGCACGCCGTGCTGCCTAAGATTTTAAAGGCAGCAACCAAATGGTGCTGGCCTGATTAAGTTCCGCCCTTCCCGATTACCCTTGCCGGATTCAAACTCCCCTAGAGAGAAAGCTCTTGTGATTCCTGCTTCCGGATTCCTCGTTCCTGTGATTCCCGGTGCCAGTCCGTTCCTGTGTCCTGCATTCCTGTGAGCCAGTCCTCCCTGTTGGTCCTGCGTTCCCGTGTGCCAGTCCGTTCCTGTGGCTCCTGCGTTTCTGGTGTGACAGTCTGTTCATGTGGTCCTGAGTATCCTGTGTGCCAGCCCGCCAATTACTGAAGTGAGTCCAGGTGTTCCTTCTGTTACATTCTCCTACTCACCCGGGTACAGCGACGGTCTCCTGTATTACTACCTTGGCAGCCACCGCGGGCTAGTCGCACCTGTGGAACGACCTGGTGGTATCCCGCCGCAGCATGCCCATCCCGCTTTGCGGCGGGTTCTGGTGAACACCGCATACCACTTAGACTCCGGTCCCAGGTCGGCTAGTACTACCTCCTGCGGTGGTCCAGAGGGTCCACAGACTCCCAGTCCTTGACAGGGCTCTTGTCACTGGAGCAGAGATGGAGAAGTATTGGGGAATAATACTTCTTATGGGGATTGTAAAGAAGCCCACAATCAGGGACTACTGGAGCATAGACATTTGATGAGCAGGATGCGCTTTGAAGCCATCCATAAGTTTATGCACTTCACCGACAACACACAGTGCCTACACAGAAATGATCCCAGTTACGATAATTTATTTAAGGTCAGGCCCATATTACATCAATTTAGTGCCAAGTTTGCCCAGACATATACCCCCACAAAAGATGTGAGCATAGACGAGTCCCTGGTACAATATAAAGGGAGACTTCAATTCTGCCAGTACCTGCCCAACAAGAGGACATGCTGTGCAAAAGTACATCAGGGTATACCTACAAGTTCAGGGTATATGAAGGGAAGGACTCCACTATATTGCCTCCAGAATGCCACCCCTCCTGGGTGTTACAGGGAAGATAGTGTGTGATTTGGTGCATCCACTGCTGGACCAGGGCTACCACCTCTACCAGGACAATTTCTACACCAGCACTACCTTCTTCAAGTGCCTCGCTTCCAGAAATACTGGGGTATGCGGCAATGTATGCAGAAATCAGAGAGGTCTCCCTAAGTCACTCTTTGGTCAAAAACTTAAAAGGCCTGATTGCAGGGCACTATGCAGCAACTCCAGCAACTCTGTATTGTGTGTTAAGTACAAGGACAAGAGAGAGGTCCTTGTATTAACCACAATACATGGGCACACCACCACTGTGGAGACCATCACTTCTGGAAGCAAGGCCACATCACGCATTGTACCAAGGCAGCACTTTTCAGGAGAAGTTCCCCGAACTGCCATGAAAGGAAGGTGCCAGATGTGCTCCAAAAATGGCATTCGGGAGAACACCATTTATCATTGTGAGACATCCCCAGAAAAACCAGGGCTATGGGGCATATTTATCAGGACCTCTGCCCCTCAGTGTTACCGTCCCCGCGCCGGCGCACTCGCTGCCGCTGGTGACTTTTCATTTGTGAAAAGTCGCCGGCTGCGTTTTTTCCTCCGCCTGTCTCCCGCCTCGTCTTCCTGTTTCAGCCTCTTGATGTATTCCTATGCAAATATGCAGCGGTGGGGCTAACATACACTGGCGCATGAGCCCCAATGTATGAAAGATTGCTTCCAAATTTATCATACATCCCTGGATTTTTAGTTTCACATGTTGTTACCCAGATGTACTATACACAGCTTATACATCATGTCAGACCTTTCCTTCTGAGCAATGCCATGTGCCCAGTCTGTAGATTACTGCCCCATATGAGGTATTGCTGTAAACACAGGTATACCCACGCTTCCGACCATTTGCCGATAAAATAGATCCACAATGGCCTGTCTTGATAGTGAAATGTTAAAGAGTTCCGACATAGGAACACAGGGTTGTCAACATGGGAATTTTGTTGTCAAAAATCGATGGGGAGCAGACAGGATCGAGGGATGATGCAGACCCAAGCTGGTTAAGCCGGGTGACACAGAGTGTTCTGAGACTGAGAATCCGCGACCAGAACAGTTGGAAGACAGTGTGGGCCCACGAGAGGCAGGGCCAAGCTGGTGCATCACGCCAATGTCTCAACTCGTGAGCTCCCGTGTCGAGGGCTCCTCGCAGGGCTAGATCTCAGAAATTCTGAGGTTCTTTAAGACACCAGAGGACCAACGGACCTGTGGTGTGCAACATTCGCCACAACCAGCTCAGCAGGGTTTCCACCACGATACTTAAACTACCACCAGTATGCGCAGCAACGCCATATGCATGCAAACACCCCACTCTAGTGGCAACAACCCTGTTCACCCTCCGAAGCCGTTGCACGACCACTGCTCCTTCCCAGGGGTTGTGTCATCTCTAGTCATCCCCGCTGGCCACCCAGGACCCTGCCACAAAAACCCATCGTCGCCTCCCCGCTCCTCCACAGCATCCACCATCGTTCACTCTCCAACCCAGACGCTGGAGCGTTAAAGCGCAAATATATTGCACCCCCACCCTCACGCCCAAGCCCTTACTGTGGCAAAACACCCCTTCGCCAAAGATTGCTTACCCGGATATGCTGCCTATTATGCTAGTAGAGACCGAGGCCTTTCCGCAACTCCTGGCGGCCGTGCCGCTCCCTCGATTTTGCCTGTCCCCAGGCCGCCACTAACTTTTCCGCGATGTGCCGTCCCAGCCCTGCACCAGCACTTGTCAGAACCACATCGTCTCGGGCCCTGACCCACGCTCGTTATCTGACAATGCCACCTACCACGTGACACTGGACGGAGTGGCTGCCGGGCATGCCCCTCATATATCGCTTACGGCCCATTGGGTTAACCTTGGTGGAGGCTTGGACCGAGTCTGACAGCTGGGGCCTGCTCAAATATACTGCCGACTCCGATGTGATGGTGCGGGGCCTACCTCGGTCCAGGTGTTTTCAGTCGCTACTATGCCCTCCTCCTCCTCCCACCCCTCGCTCCACCGTCTCTCCTCCGACTAACCAATCCGGTGGCAGCGCGCCATCATCGGTAGCTCTAGGCACCGCCAGCAGTGCCGTCGCTAAGCGCAGCATGCGGTGCTCAAGACTGCTGATCCTGAGTCGACAAAGTCGACACCGTCCCAAGAGCTATTGAGCTGGCACCCGCACGGCGCAACCTGATCTTTGGCTGGCACCGCTGAACCTCAAGCCGGAATGGTTTTGTTTGACAACCAGGCCTTAACCTGGTGGGCCGGCTCTGCAACTCTGGCAGACTGACACAGTGCCATGCCTGGCCCATGGTTAAATCTGATAGTTCACGTGTTCCCTCAAGACATACGCCCAAGGGTCTGTCTGATTTTGCTCACGAAGGTGCGCCGGCATCTGTGCTCATTTAGAGGAAGTCACCCATATTCCTGCCACTCTCAGGGCATCGCAGCGCCAGCCTCCACTGCCCGCCATCCGACTGTTGTGCTGAGCGTGCCCACGAGTGGAATTTCAACACTGACCATGTATCCAGAGTTTACCATCAGCCAGAGCGAATTTTAGACTGCCATAAGTCAGCTTCCACCAGAACTGGTAGTCATGTCGAGTCATGCTTCCTCAAGTCTACAAGGAGGATTTGACGTGGATGTCTGATATCTGGTCAGTGGCTGAAGTAACATTTGATGAAGTCCAAACAACCGATGGTCAGTGGCGATGCCCGCCATCATCAGCCTCAGCCATCTCCGCTGCTTGGCCTGTTGAAAAAACTCCTGGTCAGCATGAAAGTCGGACTTTGCGCTCGTCACAAGAGACAGGGAAGACTTTCCCTTGTTGAAGCCAAAGCACCCTCAGGTCTGTTTTCTCAGGGCGCATATCGTAGCTAGGTTAGTGTGGCGTTATGGATGATGGATGAAGAGTAGAAATGTTGTGAGACAACAAGATGTACCATTTTTCGTCCTTTACTGTTCATTCGTGTAATGGGCAGAATAAGATGATTTTGGAGATTTGGAGGAGGAGGAAATGGACATCAGGCCATATGGAGTGAAATTCTTACGCGTTTGTACTAACTGGCGCATATTGCATATTTCTTCTAGGCGTCTATACCCCCGTGACCCTCGCGTTCAAGAAGTTATTCCACGCCCGATTACTGGTTGTTCACTAGCTCCTGGAACCCACGGTACAAGCAAATCTTTCCACTCGCAATCCTGCAGGTAGGAATGATTGTGAAATGCATGAATAGGCCCAGCACTGGTGCACTAAGCTGAAACAGTACTTTCCCTTCTGACGCGCTCGGAGCGGCGAGTGGCGTAGCTTCTGCGGACAAGTAGCGAGGGAGAGTAGGCGAGCAGGCAGCCTTGTCCAGCACTGTCAAGGGGTACGCTTTACAAGGGCTTTTGCCAGCTTTATGTCACCCCAGCAAGACACTGTCCACCTGTCCCCAGTCTCGGCAGAGTAGGTCTGATCTTTACAGAAGCTGGTGAGGGAGTACGTAGTCTGACCATACCATCGTCCTAAATGAATCACACAGCTCCCCTACACTACTGGTTTTCAAAGCTTGACATGTGGCACGAATGGCGCTCTAAGGCCCTTGGGAGGTTCTTGCCTGCCCTGCCGCTAGCGTCCTTGGCCGAAGCGGTTTTGCAGTGCAGCTGGTGGCATCATCACCGCTAAGCGTACCCCGCCTGTCGACGGACAGCGCTGACAGGCTGACGCTTATTAAAAAGGGAATAAAGGCTGGATTTCTCATAAAATTTCCAATCTCCACCAGGGAAGGAAGCTCAACTTGAATAATTGATTCCACTCCTCCTCCCTCCTCATTTTCCTCCCCTTCTCCCTCCTCTTTGTACAGTTAAAGCAGAGGAAATGTCTATTTTTTGACAGGGCCCACTGGCTCTTGCTATAGTCCTTCATGGCATTTAATTGTTCTGGAGTGGGCCACCTACCCGGTCCTCTGTTTGAAACAATTTGTGTGAGTGCCCACATACAGGCACTCATCTATTCCATTTAAAAGAACTGCCGGGTGCCACCACCTGCTCCTCTGGTTTGAAACATGTTTGGGACTGCCACATCAGCCTCACTCTATTCCATTTTAACCGTGGAAGGGCCACCTCCCTGCTCCTCTGGTTTGAAAATTTTTGGTACTGTCCACATACAGCACTCAATCTATTCCATTTTAGCGCATGTGCCACCTACCTGGCTCCGCTGGTTTTTGAAACATTTGTTGGGACTGCCAATACATGCACTCAATCTATTTTCCATTTTAAGCTGGAGGGCCACCTACCTGCTCCTCTGGTTTAAAAAATTTGGGACTGCCACATACCCGGCAACTATCCAAATTAAATTGTCCTCCATAGCAAGCCTCCACAACGTTGTCTCCATGTGCTACCGGACGATTGCTCCAAAGTCGTCCATATAGCTGCCTCCAGTACATCGTTCCCTTTAGTCAAACTAGTGTTTGGTGTGTCATTCATAATTTGGTTTGTTTTCATGGATTCCAACGATCAAAGTTGTAAACTTGTCCGCCACCTGCCTGTTATTCCACAAATAGTACTTGGCAAACTTTTACCATTTTGTAGGGATATTATTTTCAGCGCTTCCTTTTGCGCATCTGGTTTTTTACACATTCCCCACTCACCGCGCAATAGAGGGGGGGGAGGGGGGGGGAGGAGTCCTGCCCGCTGTATGCCCTAACCCTCTACGACTGGGGGCCCACCACCAGGGTGGGAGAATCTGGGGACTTGAAAAATCTTAAATACAAAAGTGTTCTTAGAAGTTCTGTTTGTGGTGATTAGCCCTCGATGACATTTGGCTTGGAATTGTGTCGTCAAATGCTCCCGTTTGGTGGGGCGCATCTGAGTGCGGCCCATCCGTCCCCTGCGCATGGCATGCGCTTTCTTGCGCATAACTGTTTAACATTCCCCTCACCGCGGCTCAGGGTGTGGAGGGGGGGGGGGGGAGGGGGGGGGGTGGGGTGCCCTAGGGACACTATGTCGGGTCATCCCGACTGCGCGCGTGCGCCGCTTTCTACTTCCTGTAGTCAAAAGGTTTCTTAATAAATGGGCTGTTTTGGGGAGTAGCCTAGGAGACAGGGGGGCTTTGTGAATTTGGCGACCCCTCCCTGTGCAATCGGAGCTGCCATCGTCCACTGTCGCACTGCATTCCTCGATGGTTGCTTTGACTGCCGTAACTTTTGTACCCTTTCCCCTCCCCACCGGCATGAAAGGCCCCCGTAGTGCGTCCCTAGAAACTATACGGAACCGCTAAAACCTACACTTGATCTTCTACAAAAGGGTTTCTTTTAGAAGTGCTGTTTGGGGAGTAAAGCCTAGAGACGGGTGGCCTTTGAAATTGGTGAAAAGCTCTCCTGGCAGCGGAATGCGCCAGCTCCATGCGCATCAAGCGCTTTCTGGCTCATGTGGTGGCCGTTTTGATTTCCATTCCCCGGCTCCTCCCCTCCCCTCAAGGGAGAGGAGATGGGGGGGGGGGGGGGAAATGGGTCGGGGGACGGGGGGGAAGGGGGAGGAGGGGGGGGAAGGGAGGTGGATGGGGTAGGGAGAGGGAGGGGTTGCGAGGGTGACGGAGCAGGGGTCGGGGGGAGGAGAAGGTGGGGTGTGGGAGAGTAAGAAATGGTGGGTGCGGGGGGGTGCCGGGGGGGGGGGAGGTAATGGAAGGGTACTGGCGGAGAAAGTGGTGTGGTTGTGCGTGGAGTGGGAAGGGTGTCATGGATAGAGGGTGTGAGGGGTTGGTGGGTGGGGAGGTGGAAGAGCGGTAGTAGACATAGGCACGAGGGGGGGGGTCGGGAAGGCAAGGTAGGAGAAGAGGAGGCGGCGTCCGGTCCCTGACGCGGGGGGGCTTTTCTGCCTCCGCTGCTGGCGGTGGCTCCCGGGGGGAGGGTTGCGGAGGGGTGCTTCCCATGTTTCTTTCCATTCGTTTGGTAGGGCCGTCGTAGGGAAGTGGAGGGGGGTGATCGGGGGGAGGGGTCCCTGAACCCCTGGGGGCTGGTCATAGTACTTACGTTGCCGTCGCAAGAGAATGTGCGGGGGGAGGCCAAGAGGGTACCTCTTTAGTTCCCTGGGGGATAGCTAGGGTCCCCCATGCCCGTAACTCTCCCGGGGGAATCCCATCCCCTCCTCACACGGTGACCTTCTCCCCCGCGAGGGATCCTTTCACCTCCCTCGCTCCTGGGGTCCACGGCCTCGTGCGTGTTTTCCTGTTGTCTCCCTCCCTGTGGAATTCCTTGGACGGGGGGGAGGGGAGGTGGTGGGTGGGAGGGGGTGGAGGAGAGGGGCTGGGGGAGAGGGGGGTCGGTGGGAATGGGGAGGGAGGGGGGGAAGGAGGGGGGGTGGGGTGTGCGGGGGGGGGGGAGGTGGGGTGGGGTATATGTTGGGGGGAGGGGGAGGGGGATGGAAGGGGGGATTGGATCTGGGGTGAGGCGGGGGGGGGGGAGGGGGTAGTGAAGGGTTGGGGAGGGGGTGGGGAGGGAGTGATGGGGGAGAGGCGGGGGGGGAACGAGGTGGGGGGGGGTTGTGGGGTCTGGGGGGGGAGGGAGGTGAGTGGGTAGGAAGGGGGTGACTGGATGGAGGGGGGTGAGAGTTAGTGGGGGAGGTTGGCGTGGATGGGAGGATGGGGGGTAGTGGGTTCGTGGTGATGGATGGGGGAGGTGGACGTTGAGGAGTTGAGGACTGAAGGGGAAGTAGTGGGGGAGGTGGTTCTCGAGAGGGTGTTCTCGTTAACTCGAGCGCCGGCGGTGCCTCCTCTTTGGGGTTCCATGTCATCGATGCGCTGTGTGAGGGGGAGGGGAACGGGTTGTGGGCTGCTGCGTGGAAGAGGGGGGGGGGGTGGAAGAGGGTGAGGAAGAGGGACGCAGGGCGTTGCTGACACTGGCTGAGCCTAGGCGAATAAAGGTCCACAGGAAGCGGCCATGACCCTCCCAAGCCATGTTAATCCGGTCTGTACACCCATTTCATGGATTCCCACCTCAAGCCTTTTTGTTTTCACTTTTTTTTCCGGGTCCCCCAGGGTGAGGGAGTAGTGGGTGGAGAGGGGGGGGGGTCTGACTTCTTTTTCCTTCCCACGAGCCCCGGGGCCCGGACTAGCGTTGGGTCTCGAAGGTTCCGGGAAGGCTTTGCCCCACCCCTTTTTCCCGCCTTTAAATCACTATTCTCCGTTGTGGTTGTTTGTTATCCGTGTTCTTGCTGTTCGTTGTTTCTGGCCTCGTGGGGGGGGGGGAGCTTGGGGGAGGGAGGAGGTGGGAGGGGGTGGCTCTAGGGGGGCTGGTTTTTTTTTACATTCCCTCACAACCCGCCATATCCTAAACTTTACCCAACTGCTAAACTCCCCGCTTTGAAATCTTATACAAAGGTTTTCTTATAATTGGGCTGTTTTTGGTGAGCTAGCCTTAGAGACAGGGGGCTTGGATTGGCCAAAGCTCGCCTGGGCTCACAGAGCGCCAGCTTCCATTCCCAAGATCCATGCTAACATAGTTGCAGCATGCCTTAATCCCCTAGCTAAGCTAGTGTAGTGGGTTCACCTGCCCGACTTCCATCTTATAGGCTAAAGGGACCCATACCTTATCGGTCAGGGTAGCCCATTGGGGGGGAGTCCAGGGTGAATGGGAACTCGCCAAATAGAAGTCCCTGGTTGCCTGGTGGTTTTGGGTTGCTGGAATTACAGATTGGGAAGGACGACAACAAGGACTGGTTTTTACAGTGGGTAGAAATAGAGTTTAAAGAAGCTTCAATGCAGTTATGAGTGGGTTATAGGGCTTTGCCCAAAAAATGGGTTTTTTAAACGAAGCACGTTTTTGAGAACTTTGGGGTGAGGTTTAGGTAAATTAGTTCCCCCTGATCTTCAAGGGCAAAAGCAGTTCCATAGAAATTGGTTGCAGGGTCCCCCGCCCCCTCTCTAATAAAAGTTCTTGTTACTGGCAACAGCTCTAGTTTTTTCCTTTGAGGTTCCGCACTAGGGTAATAGGTTAATCTCAAATATCACGGTGGCGGAATCTACGAGCAAGGAAGAAAAGTAACGTGTGGGGTTTTTGGCTAGAGGGGAGGGTGGGGGGGGGGGGTTCCTTCTCTCCTCCGCTTCTGTTTCATGGGGTGGGGTGCAGGCCAACATTCCTACTAGCTTTTAATGGATGAAGGGTTTATATTATTTGTAAACTGTGCGGTTCGAAAAGGAGAACCTGGCGAGCCAGTGCAGCGACTGGCATGACGGTAAAGCCTACAATGGGTCCCCCCTTATCAAAAGCCGAGCTGTGTCCAGGGCACGAAAGTATTTTGGGGTTAAGAGGTTTTTTTTTTCATGGCTTCCCATGTTTAAAACTTTGGGGTCGCCACCGGGGGCGGGATTGGCTTGGACTGTTGGTCATCCACAAACATAGAGTCCTTGCCGCAGCCGGGGGGGGCGAGCTTTTAATCATGGTACCGATATTAATTTTGACGCTTCTTGCCTCAACTCCTTTTGGTTTCCTCGCTCTGACACCCTTATTGTTTGGAAGCATGAGTCCAATTAGGGTATAGTTCGCCCAATCCACTGGCTCGTAGTCCTGCTGCCGCTGGCCGTTCGCCCCTCTTGCAGTGGTCCCGTCCCCCTAGTAAGTGTCAAGGTCATTATTTTGGATGTTTATCATGGCATCGGTGGTAGCTTCATTCCTGTCACTAACTGTCCACCTGGCCCCCATGCTTTTGCCCAGAATTTCGGCATAACTGGTGCGATTTAAGCAGCCTCCATAAGTGCATCCATGCAAATGCTGCCCCTGCCCTGGTTGTCTGTTCCCATGGTTTCCGTGTGTTTTTCCCATCCCCTTTTCTGAGGGGTTTCCCAGTGTTTTTGCCAAGCTTTCCCCTGTTCCAAGCCTTGGTTCCCGCCTTGAAAAAATGCCTCCCGAGTTCCCCATTGAAAGACTTCAAATGGGGTTCGGTTATTCGAGACGATCACGTCAGCCATCCCTGGAAAAGGTTTCGTCTCGAATAACGATAACCCCGAGCAGAACTGTTTTTAGATTTGTTTCGCTCCTGCTCTACATCCTAAGCAATGTCCATACTAGCATAGGTATCTGTTTAATCCCTTGTGCCCTTGCCCCGTCCCCTGCTTCCCCACCCTTTCCTTCTCGTTTTTTGGGCTGTCTTGCGCCTGTGCCTCGCCCTTATGGGCTCTTTGTAATAAATTTAAGGGGTTTCGGTGATCCACTTTTTTTCCCAGAAGGAAACCTTTTTCCTTATAAGCCAAAAGTACTTAACCCCTATATAATTCAAGGCCAAATGCCCCCCCACCTCTGTGATGTTTCCTGTCACCAATGGTGTCAATAATACAAAATGGGTTAACCCTTCCCTCCCTTGCCTTTATAGCAGGCGTTTGTGGCCCCGAGTCCCTTTTTTTTTGGTTTGCCTGTGGTCTTTTAACTGGGCTGCCTTAAGAATATGGCCAAATAATACTCTCAAAAAAAGAACTTGTTATTAATCAAAAATTTTCAAACTTTCCTTGATCAAGACAAATCTGTGACCAGCCCCAACTTTATATTCCTCAGGGGTTTGTTTGAGCACAAATTCCATTTTGGGGTATGAAAAAATCCCCCCCCCCCCCCCCCCCACCAAACGCCAAAGTACATATCTAATTAGACCATTGAGCCAAACCATTCTTCGTTAAGGTCGTTGATATTGTAATGATATGTTTACTTCATGCTTGGGTAAAAATTGTTGGTGCCAAAACCCGTTCCTAGTAAGAACCTTAGGGGTGAATAAGAAAAATCCACATAATTATTGAAATTGTTCCCACCTTTCCATATGTTGTGCCAGTCAGGTTAGGCCACTCCTCTTCTCGCAAACATGACCAAGGGGGGGCGGATTAGGTTTTGTTTTACCCCAAACGCAACATGCCCATATGAAATATCCTCCTCCGTGCCAGGATGAAGGAAGAATTAAATAGACTGTCCAGAGTTTTTTTTTCAATACGGCTTTCTCCCCGATGATCCAGTGCCAATTGTTAAAACAGCTTCATTTCCTTTTTTCTTTAATTTATCCTTTTTTGATTTTGTTAACTGTTTTGCTTTTTTAATGTATGTCTGTTTATTTGTTCCAAACCCATTTTTGGTTACCGTTAAAACGGTGTGCTTTTTTTTGGGTATAGAGGTAATTAAAAAAGGGGATTGCCTCTTTAATACATTTTTTTTTCCTTGTTGCTCTGTAGTTTTTCCAAAGCGTGTGGAAAGAAGGTTGGAAAGTTAAAACCAACCTAAGCCGGTGGTTTTTTTTTTCGCTTGTTTGTTGTGTCCTGTGTGGGGTTTTAGCAGTTAGCTATTTAGGTTGTTTTTAATCCAGGGTTGAATCCTGTAACGTCCCGTAAAAAAAGTGTGTACGCTGGGTGTAAAAATGTTGGGGCATTCCTGGGTTGGTGGTTCCATAAGCCGTAAAGAGATTTGCAAAATGGGTTGTGCCAAGCTGTCCCCCCCCCTAGGAGTGTGGGCTGTGTGACTGTTATTGGGCCTGCCAAGATAGGTGGTGTGCTTTGGTGCAGGGAGGTAGGCGTTCCATAGTTCAAAATATAAGCAGGGTGCCGTTGTTATTTACCTGTTTGGTGTGTCTGATGTTTTTTTTCGTGTTCAGAATGCATTTTTGTGGTTGCCCTTACGAAAATTGTGGGCGTGTTTGACTGGGTTGTGCTGAGGTCACAATCAGGAACTCGCTTTGCGATTGTCGAGTAAGAAAATTAAGAATAAGGACCCCCCAAAAACCAATTGTTTGTAAGTTTTGGAAGAGCTTAAGGCTAGATTTGGTGGGGAATGTTTTTCCCCGTTGTAGCCATATGAATTCACCCTGTTGATAGGGACTCTCACAAGAGTTTTGGGTGGTTTCATTGACAGGGGCTATCAAAAAAAAACCCTTTCCCCCCTCCCCCCCCCGCTTCCCCCCTCCCCCTCCCCCCCCCCTTCCATTCCAACAAAAATGATAACCGCGGTAAAATTACAGATCAATAGGTGCTAAAAATCAAACCAAAAATGTTAATGATCTTTCTTGTAATAAAATAACATTTTAATACACCCCCCTGTGATGCGATAGAACTAACTAATATTAAATTAATCGACCACGTGTAATCTCTCCCCTCACAAAAAAAACAAAAAAACAAATAGCCATTTCAGATGTTTTTTTCCTGATTAAACCCAAAATATATAGAATTTTTATTTATAGGCCGTACAATGGTGGACAATAACAAGTTTAATGTCGCTGCTTTTCCATGCAGTTGGCCTGGGCCATGTGTCCCATAACCGCATTTTGGTTGTTAACCACGACGAGAGGGTAACATTGGCATACGTCCCAATAGAGAAAATGTTAATTGGCCAGAAGGGGGGGGCATTTGAATCCTTTAAATTCCAATGTGACTGTGTCCCCATTTTTTGTTTTTTGGCCTAATGAATGTTATTGTCCCCCCAAAAAAATGACAACAGTTTTTCTAAATATTTATCTCCTTTCCAATTTGTATTTTAAAAAAGAGTCCGTGAACCACTTAAAGGGGTTTAACAGCTTTGTTGTAAGAGTTGTTTTTACATTCTTCGAGTGGTATTTTAGAAAAGTTCCTAAGGTTTTTTTAAATTAAATTAAATTTCAGGTCTTCTCAAAGTCCACTTGAAAGGTTTTTTCCCTCCAGATTTGTCTTTGGTCCAATATCATTAAAAGCCTGATAAAATCTGGGAAAAAATCAGGTGGTCTCTTTTGGGTGTTCCCTCAATAACTCTGCAAGGAAAAGCAGAACATTTTCAAACTTTGAAAATGAATTTTTTTCAGATTTTTTTTTTTGCCAAAGGTTTATTATTTTTTTTTTTTTTGTCACACCCAAGAGCAAAAACCTATGGGGGCCATGGGCAAATGGAATGCCCAAGTGAGACAGGTAATGATTGGCGTGATTTCTGAGCTCCTGCAGACTCACCTGCCTTAAAAACCGGTTGGATGCCAAGATAACCACAACGGCAAACGCTTGATAAGGAAACCTGTGTCCAAAAGAAAAGAGAAAAAAACGCCAAAAAAACAAAGAGAAACTGTTAGTTTTTTTCCTTCAACAAGGACAGGTAACAAAAAATTGCGCATGTGCTGCCTCACCTTCCACCACTCATATAAAACAGCGCCTTTAAGCTTTCTGTTCGGTCCTCCCCCACTGCCAGTAATCAACATACACCAGAGAATGTTTCTGCCCCTCCCGAGTTTTAAGGGCCAACTGCAGCAAAACAGCCTCATACAACCTGGCTCAACCGAGCACGCCTCCGTCCCTGAGAACAGGTTCCCGCACACCATCTCCCCCCTCCTTCCGAGCCCAAGCAAAGAAAGGCAATGGATACATCACATTGCAGAGGATGAGACCAACTTCAGCCAGCCAACTCGTGATTGTCCACCCACTTGTCAGAAGCTTTTTTTTCTGGCTTCCACAACACTGGGGAACGCAGCAAGCGGGCAAACCTCATGGGTTCCTACGTTACAAAATAACAAGAAAGCGGTACACCCCCCCCCACCACACCACCCCCCCACAAAAAAAAAAAAAAATTACTCTTTTTTATTCCGGAGCTTCCACCAATCGGAGGCAGTGGGGTTACCCCGAGAAAACGCTCAACGAATCCAACTTGGATCGCCGCCTGGAGGGGGTGCGTTGAGAGTTTAGGCAAACAGTGGGGGGAGTATGTGGGGTCGTACTTGGGAAAGGGGAGAAGATTAAGTAGGGGGGAAATCTCACTCTTCTCACCCCCCGGTGCTTCCCAGGTTCGCCACCTTGGAATCAACTACCATTGAAACGCCCCCCCCACTTCTTGTTGGCTTTTCTTTTCCCGGTTTCCGTAACATTAAACAAATGGGACCACGCCATGAGTTGCTTCCTCTCCTTTTCTCCTTTTTCTATGAAACTCCTTTTGCATATAACAATTGTTTTTGTTTTCTAATGCTGTCCAGAATACCATATCAAGTAGTAAAGATAGGAAGAAAGAACCCATTCTAATTTTCCCTTGTCCTGCCTTGGATTATCAATACAAAAAATATGGGGCAGTGGTCCACTTACAAATGTGAAACATTAGTAATCCCATGTATTGCCAAATTTTGATGGTTCACTGCGTCCTCCATAACTGAAACCTCGAAGTGGATTAGATACCGCATAATAGAACCATTGGTTGTCCTAAGTCTTCCCATACTTTCCCTCTTCATCCTTTTTCCGTCCCCCAGGTCCACCATCCCTCTTTCCCCTATCCCTGTTCTATCCTATCCCTTTTTTTTCCTTCACTTTCTAAAGCACGATACTCAGCATACTTATACATAGCAATTTAGGGGGTCAGGCCTTTTGTAAAACCCTCCCCACAAACACACTCGCAGTGTTTTTCTGGATGTCGAGGTGAAAAATCATAGACCCATGCGGATCCACTTGCTTTTTCACTCTTAACTGGGGTCCCATCTAGTGAAGGGCTTGCCACCCCATTTACCAATTTCCTTTCTCATCCAAACAAGTTTTTTTTTTCAAGGCTAGAACCCCTAACTCCCCCTTTTCCACCCCCTTTGTGCATCCCCATCTCTCCTCTATTCACCCCCCCTTTTTCTTCCAGCCCTTTTTGTCCCAAACTTTCCCCCCCCCCCCCCGCTTCTCAGGTTTGAACCTCTTGTGAAATGACTGACTCCGCCATAAAAAAAAAAAAAACTATCTAACCGCACGGTATATGCCCTTCCTGAGAGACTTTAGGTTAATATCCTAAGCCTGCCCTTTTTTTACCCCTTTCCTGGAAGAAAGAGTTTGGAGAGTTTTGTAGACCACTCATTCTCCAATATCTTTTTGGAAATGTCCCACTTATTCCCTTCTGTTGAAACAAAATATATATAACCTTAAGTGTGAGCCTCTGGTGGGATCCTACGCTATATGAATTATAGTAATACACCGTTTGGTTTAGGGGGCACGCATAGTCCATTTCCGTATCAGACTTTGTTTCACAACTTTTCTTATTCCTGACCAACAAAATTGATCTATAATTATCTCGTGAATGAAAACAACAATCTCTATCTTAAAACTAGGGAAATCCGCTTTCCATATGAGCACACATGCACTTATGAATGGTTGTAGACTAGAAGAGCACATAAGATCCCAGGTGTGAACCAGCTTCCCTTGTAAAGTTCTCCCACTTTTTAGGCCCCCTTCCACCAACTTGCGTTTGCAGATCACGTCAGAGTTTGATCAGGGTGGTTATCAGGTGTTTGGCTCGTTGAAAAAACGCACTTTTGGCATCAGAGTTGCAACTCAGCTTTTCAGTAGAGTTTGGTTCAAGGATGTCCTCAGTTTTTTTCACGTGCGTTTTCAATGCAATTTTTTATGCAATTTCAATACTTTTTCCACTCGCAGACAAAATGGCATTATGCAAATTGAATGGATCAGTCTCGTCACAATACACAGGCGATTGCACCCTTGCAGTTGCATTCTTGCATGTGGTTCAGAAGTGCAACTGGCGTGTTCATTTGATGCATCATCCAGAACTTGTATGGTGCGTTTTTCACGCTGTGACGTTCCCAAAAGTTGAGCATGTCGAGATTATAAATGCGCGTTAAAAAAAACACGCGTGTGTGCGTGAAAAAAAAAAAAAAGTCTGAAAAGACCCTTTTGGTTACAATGGGTCGAGAGTGCAATTCAAGTTCTGCGCGTCAAGCACGCGCAGAAAACCGCGTGAAAACGCAAGTGTGAAAGGGGTCCTAGAGAGCATGGCGGTCTGGCTGGACAATTACCAAAATGGTCTATATATGGCTAGGTGCCACAACCCGTGTGGCTTTGGCTAATCTTCCACGTAAGTGGATCCGCCTCCAACGCTTTCTGTATAAGTACAAGTTTTAGGTGCCTGTACAAGTTCTTTTGGTATTGTGATTGTTCGTTGTTTTTAATTTGCTGAACATTTACTTACTTCGTACCCATTCTGAAAATTGGACCAGTGACCCGCCTTATTGGTGACCTTAACATCAGTGACCGGAAGGGACGCTGATACTTATGATTTATGTATAATTGAAGCATCATGGGACATTTTTATCTGCATTGGTGTGAAACTTTCATACTTATCTTATGTGGTGGCAAATATGTCTATTGTAAAAAACAAAAAAACATATTTTTGAAAATGCAACTAAAAATTTCATTAAAAAAAAAAAAAAAAAAAAAACATTATCAATCAGTTTCAACACATGACGTAACAATGTGTCCACGGTGAAAGAGTCTCAAAATGACCTGGATATGTTCCAGAGCAATAACGAATTATGTTGAAACACATGAACACATGTCAGATTATAAAAATATACATTGTCAAGCCAAAAAACAATCTTGGTGTAAGGGATCAAACACGTTATGTATCAGTGCATCCAAAATGCCTAAAATTTAAAAAATGATGTGCTTTGCAGTGTAACTCGTAAAAAAAAAGTATTTGTCCAAATGTTCGAATCGTCATTTCTTCACTTCTTTATACATTATTTACACAACCAAAATACACCCAAAGTATGACATAGTAATTGCCATCAGAATTTTTATTTAAAGAAATTATAGCAACATAAAGAATAGATGAATCTGGTATCTACATATTTTTGGATTGTAGCATTGATTATCCCTAAGCGTAATCAAGTTTACGTCCCTCCAGAAAGTTATTATTTTCACGTGATTAAAGACGGTAGAAATTTGAATTAAACTTTTATTAGTTTGTTTAAAAAAAAATGGCAAAATAACCTGGTAAAAGGATCAATAAGAAACAATTGTCCCTTAAATGAAACCCATACACTACTTTCTAATGGCCCTCTCCTTTTATCCGTCGAGCCCAAAAGTGACCTAACTAGTATTAACATCTGACATTTTAAGCCTATTAGTATTAATGAAGACTATTCTAGTCTATAGACCCTGATATTGACCCCTACAAATTTCGGCGAGTGTCACCTCCTCAGGCTTCAATATCACTCACAGTTTCTTTATTATCTAAAAATTGTTTTCAGGTCAGACTAGATTGAATTAAACAGTGTATGACAAGAGGACGGACAATTAATGGTTATGTTTCTTACTTCATAACCTATACTAAGACCATTCACACCAAATGCAGCCTATTCTGGCTATAGTTCCTTTACATGTGATTTTTTTATTATTGGGACTCAATGTATCTTTGCAGCATTGTCACATTCGTTTAAGAATGGTCCAGCATGTATATAACATCAGTGACATAGCCATGTAGTAGGCTGACAAGGTGTGTCCAAGCTTTAAGGGTTTATGGGTTTATTAAATCACACCCTACTCCATATTACCCACTCCAGTGAGGTTGCTTAACCCCTCTAAAAACACAGCCATTTTTTTAGCCTAAGGCTCAGCCCCATTTTTTGGATTCTGACTTGCATCTCTTTATATGGTTTAACTTTTGAATACTGTTACTTTTCAAAACGAATCTGAGACTGTATTCTCCTCACATATTGTACTTCATTTTAGTGGAAAATTGTTGCTGATTATTTTTATTTTTTTTACAAAAAAAATTTAAAAATTATTATTTTTTTTTCATTTGCCATTTGAGATTTCGAAATCAGTTGCGTTTTCAGGCAGATGGATTAACCCCTAAATAAGCTGCTTAATAACAGTTCCCATATTGCCTACTTTACATTTTCTAATTTTTGAAAATGTCTGGATATTTATTTTGTGTCACGCACGCTTACAAATCAAAATACTTACTACTCACTATTAGCCCAAACCCCCTGATGAAGCCAGTTTACTGGCGAAACATGTCGGGGGGCCTAATGTTAGGAATCTGCACGTTTTTAATTAGCAGTGTGTTCACAGCAGTGTGTTCACAGTGGCAGGAGCCAGTCATATGTGTGGCATACAGGGCCAAGAGATCAATCAAGTGTGATAGATTACAGTTGTCTACATCTTCTGTTACTCGTACTAGGAGAAACATCCTACTATCAGCATAGGGATATACCATACTACGGCTACGCAATTAGTCAGCATAGGGATATATACCATACTAGCGGTTACGCAATTAGCCAACAAAAAGGGACCATACCAATGCCACTGTAGCCCTCATAGACTCTAAGGCCATTCTAGTAGTGGCCAGGCATTTAGGCTTAATTCACCCTCATCACATTCAGTGGTGACAATAATTACATTATCCCTACAGCTATAACCAATAGCATCTCTAACCGACTCACCCTCTGTCTATATGAGAAAACTCTAGCGTGAGAATAAAACGCTTGATCGATAGCCCTTATTCCAAACCCAGGGCGCTGGTTACCTGTATCATAGCATAAATTATATTTTAAAGGTCACACTAAGCATAGTAAATTGAGTCACCCTGTGTTTTTTAAATCACTTTATTTCCATGGGCACCGGGTAGCAAAACTACCAACATTTGACAGAATTAATAAAAGTAATGTTTTACAATTGTTAGTGTCCGGATATGGGTACCTTTTTCTGCCAATGGGCAGCTTTGTAAAATTAGTCCCCCTACTTAAGAACCACCCGACTTACAGACAACCAATATTACAAACGCCCCTCTGGATGTTGGTAATTTCTGTACTGTAGACTAAGGCTACAATAATAGCTATAACAGTTATTAAAATGTCTGCATTTAAGCTTTATTGTTAATCCTGGTTCTTATGACAATTCAACATTTTTAAATCCAATTGTCACAGAGACCAAAACAAATTCAACTTAAGAACAAACCTACAGAACCTTGAATGAACCGGGGACTGTCTTTATAGGTTTTCTGTATTTTCAGAATTGACTGTTTTGGGGAAAAAATACTGTTTTAATGAAAATTTACATATTCAACATTAAAAACCCCTTATATTCAACCCATTCTCAAATCTGCACCCCTAAAACTATCAGAAACAACTTTAGGAAGAGTGTTTACCCCCTTGAGATCTTCATAGTATTGAATCCAAATGGAGTGAAATTTAGAATGTTCAAATTTTGTCGGTTGTAGGTTCATTTAGCCCTAAAATTTCACATTTCCAAAAGATAAAAAGAGAAAAACCCACTTAAAATTTATTTCTCCCAGTACAGAGACCCCCCCATGTGGCCGTTACTTGTTTTATGGGTGCACAGCAAAGCACAAATGGAAGGAGCGCCCTGCAGCTGCCAGGATTTAGTGTTCTCATTGGTCCCTTTATAGGCTATAAAATTTTAGCTTTTTTGTTATTGGGCCATGTGATAGCATTTTTTTTGTGGGACAATGTTGTGCTTTGCACTCAGCAGCATTCGGCGTACATAGTTTTTTATTATCACTTTATTGCATTTTATGTGGGATTCAATAGGTAAAATCATAAATTTTGGCAGGTTTTTTTACAGTTTATTTTTTTATTCAGCTTTCATCATGCGGGTTCATAATGTTATGGAATTTGATACTATATATGTGGGTTTTTAATGATTTAGACTTTTGTGTATATGTCTCTTTATATGTTATGTGGCTTATGGGCATTTATTGCTTTATTTTTATTGAATAAGATTTTTTTACACTTTTTTTTTACTGTTTCCACCATGGGACATGGACAACAATTCTGATGCTTGTTCATGATAATAACTGCAATAATGATGTATTGCAGGTTATTAGCAGTGCACATGCATAGGCTGACACTGTGCCTTTAAGATGATGTCATCGTGCCATCTTTCAGGCACTGCCTGCAGACAGCTTTGGGGTCCTGATCGGACCCCTGGGCTGCTGTAGCACAATCAATGCCCTTCGAAGATGGAGCCCCCCGAAGCCAGTCATCCTGACTGGCCAGTTGCAGCGTTTATAGGCTAAAAACCAGAGCACTGTAGGTGTACACGTAGTTGGGTGCACTTAATTTTTTTTTTGTGTGCCATCTGTGCGCCTTGTCCATGTGGTTTGGTGCGCTTTTTTTTTTTTTTTGTGCCATCTGTGGCTTATTCCGTTGTAGTTTGGTGGGCTTTATATTTTTGTGTACCATCTGTGCGGCTTCTCCATCTAGTTTGGTGCACATTATCATTTTTTTTTTTGTGCCATCTGTTCGGCTTGTCCGTGTGTGTTGGTCGGATTATTTCATTTTTTTTATAATACAATATATAACCATAT
Source organism: Engystomops pustulosus (assembly GCA_019512145.1). Taxonomy (NCBI): domain Eukaryota; kingdom Metazoa; phylum Chordata; class Amphibia; order Anura; family Leptodactylidae; genus Engystomops; species Engystomops pustulosus. Next base: position 83,147,838 of record CM033646.1, on the reverse strand, counting down.
ATCAGTTTTACAACATACCTACATAAACTTAGAACACAACAAAAGCTGAAAAAAATCAATCCAAACCACATAAAGCCCAGGTTCGGCGCCTGCAAGCCCCTACATCTCTATATACTCAGAACACAAAACAAAAATCTAATGCGTCAGCATCAGCCCGACACCAGGATGGTAGATTGACAAACTAAAGGACACAAAGGAGAAACCCCCTCCAAAGGAGAGAGGCCCTCCCCGTGCCCAGCCTCTCATACTCCAGAGAACGCACCTTCACAGGTCACCCAGAATGTTTCTAACACCTCATCCACCGGAGGATTTTATGCTGCGCCGATACTAAGCACTGTGCATTCCACATGTGGTACCTGATTACTAGGCTAACTATAAATAAAGTGCAGGGGTTCCGCCACCCAGGCCTCTGAATGCTCCGTAGGCCCACTCTCATAGGAGAGACCGGTCAACCCAGTTGTACCCTCTGTGTTCAAGGGACAATGAAACAGGAAGTGGTCGCAACTCTCCAGCAGGCCACCGACACTCCTCAGAGCTCCTACACTTCAGATTGTCCTCACACACACAGCTTTGCATGGGCAGCGCCAAGTCATGTCCCAGAACTTCGGGGCATCCTGATGGAATTCAACAGACTCAAAACCCAAGAAAGGTATTCACAGGAATACCACAGGGTTGACCATACACAACCCCCTTGTCTCCTGTCGGTACACAACCTCCTCATGATAGGTCCAGCCTATTCCCCCATAAAACTGGAAGAACAACTGTAGACCCAAGTCCAGAGAGGTTCTGGAAAGATCCATACACTGTCCAGATTATCAGCATGGCAGCAGGTAGGTTTTGATCAGGTTACCCTTTCTCTAAGTCAAATACCACCCTTCCCTAGTCCCCCTCTGCCAACCGACATTTTTAAGCCTGCTGTCATAGTTTTTGCATGGGGTTATCCCCCTGGCCAAATTCATTGCTGAGAACTTGGCAGAGTCCTGTGGCCCTGGAAGGGTGTCGGAGATCAAAGCCTGGATCCCCCTCTCCCAGCCGAAACTCTCACACTTATCCCTGTTGATCTTTGACCCAGAAGCCTCTGGGTAGCGGTCAAACTCTGACATCACCCATTGTACCTCCCTCTGAGGACACGAAAATGGTGACATCATCGGCATACACTACCACTCTAAGAGTCGCTTCTTGTGCCGCCCCTGACTCCCCCAACATGCCACGATCAACCCTTCTAGGAATGGTCGATTGCGAACACATCAGAAGCGGGCTTGTCATGGGTGCTCCTGCGATCCCTGTCTCGATCGTGGGTGCACCCGTGCCTCTCTGTGGTCTGATGGCCGACTCACTTACCTCCCCCGGCTCCAGCGGCGTCCTCCGCAACTCCCGTAGCTCAGCGCCTGCGTCCCCGTCTCCTAGGGCGTCGCACGGGCTTGCTAAGATTTAAAAGGCCAGCACACCAATAATTGGTGCTGGCCTGATTTAAAGTCCAGCCTCTTCCTATTACCCTTGCCGGATCTTCAAACTCCCCTAAAGAGAAAGCCTCTTGTGATTCCTGTCGTTCCTGTGATTCCCGTGTGCCAGTCCGTTCCTGTGGTCCGCTTCCTGTGAGCCAGTCCTTCCTGTGGTCCTGCGTTCTGTGTGCCGTCCGTTTCTGTTTTTGGTCCTGCGTATCCGTTGTGCCAGTCCGTTCCTGTGGTCCTGCGTTCTGTGTGCCATTCTGTTCCTGTGGTCCTGCGTTTCCTGTGCCATCGCCGCTGTGGTCCTGCGTTCCTGTGTCCAGCTCCTGCAATTCCTGACGTGAGTCCAGGTGTTCCTTCCTGTGCTATTCTCCTACTCACTCCGGTACAGACTGTCTCCTGTATTACTACCTTGGCACCCACCGCGGGCTAGTCGCCCTGTAACGACCTGGTTATCCCGCCCAGCAAGCCCATCCCCACACCCCCCACACTCCTCCCTGGGACAACCCCTTTCCTCAGACCTCCTCACCTGTCATTTGTTCCTCCACACACCACGTTTCCTGAAGCCTCCCTCTGTCCCAAAACTTCAGGGGCATCCTGATGGAATTCAACAGACTCAAACCCAAGAAAGGTATCACTAGGAATACCACAGGGTTGACCATAACACACCCCTCCTTGTCTCCTCGTCGGTACACAACCTCCCTCATGATTAGGTCCAGCCTATCCCCCATAAAAGCTGGAGGAACAGACTGTAAGACCCAAGTCCAAGAGGTTCTGGCATAATACTACACTGTCCAGATATATCAGCAGTGGCAGCAGGTAGGTTTTGATCAGTTAACCCTTTCTCTGAGGTCAAATACCAACCCTTCCACTAGTCCACCCTCTGAGCGACGATTTTAAGCTGCTGTCACAGTTTTGCATGGGTTTTTCCCATGGCCAAATTCAATGCCGAGAACTTTGGCAGAGTCCTGTGCCCTGGAAGGTGTCCGGGTGTCAATACCGCTGGATCCCCCTCTCCCGCCGAACTCTCACACTTTCCCTGTTGATCTTTGACCCAGAAGCCTCTGGGTACGGTCAAACTCTGACATCACCCATGTGCCTCCCCTCCTGGGACACGAAATGTTGACATCATCGGCAAACACTACCACTCTAAGATCGCTCCTGTCCGTCCCTGCCTTCCCACCAACATGCCACGATCACCCTTCTAAGAATGGGTCGATCGCGAACAAACATACAGAAGCGGGCTTGTCAGGGGTGCTCCTGCGATCCCTGTCTCGATCGTGGGTGCACCCGTGCCTCTCCGTGGTCCGATGCCGACTCACTTACCTCCCCCTCCACGGCGTCCTCGCCCAACTCCCGCTCTCACCCTGCGTCCCCGTCTCCTAGGCGTTCACGCCGGCTTGCTAAGATTTAAAAGGCAGCACACCAAATAATTGGTGTGCTGTGTTAAAGTCCAGCCTCTTCCTATTACCCTTGCCGGATCTTCAACTCCCCTAAAGAAAAAGCTCTTTGTGATTCGTCGTTTCCTGTGATTCCTGCGTTCCTGTGATTCCGTGTGCCAGTCCGTTCCTGTATCCTGCATTCCTGTGAGCCAGTCCATCCTGTGGTCCTGCGTTCCCGTGTGCCAGTCCGTTCCTGTGGTCGGGCGTTGTTCTGTGTGCGCCGTCTGTTCTGTGGTCCTGCGTTCCTGTGTGCCAGCTCCTGCAATTCGGACGTGAGTCCAGGTGTTCCTTCCTGTGCTATTCTCCTACTCACTCCGGGTACAGACTTCTCCTGTATTATACCTTGGCAGCCACCGCGGGCTTTCGCACCTGTGGAAACGCCTTGGTATCCCGCCGCCAGCATGCATCCATCCCGCTTTGCGGCGGGTTCTGGTGAACACTGGTACCACTTAGACTCCGGTCCCAGGTCGGCTAGTACTACCTCCTGCGGTGGTCCAGAGGTCCACAGACTCCCAGTCCTTGACAGGGCTCTTGTCACTGGAGCAGAGATGGAGAAGTATTGGGGAATAATACTTCTTATGGGGATTGTAAAGAAGCCCACAATCAGGGACTACTGGAGCATAGACATTTGATGAGGCAGGATGCGCTTTGAAGCCATCCATAGTTTATGCACTTCACCGACAACACACAGTCCTACACAGAACTGATCCCAGTTACGATAATTTATTTAAGGTCAGGCCCATATTACATCAATTTAGTTGCCAAGTTTGCCCAGAACATATACCCCCACAAAAGATGTGAGCATAGACGAGTCCCTGGTACAATATAAAGGGAGACTTCAATTCTGCCAGTACCTGCCCAACAAGAGACATGCTGTGGCAAAAGTACATCAGGTAACTACAAGTTCAGGGTATATGAAGGGAAGGACTCCACTAATTGCCTCCAAATGCCACACCCCTCCTGGGGTTTTACAGGGAAGATATTGGTGGGATTGGTGCATCCACTGCTGGACCCAGGCCTACCACTTCTACCAGGACAATTTCTACCACCACCACTACCTTCTTCAAGTGCCTCGCTTCCAGAATACTGGGGTATGCGGCAATGTATGCAGAATTAGAGAGGTCTCCCTAAGTCACTCTTTGGTCAAAACTTAAAGGCCTGATTGCAGGGCACTTGCAGCAACTCCAGCACTCTGTATTGTGTGTTAAGTACAAGGACAAGAGAGAGGTCCTTGTATTAACCAACATACATGGGCACACCCCCACTGTGGAGACCATCACTTCTGGAAGCAAGGCCACATCACGCATTGTACCAAGGCAGCATCTTTCAGGAATTTCCCAACTGCCATGAAAGGAAGGTGCCAGATGTGCTCCAAAAATGCATTCGGGAGAAAACCATTTATCATTGTGAGACATCCCCAGAAAAACCAGGCTATGGGGCATTTTATCAGGACCTCTGCCCCTCAGTGTTACCGTCCCCGCGCCGGCGCACTCGCTGCCGCTGGTGACTTTTCATTTGTGAAAAGTCGCCGGCTGCGTTTTTTTCCTCCGCCTATCTCCGCCCTTCTTCCTGTTTCACAGCCTCTTGATGTATTCCTATGCAAATCAGCAGTGGGGCTAACATACACTGGCGCATGAGCCCCATTGTATGAAAGATTGCTTCCAAATTTATCATACATCCTGGATTTTTAGTTTCACATGTTGTTACCCGGATGTACTATACACAGCTTATACATCATGTCAGACCTTTCCTTCTGAGCAATGCCATGTGCCCAGTCTGTAGATTACTGCCCCATATGAGGTATTGCTGTACCCGGAAAAACATGCATCATGATTTTTGGGCTGTTTGTCTCCCATGGCAAGAGCTGAGCACAAGATGACATAATGGATATTTTTTTACTATGCACTATCAATTACCGTATATTCCGGCGTATAAGACGACCTGGTGTATAAGACGACCACCCCCCTACTTTCTGTTAAAAATAAGAGTTTAAGATATATTCGCCGTATAAGACTACCCTTTTCCAACGCATACAAACACCGGTAAAAATTTAAAAAAAAACAGATTTGAATTTAACATGGTCTTTTTTTAATGTAAATTCTTATGACTGAGGTATATAGCAGGAAAACTGTCGCTCATAAACATAAGGATACAAACAACAACATTACCATTACAGCACAGCCCCATAGTATATAGCACACCCCCAGTAGTATACAGCACTGCAACATAGTAGACAGCACAGCCCCATGTCTAGCACTGCCAGTAGTATACGAGCCCACAGTAGTAAGCAAGCCCATACAGCACTGCCCCCAGTAGTATACGCATGAAACATAGTCAGCACTGCACGTAGCTACAGCAATGCCCCCAGTAATATCACCAGCCCAGCATTAATAGAAAATAATAAACTTATATACATCACCTGGTGGCCCTGACCCCCTGCCGCAGCGCTGCTCCCGATGTCGCGTGGGTCCTCTTCTGCCTTCGGCGCCCGTCTTCACTAACTTCGTGCGGCGCCGCCATTGTTCTCCTGGACGGCGCCTAGTAGCCGCACCGCTGCTGAGTCATACTAGGAGCGCCCCCCGGTGGAAAAGCATGGCGGCGCCCAGCAGAAGAGAGAAGACTGCGCGGAAGACGATCGCGCGGACATCGGGGCCAAGGAGGGTGAGTATGCACCCGATGTCTTTTTGAGGCTGCCGGCAGCTTTTTGAGGCTGCCGGCAGCCATCGCTCTGCAAACACCGGCGATCGGTGCTAGCACCGATCGGGTTGTTACCGGTAGCCTTTGCTGCAAATGCAGCAAAGACTTACCGGCTATGGAGAGGCTCAGCCCGTGGCACCGGGAACCCGTCGTATAAGAACGATTACCGGCGTATAAGACGCCCCGCAGATAGCAGCCGGATTATTCCTTTGGCACCGCTGCCGCGTCCCACCCCGTGCAGATATTGCCCTAAACGGGGGTCACCGCAGAAAGATTTTTTATGTGTTTTTCCACAGTTGTTCTGAGTCAGGCCTACACAGGGGTCAGTACCCGGAACAACAATGCATAGATTTTTGGAGTCTGGTGTCTCCCATGGCAGGAGCTGAGCACAAGATGACATAATGGATATTTTTTTATATTGCATGCCATCAATACCGTATACGGCGGAGAAACGACTAGGGTATAAGACGACCTCCCCCCTACTTTCTGTTAAAAATAAGTAGTTTAAAGATATATTCGCCGTATAAGACTATCCCTTTTCCAACCATACAAACACCGGTAAAAATTTAAAAGAAAAACAGATTGAATTTAACATGGTCCTTTTTTTAATGTAAATTCTTATGACCATCAGGTATTATAGCAGGAAACTGTCGCTCATAAACATAAGGATACAACAACAACATTACCATTACAGCACAGCCAATCAGAGTATATAGCACAGCCCCATAGTATACAGCACTGCACCCATAGTAGACGCACCAGCCCAGGTGTCTATCACTCCAGTAGTATAGAGCACAGTAGTTAACAAGCCCCCAGTACGTAAAGCACTGCCCCCAGTTAGTATACCAGCATAGTACAGCACTGCACGTAGGTACAGCAATGCCCCCAGTAATATACCAGCCAGCCCGCATTAATAGAAAATAATAAACTTATATACTCACCTGGTGGACCCCCCCGCCGCAGCGCTGCTCCACGATGTCGCGTGGGTCTCTTCTGCCTTCGGCGCCGTCTCACTAACTTCGTGCGGGCGCCGCCATTGTTCTCCTGGAAGGGCCTAGGTAGACCGCACCGACTGCTGAGTCCATACTGGCGCCCCGCCGGGGGAAAAGCATGCGGCGCCAGCAGAAGAGAGAAGACTGCGCGGAAGACGATCCGCGCGGACATCGGGGCCAAAGGAGGGTGAGTATGCACCCGATGTCTTTTTGAGGCGGCCGGCAGCTTTTTGAGGCTGCCGGCAGCCATCGCGTCTGCAAACACCGGCGATCTGGTGCTAGCACGATGAGGGGTTTGTACGGTAGCCTTTTTCTGCAAATGCAGCAAGACTTACCGGCATGGAGAGGGCTCAGCCCGTGAGCACCGGGAACCCGTGGTATAAGAAGATTACCGCGTATCAAGACGCCCCGACCGAGAGACACGAGTCTCTCCTTGGGCGCCCTGCCGCTGTCCCACCCTCGAGATATTGCCCTAACACGCGGGTCTCCAGCAGAAAGATTATTATGTGTTTTTCCACAGTTGTTCTGAGTCAGGCCTACACAGGGGTCATTTTTTTTTTTTTTGTTTTTTTTTACCAATTTCACTGCATTTGGAATTTTTTTCCCGCTTCCCAGTACACGGCATGGAATATTAAATACCACACTACATTTTGAAGTGTAATTTGTTACGCAGAAAATAAGCAGTCACACAGCTCTGTACATGGAAAAATAAAAGTTACAGATTTTTGAATGTGAGGTGTGAAAAATGAAAATGCAAAAACGAAAAAGGGCTGCGGCGGGAAGGGGTCAATGACATATTCGGCCATTGGATGCAAGTCCATAAATCTGTTTACATTGGTAAAGGTTATTGTAATGGTTTCTAACACAAGAATTTTTTTTTTTTTTTATGAATTTCAGCATTTATGACAAAAATCACATCCTGAATATGTACCGTATATTCCGGCGTATAAGACGACCTGGTGTATAAGACGACCCCCTACTTTCCTGTTTAAAATATAGAGTTTAAGATATATTCGCCGTATAAGACTACCCCTTTTCCAACGCATACAAAACACCGGTAAAAAAAAAAAAAAAAACAGATTTGAATTTAACATGGTCCTTTTTTTAATTTAAATTCTTATGACATGCAGGTATATAGCAGGAAAACTGTCGCTCATAAACATAAGGCATACAACAACAACATTACCATTACAGCCCTGCCCCCAGTAGTATACAGGCCAGCACTGCCCCCAGTAGTATACAGCACTGCCCCCAGTAGTATACAGGCCAGCCCTGCCCCCAGTAGTATACAGGCCAGCCCAGCATTAATAGAAAATAATAAACTTATATACTCACCCTCCGGTGGCCCCGACCTGCAGCGCTGCTCCCCCGATGTCCGCGTGGGTCCTCTTCTGCCTTCAGCGCCCGTCTTCACTAACTTCGTGCCGGGTGCCGCCATTGTTCTCTCCTGGACGGCGCCTAGTATGAGGCGCCGCTGCTGACGTCATACTAGGCGCCGCCCCGGGGAAAAGCATGGCGGCGCCCAGCAGAAGAGAGAAGACTGCGCGGAAGACGATCCGCGCGGACATCGGGGCCAACGGAGGGCGAGTATGCACCCGATGTCTTTTTGAGGCTGCCGGCAGCCATCGCTGTGCAAACACCCGCGATCGGTGCTAGCACCGATCGCGGGTGTTACCGGTAAGCCTTTACTGCAATATGCAGATAAGACTTAGAGCTATGGAGAGGGCTCATGCACCGGGACCCGCTGTATAAGACGATTACCGGCGTATAAGACGACCCCAGAGAAGACAGAAGATTTTTCTGTCTTCAAAAGTCGTTCTTATACGCCAGTATATACGGTATGCATTTTTGCGGACCACGTGTGGGATCTAAAATGATATATACCCCTAAGTTAATTCATGGAGGGGGTGCCTTTCAAAATATGTCAGTCTTAGGGGTCTCTACTGTACGGCCCACTAATTGTGCGTCTCTACAATTCTCATGATGCCAAAAGCAAAAAACGTGCAATGCCATGTACTCCAAATGCAAGTTATCCATTTTGAGCCCTGCCGCGTCTCCACCCTGCAGATATTGCCCTAAACGGGGTCACCCGCAGAAAGATTTTTTATGTGTTTTTCCCCAGTGTCATGAGTCAGGCAAAATGGGGTCACTACTTGGGAGTTTCTACTGTACTGGTAACTCAGGGGAACCCCCAACACCTATCTAGTGAAAACGGAGCTCCACTCCGTGCTTTAAAAAGTCCAAAAAGTAAAACATTTCAAACTTTGAAATATGTCATTTTAAAAAAAAAATTTAAATTATTGAATTTTTGCCCCCCAAAAAAGAAACTGATCACCAAAATGACATTACTAACATAAACTACAATGTCTCACGAAAAAACAGTCTCAAAATCAATGGGATATCTTAAAGCGTTGAAAAGTTATTACCACAGGAAGAGACACTCGTCAAATTAAAAAAATAAAGACTGAGCCATAACGTACAAACAGACTGCGTCCTTAAGGGGCTAAAGGACATGTGACAATGCTGCAAAGATACATTGAGTCCTAGTAAAAAAAAATCCATGTAAAACCTATAGCCAGAAATAGCTGCATTTGGTGTGGAATGGTCTCAGTGTGCTCCTTTGTAAGACAACAGGGAAGGAAGATGGCTGTTGTGAATGTAAGAAGCATACTATTATTAATGTTGTCTCTTTGTTCAACACTGATAATCAATACGAGTCTGGAACACAGTTATTCGTGTTACCCAGTTGCCCTTAATGCGACGACTCACGGTAAAGCCCGGTCCAACAGTCGGTTTATAAAGTCCACGAAATAGAGAAACTAATTCTCACTGAGACCGATTGACTCCCAATAATATTCTTCTTCTTATTCGTCATTCCATCTTAAACCACCGATGGAACAGTCACCAATCCCTCAGTTTCTCCTGGCTGAAAGTAGTGTCACCATTCCACTAGCACCATCGCACTCTCACATCCTCTTAATTGTTGGTAGCTGGAAGAAATATGTGCAGATGGTTCTGTACGTTCCAAATAAGTTAAAAGTATTTCAGTGCATCATACTCAAGAGAGCCAATTAAAAGTTTGCCTATCATACAAGTTCAATAATACGTGACGCTAGCTTTCCTACCGCCTGACCCAGGGTTTCGCCGGCAAGGGTTCTTGGACCTTGTGTACAAATAATAAATGCCTCCAATTTGTATGGGTATTATAGGATACCTACAATACTGTCCTCCTGCCTCTGCCTTATGATATTATGCAAAGCAGAGGAGGACGCATTCCTGTAGACAACAATCTCGTTGTAACCTCCGGCATTCATACTCAATGTGTGCCACCTAATGTGGGATTCTTCTACAATGGTAATTATAACCATGGCACTTACAGGTTTCAATTCATTAATGGAGATACACATGCTGAGAATTATACACTGACGGCCTGGTTGTCCCACCTACCTCCTCCAGAGTGTATAGAGCAGCACAGACAGATACGCCACTTTGCCTGTCAGTCGCATCTGTGTCAAGGGTGATACTGCTAGCCATGATTGTCAAACGCAGGGCTTACCATCGCTACCTGGGTGGATGACTCACAGACCTCATGGCGGATGTGGGCCGTTTGACAATGTTGGAAGACAGCATTTTATGGAAAATCATAGAGGATCTTATCTATGCTTCATTAATAGGTACCCCTTAGTTGATTATGTATCTATTTCTATGTTGTCTAGTAACAGTGGTAGGCAGGTTAATGATGCTTTATTTAGTTTCACTTAACCCTACAGGAATTAACTTTTACATTACAGAGATATGTGAGGGCTTGTTATCTGTGGACAATTGTATTCTCTAGTGGCACCATTTAATTCCATGCAATGCACTGGAAAGCTGGAAAAAAATTCAAAGTGCCGGTGAAATTGAAAAAAAAAACCACATGTTTTCATTCAGTGCTCTTTTTTTTTTTGTCGATACATTACCGTGATACAAATTTAACAGTTTATTATGTTTTAATTGAATTAAAAAATATTCTGGAGCCAGGCTTGAGAAGAGATCCTTAGGAGTCAAGTGTTTTAGTGGTTACTTTAATGCTACACAATTTTGAATGGAATCTTGGAGAGCTTCCATTTTTCCTCTTCATTACTCATTAGATGGGCTGGCCTTGCACCTGAGTATCATTTCACTTTGCTGCTTTCTTTTGTTATAACTACATACAAACTACACATATACAATAAATATAAAGCACAGCAAGTTAGAGGTGGCACACGCCTTAAGTCCCATGCGTGGACCAGGATAAAAATCCAAAAATACTACCCAGAGCAAGTTCAAATTTCAAGAATTCACCCTTTCATTGATTATTCTCCTAGATGCTTCCTATTGATCTGTGTTTTATATATTACACGAAAAAATGGCAGCACTCTCCGAGATTCAAAATGTGAGCAAAACAGTATCGTTATTCACACATGTGTCAAGGCTTGACACAGTGTTAATAAACAGTTCGTTTTATGCCACATTTGAATGTAAGTGGAGATGTTACTAGGTCCTGCAGTTCACCTGAGTTGTTCCTCAGCCGTATCATAGTGCTACCACACTCCGTGAGATATATATAGAGAATTATATACATATATATACTATATATAATATATATATGTGAGTGTGCTGTGTGTTGTGTGTATATACCTACTATATATATATAAACTGGGCGGACCCTACCACCTGTCAGCTGGAACCCCTGTTTGTCCGCTGTATTAGCGCCAGCGAATAGAGGCTCCATCCCGGTCCCTGAGAAGAGCAGACCCCAGTACAGCTGCTATGGCGCTCTGCCTTGCGATACCCTTGGACATGAGTGTTCTTGGAATTCTGCAACACGTTTTTCACATCAGATCTGGACTCCTCTACAATTCTTCTTTGCAGAAATCACTCATTCCTTCAATTGAGAATGAGTGAATTGAGTTTGGAGTGGAAAGCCATTTCACAAACTCAATGGGAGTCAAAGTCATGAGCCTCTGAAGACAAGACCGAAAACGATACACAAATTATTCAGGAAGCCACGCTTTCGAGTTATTTTCAGCCGTGATACCCTACTGGATCTTACTCCAATTCATCACCCATCTCTGCGTCCAGAAACCTCGGAGGAAGAGAGAGTTGTTATGGGAGACAAATAAATCTCAGAGACTACTCGAATGGCATCCTCCCTCGTAAATTGCAACGAGTCAACCCATCTCCTAGCAACTGAAAAACACACCAGAAAGGCGAGGATGCCTAACCCCACCCCCGTGTCACCGCCGAGGCTCAACCTCATATCGAAAACCCTTGCCTCTAGATAAAACATGTAGCACTATAAAACTGCCCAGGCGAGAGGGAGAGGAGCAGCAGGAGAGAGCTCGTCACAGGAAAGCTGGAACAAAACAACAACACACACTAATGTCACTAGGACAAAACAACAGGAAAAAATCACAAGAGAGCCAAAACGACTATAAAATAAAGAAACATACCGGAAAAAGCAAATGCAGCCTTCTTCGCCGCAGGGTCGGTACGATACAAGCTCAACAAAGAGGGCGCCGACCACAAAATCCACAACGACAGATGATCGAGGTAGAAAAACAATACAAAAAAACTAAAATAAAATACAACTGGCACCTACAGAACAAAGAGAACAGGCGGCACAGAAAAGAAACCTATAATGCATAAGAGACTTCCCCAGATAAAACTTTCCAAATCAAACTCAAGAGAATCCCAAGAAAGGACTCGCTCCACTCTCCGAGAAGGAGAAAGCCGTACAAACAGACTGCGTCCTTAAGGGGCTAAAGGACATGTGACAATTCTGCAAAGATACATTGAGCTCCCAGTAATAAAAAAAAATCACATGTAAAGGAACCTATAGCCAGAATAGGCTGCATTTTGGTGTGAATGGTCTCAGTGTGGGCTCCTTTGTAAGCAACAGGGAAGGAAGTGGTTGTGAATGTAAGAAGCATACTATTATTAATGTTCGTCTCTCTTGTCAACACTGATAATCAATGAGTCTGGAACACAGTTATTCGTGGTACACGTTGCCCTTATGGACGTACTCACGGTAAAGACCGGTCCACATCGTATTAATAAAGTCCACGAAATACGAGAAATAATTTCACTAGACGCGTAGTCCCAATAATATTCTTCTTCTATTCGTCATTCCATCTTAAACCACCGATTGAACGTCACCCATCCTCAGTTTCTCCTGGCTGAAAGTAGATGTCACCATTCCACTAGCACCATGCACTCTCATCATCCTCCTAATTGATTGTAGCTGGAAGAAAATATGTAGCAGATGGTTTGTACGTTCCAAATAAGTTTAAAAGTATTTCAGTGCACATACTCACATAGAGACCAATTAAAAGTTGCTATCATACAAGTTCAACTAAAGCGGACGCTAGCTTTCTACCGCTGACCCAGGTTTCCCGCAAGGGTTCTTGGACCTTGTGTACAAATCTAATCATGCTCCACTCTGTTAGGGTATTATAGATACCTACAATACTGTCCCCTGCCTCTGCCTTTGATATTATGCAAAGCGAGGAGAGCATTCCTGTAATACAACATGCGTTTAATCCTCGGCATTCATACTCAATGTGTGCCACTAATGTGGGATTCTTTACAATGGTAATTTTATACCCATGGCACACTTACGTGTCAATTCATTAATGGAGATACACATGCTGAAGAATATACCACTGACGGCCTGGTTGTCCACCTTACACTCACTCCAGAGTGTATAAGCAGCACAGACCAGATACGCCACTTTGCCTGTCAGTTCGGCACTGTTCAAGGGTGATACTGCTAGCCATGATTGTCCAAACCGCAGGGCTTCACCATCTGCTACCTGAGGTGGATGACTCACAGACCCTCATGGCGAGATGTGGGCCGTTTGACAATGTTGGAAGACAGCATTTTATGGAAAATCATGATGAGGATTTACCTATGCTTCATTAATAGTAGGTACCCCTTAGTTGATATGTATCTATTTCTATGTTGCTAGTAACAGTGGTGGGCAGGTTACTGATGCTTTATTTAGTTTCACTCTAACCCTTACAGGATTAACTTTTACATGTACAGAGATATGTGAGGGCTTGTTATCTGTGGACAATTGTATTCTCTAGTGGCACCATTTAATTCCATGCAATGCACTGGAAAGCTGGAAAAAAATTCAAAGTGCCGGTGAAATTGAAAAAAAAAACCACATGTTTTCATTCAGTGCTCTTTTTTTTTTTGTCGATACATTACCGTGATACAAATTTAACAGTTTATTATGTTTTAGTTGAATTAAAAAATATTCTGGAGCCAGGCTTGAGAAGAGATCCTTAGGAGTCAATGTTTTAGTGGTTACTTTAATGCTACACAATTTTGAATGGAATCTTGGAGAGCTTCCATTTTTCCTCTTCATTACTCATTAGATGGGCTGGCCTTGCACCTGAGTATCATTTCACTTTGCTGCTTTCTTTTGTTATAACTACATACAAACTACACATATACAATAAATATAAAGCACAGCAAGTTAGAGGTGGCACACGCCTTAAGTCCCATGCGTGGACCAGGATAAAAATCCAAAAATACTACTCCAGAGCAAGTTCAAATTTCAAGAATTCACCCTTTCATTGATTATTTCTCCCTAGATGCTTCCTATTGATCTGTGTTTTATATATTACACGAAAAAATGGCAGCACTCTCCGAGATTCAAAATGTGAACAAAACAGTATCGTTATTCACACATGTGTCAAGGCTTGACACAGTGTTAATAAACAGTTCGTTTTATGCCACATTTGAATGTAAGTGGAGATGTTTCTAGGTCCTGCAGTGTCACCTGAGTTGTTCCTCAGCCGTATCATAGTGCTACCACACTCCGTGAGATATATATAGAGAATTATATACATATATATACTATATATAATATATATATGTGAGTGTGCTGTGTGTTGTGTGTATATACCTACTATATATATATAAACTGGGCGGACCCTACCACCTGTCAGCTGGAACCCTGTTTGTCCGCTGTATTAGCGCCAGCGAATAGAGGCTCCATCCCGGTCCCTGAGAAGAGCAGACCCCAGTACAGCTGCTATGGCGCTCTGCCTTGCGATACCCTTGGACATGAGTGTTCTTGGAATTCTGCAACACGTTTTTCACATCAGATCTGGACTCCTCTAGCAATTCTTCTTTGCAGAATCATCATTCCTTCAATTGAGAATGAGTGAATTGAGTTTGGAGTGGAAAGCCATTTCACAAACTCAATGGGAGTCAAAGTCATGAGCCTCTGAAGACAAGACCGAAAACGATACACAAATTATTCAGGAAGCCACGCTTTCGAGTTATTTTCAGCCGTGATACCCTACTGGATCTTACTCCAATTCATCACCCATCTCTGCGTCCAGAAACCTCGGAGGAAGAGAGAGTTGTTATGGGAGACAAATAAATCTCAGAGACTACTCGAATGGCATCCTCCCTCGTAAATTGCAACGAGTCAACCCATCTCCTAGCAACTGAAAAACACACCAGAAAGGCGAGGATGCCTAACCCCACCCCCGTGTCACCGCCGAGGCTCAACCTCATATCGAAAACCCTTGCCTCTAGATAAAACATGTAGCACTATAAAACTGCCCAGGCGAGAGGGAGAGGAGCAGCAGGAGAGAGCTCGTCACAGGAAAGCTGGAA
The DNA here is from genome assembly GCA_019512145.1 of Engystomops pustulosus. NCBI lineage: Eukaryota > Metazoa > Chordata > Amphibia > Anura > Leptodactylidae > Engystomops > Engystomops pustulosus. Next base: position 83,132,598 of record CM033646.1, on the reverse strand, counting down.
CAAAACAACAACACACACTAATGTCACTAGGACAAAACAACAGGAAAAAATCACAAGAGAGCCAAAACGACTATAAAATAAAGAAACATACCGGAAAAAGCAAATGCAGCCTTCTTCGCCGCAGGGTCGGTACGATACAAGCTCAACAAAGAGGGCGCCGACCACAAAATCCACAACGACAGATGATCGAGGTAGAAAAACAATACAAAAAAACTAAAATAAAATACAACTGGCACCTACAGAACAAAGAGAACAGGCGGCACAGAAAAGAAACCTATAATGCATAAGAGACTTCCCCAGATAAAACTTTCCAAATCAAACTCAAGAGAATCCCAAGAAAGGACTCGCTCCACTCTCCGAGAAGGAGAAAGCTGGTCTCAGTGTGGGCTCCTTTGTAAGCAACAGGGAAGGAAGTGGTTATGAATGTAAGAAGCATACTATTATTAATTGTTCGTCCTCTTGTCATATACTGATAATTCAATCTAGTCTGGAAACACAGTTATTCGTGGTACACAGTTTGCCCCTTAAGGAGCTACTCACGGTATAAGATCGGTCCACACAGTCTTTAATAAAGTCCACAGAAATAGAGAAAATAAATAATAATATGTGAGGGCTTGTTATCTGTGGGACAAATTGTATTCTCTAGTGGCACCATTTAATAGTCCATGCAATGCACTGGAAAGCTGGAAAAAAATTCAAAGTGCGGTGAAATTGAAAAAAAAACCCACATGTTTTTACGGCTTTCATTCAGTGCTCCAAATAACACTCTTTATTTTTTTGGTCGATACAATTACATTGATACCAAATTTAAACAGGTTTTATTATGTTTTAGTAGATTAAAAAATAGATCTGGAGCCAGGGCTTGAGAAAGAGTCCAGTTAGGAGTCAAAATGTTTTAGTGGTTACTTTAATGCAGTACACAATTTTGGATGGAATCTTGGAGAGCTTCCATTTTTCTCTTCATTACTCATTAGATGGCCTTGGCCTTGCACCTGAGTATCAATTTTCACTTGTGCTGCTTTCTTTTTTGTTATAATATATACAAACACACATATATCAATAAATATAAAGCACAGCAAGTTAGAGGTGGGTGCACAGCCTTAAGTCCCATGGCGTGGACCATGGTATATAAATCCAAAAATAGGCTGCACTCCAGAGCAAGTTCAAAATTCAAGGAATTCACCCTTTCATTTTGAATTTGCTCTGGAGTGCTTCCTAATTTTGGATCTGTGTTTTATATATATTACACGAAAAAATGGCAGCACTCCGAGATTCAAAATGTGGCATATACCCTCCTCCCCCCCTTTCTCCCCCCTTTGAGTTTCATACATATCGTCCATTCGCACAGTGGTCGTGCAGGGACCTATGGGGTAATTTACAACACCTTTCAGGGTATGAACCTCTGTGAAGCAAGTCCATAAAAACTATCTAGCTACACTGGGTATAAAATGCGCCTCCTGAAGACTTAGGTTATTTCCTAGGCTCGCTTTTACCCCCTGGCTGGAGAGAGGTTTGGGGGTAGACCACTATGGCTCCAAATACTTTGGAATGTCCACTTATTGCCTCTGTTGAAATCAAAATATATACCTAAGTGGGGAGTATGGTGGGTAAGTCCATTCCGTATCCGACTTTGCAAGCTTTCTTATTCGCTGACACGGAACAAAATTGGTAATTATAGCGTTAATGAAACTCAGACTCTAATATCTAAAACTGAGGAAATCCTGCCCTATCCTCGCTGCGTTTACCATATACAATCATGCAACTATGAATGTATGTAGGTCAGCATAAAAAAACGCAGTTGGATTGAGGCACTTTTAGGCCCCCTTCCACACTTGCTTTGGCAGATCACGTCAGAGTTGATCACACGGTAGTGTCAGTTGTTTGGTGCAGTGAACACGGCACATTTTGTCATCATCATAGTGCAAGCAGGGGCAGGCAGACAGGGGGGGGGGGGTCAGGGGGGCGCAGGGGGCCACGGGCGGGGGCAAGGCAAGTGGAATGGGCAATTTCAAGGCGGGGTTGCACAAGGCTCAAAAATGGCAGTTGATAGGGCATGAAAAACGCATTGCCATTGGATTGCACTTTTGCTTTTGCTCAGATGGCAAGGCGTTTTGATGCATCTCCAATAGCTTGTATGGTGCGTTTTTCACGCGTGTGACTTGGCAAAGTTGAGGGGGCATGTCGGATGTTAAATGCGCGTTAAAAAAAACACGCGTTTGTGCGTGAAAAAAACAAAAGTCTGAAAGACCCATTGGTTACAATGGGTCAGAGTGCAATTTGCAAGTTCTCTCTGCGGCGTCAAAAGCACTCGCGAAAACGCGTCGTGAAAACGGAGTGTGAAAGGGGGCCTTAGAGAGGGCATTTTGGGCGGTCTGGGCTGGACAATTAAGCCAAAATGGTTTCTATTATGGCTAGGGTGGGCACAACCTGTGGGGGCTTTGGCTCTATCTTCCACGTAAGTGGATCCGCCCTCCAACGTTCCTGTATCAGTACAAGTTAGGTGGCCTGTATCAACAGTTCTTTTGGTATTTTGCTTGTTTGTTTTGTTTTAATTTGCTGAACATACTTATTACCTGTACTTTATCGTAGCGACCAGGGGCAGAAATGGACAGTGACGTCCGCCTATTGGGACCTTAACATTCAGAAGCTCTGATACTTCTGATTTATGTATACTTGCCCGGGATCCTCCCTGAGACCTTTTCTATCTCTTGCCTTGTGTGCCACTTTCCTCCTCTCTTCTGTGTGCAACTCTTCTCCTTGTAAAAAAAAAAAATTTGGAAAATGGCAAGCTAAACTTTCATTAAAAACAAACAAAAGGCATTATGCAATACATTTTTTTTTCAACTAACTGACGTACAATGTGTTCAGCGGTTAAAGAGTCTCAAAATGGCCTGATATGTTTCGGGCAGAGGCAATAACAATTAATGTTGAACAGCATGAAGCACATGTCGATCTAAAACATAGTCAATTGTCAAGGAGCAAAAACAAGCATTGGTGATACGGGATCAAACACGTTATGGTTATCAGTGGCATTCCAAATGCCTAAAGTTAAAATGATTGGGGCTTTGCAGTGTAACTCGTAAAAAAATATAATTGTCCACATGTTGCGAATCGTCATTTCTTCACGTCTTTAACATTAATTTTACTACAAAAACCAAAAAGCACCGGGCAAAAACAAATACAGATCCAAAGTATGACATAGTAAGTGCCATCAGAATTTTTAATTTAAAAATTAAAGACATTATAGTCAACATAAAAGAATTGATGACATCTGGTATCTACCTACTTTGGCTTTGTAGCCTTGATTACTCCCTAGCTGACATCAATTGTACGTCCCTCGCAAAGGGAATGATTTCAGCTGAATTTAAAGACGGTAGAAATTTGTATTAAACTTGTATTAGTATTGTTTAAAAAAAAATTGGGTCAAAATACCTTGTAAAAGGATCAATATGAAATTGTCCCTTAAATGAGACCGGCATACACTTCTTTCTAAATGGCCTCCTCATCGCTTTTACCATCCATAGGCAGGCCCAAAAGTGAGCTAACTAGAGTAACATCTGACATTTTTAGCCATTAGTATTAATGAAGACTATTCTAGTCTATACCCCCTGATCTTGCACCCTGCAAATTCGTCAGTGTTCACCTTCCTCCGGGCTCTCAATATCACTCACAGTTTCTTTATTTACTAAAAATTTTTCAAGGTCAGAGACTAGATTGATGAAACAGTGTATGAGAGGGCACGGGGAAGGACTGGACTTATGGTAGTATGTTTCTTACTTTGACATAACTCATACTAAGCACGTCATTCACACTCAAATGGCAGGCATGGTTCCTATTCTGGCTATAGGGTTCGCTTTACATGTGATTTTTTTATTATTGGGAGCTCAATGTAAATCTTTGCGGCGTGTCACATTCCGTTTAAGCATTGTCCAGCATTTGATCATACATCTTGATCTTGCCCTTTTAGTAAGGTTCTTATCAGGTTATTTATCCAATTCTGTTAATTTTTTCTTTTTTTTATTAATCACACCCTACTTCGCATATTACCCACTCTCCAGTGAGGTTGCTTAAACCCTCTAAGGAGCACAGCCCTTTTTTACCTAGGGCTCAGCCCCATTTTTTGGATTCTGACCTTGCATCTCTTTATATGGTTATAACTTTTGAATACTGTTAGGCTTTTGCAAAACAATCTGAGACTGTATTCTCTCATATATTGTACATTGCATTTTAGTGGAAAATTTGTTGCGGATTAGTTTTATAATTTTTTTTTACAAAAAAAATTTAAAAATTATGTTTTTTTTTTCAATTTGCCATTTTTGATATTCGAAATCTTGGTTGGCGTTTTTCAGGCAGATGGATTAACGCCCCTAAATAAGGAAATAAAGAAGTGTAACAAATATGTAGTAGATAGGGAGGGAACGGGAGCCGGGCGGTGGAATAAGAACGCATTCGTGATCATCCCCTTGTTCTCCCTATGTCTACCTAATTATGGGATTTTCATAATTTTTGAAATGTCTGGATAATTTATGTTTGTGTCACGGGGCAGCTTACAAACAAATACTACTACTCACTATTAGGCCGCAACCCCTGATGAAGGGCCAGTTTACTGGGCGCACATTCGGGGGGGCTAATGTTAGGATCTGCACTTTTTTAATTAGCAGTGTGTTCAGCATCAGTGTGTTCACAGTGGGCAGGCGCCAGTCATATGTGTTGGCATACAAGGGCCATATAGATCAATCAGAGTGGTGATAGGATAGCAAGTGTCTACCTTTCTGGGTAGGCTGTACTAGAGAGAACATCCTACTATCAGCATAGGGATATATACCATACTAGCGGGGCTACGGGGGCAATTAAGCCAGCATAGGGATATAATTACCAGACTAGTCGTTACCGGCAATTAGCCAATCAAAAAGGGACCATATCGGCATATGCCCTGTAGCCCTCAATAGAACATCTAAGGCCATTCTAGTAGTGTGGCGCAGAGGGCATTTATAGCCTTTAGTCAACGCACTCATCACATTCCGTGGTGACAAATAATTAGTCATATATCCGCTACAGGCTATCCTCTCAATAGCTCCTAACCGCTCACCCTCTGTCTATATGAGATAACTCATCTAGCGTGAGAATAAACGCTTGATCGATCAGCCCGTTATTCCCAATCCCATGGAGGGTCGCTGGTTACCTGGATGCCATAGGCATAAATTAATAATTAATAGGTCACACTAAGGCATAGTAAATTGGGGGGAAAGTTCACCCTGTGTTTTTTCAATCAACTTTATTTACATGGTGCACCGGGTAGCAAAAAAACTACCACATTTTAAGCAGAATTAATAAAAGTATGTTTTACAATTGTTATTGTCCGGATATGGGTAGTCCCCTTTTCTGGCGCAATGGGCAGCTTTGTAAAATTAGTCCGTCCCTAGCTTAAGAACAACCCGACTTACTAGACAACCATATTAAAAACGCTCTCTCTGGATGTGGTAATTTACTGTACTGTAGACTAAGGCTAGCATAAATAGCTTAACGAGTTATTGAAAATGTTGTCTGCATTTAAGGGCTTTAATTGTTAAGTCCTGGGTCTTATACATTCAACATTTTTTAAATCCACTTGTCACAGAACCAAAACAAATAACTTACGAACAACCTAAGAACCTTGATGGAATCCAGCCGGGACTGTCTTTATAGGTTTTCTGTATTTCAGAATTGACTGTTGTTGGGGAAAAAATTACTGTTTAAAGAAGTTTATAGAGGTACAACATTAAAAAACCCCATTATATAATCAAGCTCCATATCTGCAAATCTGCACGCCCATAAAAACGATCCGAAATCAAACTTTTATGAAGATGTTTGACCGCCCTTGAGATCTTCATAGATATTGAATCCAAATGGAGGTGACAATTTAGAATGTTCAAATTTTGTCGGTTTAGGTTCATTTACCCTAAAATTACGCACATTCCAAAAGATAAAAAGAGAAACACCCCCTAAAATTTATTTTTTCCTTCGGAGTAAAGACCGCCCCGCATGTGCGGCGTTACTTGTTTTATGGGTGCACAGCAAAGACAAACTGGAACGGAGCGCCCTGCAGCTGCCCGGATTTTAGTGTTTCTCATTGGTTCCCTTTTTAGGCTATAATAAAATTTTAGCTTTTTTGTTATGGGGCATGTTGATAAGCATTTTTTTTTGTTGTGACCATGTTTTGCTTTGCATCAGCATGCAGTCTGGAGCTTCATCATGTTTCTGATCCCACTTTTAATTGCATTTTTTGGGGATTCAATATAGGTAAAAATCATAAATTTTGGGCGGTTTTTTACTAAGTATTATTTTTTTACATCGGCGTTTCATATCATGCGGGTTTCAATAATGTTATGGATATGTTGATACTATATATGTGGTGTGGTTTATATGATTTAGAACTTTTGGGTTATATGTCTCTTTTATAGTTCATGGTGCGTTATGGGCATTTATGCTTATTTTGTATTGAATAAGATTTTTGACACTTTTTTTTTACTGTGTCCAACATGGGACATGACAAACCAATCACTTGATGCTTGTTCTCTGATAATAACTCTGCAATATTATGGGGATTGCACGTTATAGCAGTGCACATGCAAGGAGTGGAACTGTGCCTTTAAGATGATGTCATGAGCTGCATCTTTCAGGGTCACTCCTGCAGATCAGGCTTTGGGGTTTGGCATCTGGACCCCTGGTGCCGTTAGCACATCAAGACCTTCGAGATGTATGCCCCCGCCCCCGAATCCAGTCCAATCCTGACTTGGCCAGTTTGGCAGATCGTTTATAGGCTGAAGAAACCAGGCCTGTAGGTGTAAAGCGTTAGTTGGGTGCACTTATTTTTTTTTTGTGTGCACATCCTGTGCGGGCCTTGTCTCATGTGGTTGTGCGCATTATTTTTTGTTTGTGCCATCTGTGCGGTTATTTTCCGTTTGTAGTTTGGTGGCTTTATATTTTTTGTTTACCAATCTGTGCGGCTTCTCCATCTAGTTGGTGCACTTATCATTTTTTTTTTTGGCCATCTGTGTCGATTCGTTCACGTGTGGTTGTGTGTACAGGATTATTTCATTTTTTTTTTTTTATAATACAATATTAACTCTATAATCACGCTTTTTACACACGATAACATACATAAAATATAGAAGACACAAACATGCTGAAAAAAAAGCAATCGCAAACCACATAAAGCCGCAGGTTCGGCGCCTGCAAGCCCCCTACATCTCTATTACTCAGACACAAAACAAAAACTCTAATGCGCGATCAGCATCAGTCCGTACACCAGGAATGTAATGACCAACACCTGAAAGGACACTAAAGCTGAGACCCCCTCCAAGGAGAGAGGCCCTCACCGTAGCCCAGCCTCTCATACTCCAGAGAACCGCACCTTCAAGGTCACCCAGAACAGGTTGTTTCTAACCACCTCATCCACCGGTGTAGTAGATTTTATGCTGCGCAGATACTAAGCATGTGCAATCGTCCACATGTGGTACCTATTCCTGGGCTAACTAATAATAAAGGTGCAGGGAAGGGTTCGCGGCCACCCCAGGCCTTGAATCTCCGTAGGTCCACTCTGATAGGATGAGACCGGTCAACCCAGTGTATACCCTCTTGTTTCAAGGGACAATGTAACAAAGGTAAGTGGTCCAAGGCTCCACGTCCACATCATCTCCCGGGACACAATCCGTCTCAGAGCTCCTACACTTCAGATTGTCCCTCACGACACGCTTTTCGGGCATGGAAGCAGCGCGCCAAGTCATGTCGGCCAGAACTTCCTAGTGGGCATCCTGAGGAATTTCAACAGTACTCAAATCCAAGAAAGGTATCACTAGGAACCACACAGGGTTGGACCATACACAACCCTCCATCTGTCTCGCTCGGCGGTACACACCTCCTCATGATTAGGGATCCAGCCTATTCCCCATAAAAGCTGGAGAACAGATGTAGACCCCAAGTCACAGCAGAGGTTCTGGAAGATACATATACTGTCCAGATATATCAGCATGGCAGCAGTGTATGTTTGATAGGTTACACGCTCTTCTGAAGTCAATACCAACTCCTTCCTAGCCACCCTCTGAGGCACAGATTTTAATTAAGCCTGCTGTCACATGTTTTTGCATGGGGGTTATCCCCCTGGCCAAATTCAATAGGGAAGAACTTTGGGCAGAGTCCTGTGGCCCTGTGAAAGGGTGTCGGGAGGATCAAAGGCCTTATCGCTGTCTCCCATCTCACAGCCAGCAAACTCTACACTTATCCCTGTGATCTTTGACCAGAAGCCTCTGGGTGCGGTCTCAAAACTCTGACATCACCCATTGTCGCTCCCCTCCGCATGAGGACACGAAAATGGTGACATCATCGGCAATACATACCACTCTAAGAGGTCGCTTCCTGTGAGCCGCCCCTGATTCCACCAACATGCCACGATCAATCCCTTTAAAGGGACTGGGTCGATGGGCGAACACATACAGAAGCGGGCTTTGTCAGTGGTGGCTCCCTGCGATCCCTGTCTCGCGGATCTGGTGGGCGCTGCCCCGTGTCTGTGCCTCTCACGTGTATACCTCGATGCCGCTCTTAGCCTCCCCCGGCTCCCGCGGCTCCTCCGCAACTCCCTCGTCAGCGCCTGCTCTCTCACTATCGTGCTGCAGCGGCGTTGACTAGATTTCAAAGGCCACACACACAATAATTGGTGCTGGCCTGATTTAAAAGTCCACCTCTTCCTATTACCCTTGCCGGATCTTTGTCAAAACTCCCCAAAGAGAAAGCTCTGTTTCTTTTGCCTGGTTCCGCTGTGATTCGCTGCATTCCGCGTGTCCTGATTCGTGAGAGTCCGTACTTAATTCCTGTGTTGGCGTTCCTCCTGTGGCTCATCTGTGGACCAGTATTCGTGTTGGTGTGTGCAGTACGTTCGTTCCGATTCCCTTTAGTGTGCCAGTCCGGTTCTGTGGTCCTGACGTTCCTGTGTGCGCAGTCTGTTTCCTGTGGTCTGCCTGACTTCCTGTGCCAGTCCGTCCCTGTAGTCGCTGCGTTCGGCTTGTGGCCAGGCTCCTGCAAGTCCTGAGTAGTCAGGTGTTCCTTCCTGTGCTATTCTCCCTACTCACTCCGGTAGCAGACTGTCTCCTGTATTACTATCACCGTGGGCAAGCAGCACCGCCATGGCTAGTGCCCTTGTGGTGAACGACGCTGTTTATCCCGCCCGTCATCGCGGCCCCTCCCAGCAGGCGCATCCACCACTCCTCCCTACCCCCCATTGGGCCACCCCTTCGTCAGAGCTCCTACACTCCAGATGTTCCGCCTCACCACAGCTTTGCATGGAAGGGCACGCCAAGTCATTGTCCAAGCAAACTTTCAGGGGGTCAATCCTGATGGAATTCAACAGACATCAAAACCCAAGAAATGGTATTACACTAGGAAAACCACAGGGTTGACCATTACACAACCCTCGCTTTTCTCCTCGTGCGGTAGCACACCCTCTCATGATTAGGTCCAGCCTATTCCCCTCATAAAAGCTGGAAGGAACAGACTGTAGACCCAGTCCAGAGAGGGAGTTCTGGGCAAGATACATACAGTCCCGATATATCACGCAGTGGCAGGGCAGGTAGTTTTGATCAGGTTAACCCTTTCTCTGAGGTCAAAGATAACCAACCATTCTTCCACTAGTCCAACCACTCTGAGCGCCGATTTTAAAAGCTCTGCTGTCACAGTTTGCATGGGTTTTCCCATGGCCAAAATGTCGAGAATGCAGGTCGTGTCCCGAAGGGTGTTCCCGGAAACTTGGCAGAAGTCCAGATGGCCCCATGAGAAGGCATGTCGGGAGGAACAAAGCTGGATCCCCCGTCCTCCCTCCACGGCGTCAGAGAAACTCTACACACTTAGCATCCCTGTTCTCTTTGACGCCAGAAGGCCTTCTGGGTAGGGTCAAACTCTGACATCATCCCCATGTGTGCCTCCCTACTGAATGACACGAAATGGTTGACATCATCGGCATACCTACACCATCTAAGAGTCGATCCTGTGGCCTCGGCTGACCTCTCACACCCCCCGGGAACTTGTGGCCATGATCTAAAACGCCTTTCTAAGGAATGGGTCGATCGAGACAAGCCCATACAGAAGGGGACTTGTACATGGGTGCTCCTGATCGCCTGTCTCGGATCGTGGGTTGCAACCCGGCCTCTACGTGGTCTCGATGGGCACACCTCACTTCCCATCCCGCCGGCTCCAGCGGCGTACTCCGCAACTCCGCAGCTCAGGGCGCCGCGTCCCGTCTCCTAGGGCGTCCACGGCGCGCTTGCTAATAATTTAAAAGGCCGCCACAATCAATATCGGTGTGGCCTTGATTGAAAGTAAACGCAGCCTCTTCCTATTAGACCCTTGGGATCTTCAAACACCCGTAAGAAGAAAGCTCTTGTTGATTTCCTGCGTTCCGTGATGACTTGCGTTCCTGTGAATTCCCGTGTGGGGCCAGTCAGCTTCCTGTGTCCTGCATTCCTGTGAGGGCCAGTCCATTCCTGTGGTCCTGCGTTCCCGTCGTGCCAGTCGTTCGCTTGGTCAGTAGCGTTTCTGTGTGCGCAGTATGTTCCTGTGGTCCTGCGTCCTGTGGTGCCCGTGGCGCGTTCCTGGCAAGTTACCTGACGTGAGTTCCAGGTGTTTCGCTTCGCTGTGCTATTCTCAGGTACTCACTGCTCGGGTAGCAGACTGTGCTATGTATTACTACCTTGGCAAGCCCGCGGCTATTTGCCCAACCTGGTGACCTCGAAACTGGTGTATGTATCAGCTCGTCCATTGAATCTCATCCCGCTTTGGCGGCGGGGTTTCTGGTTCGGTGAACACTGGTCATCCCACTTAACTCTCGGTGTCCCAGGTCGAGCTTAGTACTACACTGCGAGGATCTGCTGTTTCTCAAGAGGCTGTCCACAGACTCCCAGTCCTTGACAGGGCTCTTGTCACTGGAGGTGCAGAGATGGAGAAGTATTGGGGAGATAATACTTCTTATGGGGATTGTAAATAAGCGCCACAACAGGGGACTACTGGAGCGGCATAGGACATGATGAGGGGCAGGATGGCGCTTTGAAGCCATCTAAGTTTATGGGCACTTCACCGACACACAGCAGTGCTACACAGATAACTGATCCACGTTACGATAATTTATTTTAGGTTCAGGCCATATTACAAAAGCATACAATCATTTAAGTATGCCAAGTTTGCCCCAACATATATCCCCCACAAAAGATGTGAGGCATAGACCGAGTCCCACTGTAGGCAATATAAAGGACGACTTCAATTCTGGCAGTAACTCTGCCTCACAAGAGGAGCATGCTGTGCAAAATTAGCATCGGGTATACCTACAAGTTCAGGGTAATGAAGGGAAGGACTCCACTATCTTGGCCTCCAGAATGCCGCCACCCTCCTGGGTGTTCAGGGAAGATAGTGTGAGGATTTGGTGCATGCCACTGCTGGACCAGGGGCTACCACTTCCTCCAGGACATTTCTAGCACCAGCACTACCTTCTTCAATTGCCCATCGCTTCGCAGAAATATGTGGTATGCGGGCAATGTATGGCAGAATCAAAGAGAGGAGGTCTCCCGAAGTCACTCTTTGGTCAAAAACTGAAAAGCCTGATTGCAGGGCACTATGCAGCACTCCAGCAACTCTGTAATTGTGTGTTAATAAAAGGAGCAAGGAAGAGTCCTTGTATTACCCACAATACATGGGGCACACCCCCCACTGTGGAGATACCATCAACTCTTCTGAAAGCAGGCCACATCACGCATTGTACCAAGGCAGGCACGTTTCAGGAGAAGTGTTCGCCGGAACTGCCATGAAAGGAAGGTGCCGCAGATGTGCTCCAAAAATGCATTTTCGGGAAACACATTTATCATTGTGAGACATCTGCTCTGGCAGAAAAACCAGGGTCTATGGGGCATATTTATCAGGACCTTCTGTCCTCCTTCAGCTGTTAGTGTTCCGTCCCCCGCCTCCTTGCTCACATCGCTTCCGGGGGCTGGTGAGCTTTTCATTTGTGAAAATTCGGCCGGCTGCGTTTTTTTCCTTTTTTTCCACTCCGCCTATCTCCTCGGCCGCCCCATCTTTCTTCCTGTTTCACAAAGCCTGCTTGATGTATTTCCTCATGCAAATATGCAGGCAGCAGTGGGGGCTAATCATACCATAGCACTGGGCGCATGAGGGCCCATGTTATGAAAGATTGCTTCTCAAATTTATCATACATCCCTGGATTTTTCGTTTCACATGTTTGTTACGGCCCGATGTACTATACATCAGCTTATTTATACAATCATGTCACCACCTTTCCTTCTGAGCAATGCCATGGTGCCCAGTCTGTAGATTACTGCCACCATATGAGGGTATTGGGGCTGTACCCCCCGGAAAATCAGGCATCCATGATTTTTGGGGCTGTTTGTCTCCGTCATGGCAGAGCTGAGGCAGCAAGATGACATAATGGATATTTTTTTAGGACTATGGCAGGCTATCAATTCAAACCCGGATATTCGGCGTCCGGCGTATAAGAGCGACCTAGTGTATAATCGACCTCCGCCTACTTTCCTGTTTAAAATATAGAGTTTAAATATATTCGCCGTATAAAGACGACCCTTTTCGGGCAACGCATACAAAACACCGGTAAAAATTTAAAACGAAACAGATTTGGAATTTAACTGGTCCTTTTTTAATGTTAGAATTCTTATGACATGCATTGGTATATAGTCAGGAAAAACAACTGTCGCTCATAAGCATAAGGCATACAACACACAAAGCATTACCATTACAGCCCAGGCCCCCAGTAGTATATAGGCAGTGCAGTCCCCCAGTAGTATAACACGGCACCTGACAAGGAGGAATAGAGGAAGGGGAAAAGTGAGTGGTCCCTCCCTTATTCCTACCCGCCCCCGGTCCCCGTCCGTATCTGTTCTCGCAATTCCTCTCCTGCCCCGCAGTAGTAAGAGGCAGCACAGCCCCCATAGTATCGGCAGCAGGCTAGCCCCCAGTAGTAATCAGCACTGTGCCGCCCAGTAGTTATAGCAAGCAGCACTGCCGCCGCAGATAGCATCAGGCACTGCCTCCAGTAGTATATCAGCACTGCCTCCCAGTAAGATCCAGCGCAGCCCAGCATTAAGAGAAAATAATAAACTTATATACTCACCCCATGTGCCCCGACCTGCAGTGCGCTGCTCCCACGATGTCTCGTGGGTCCTCTCTTCTGCCTTCGGCGGGGCCCGTGCTTCACTAACTTCGTGCCGGGCGCCGCCATTTTCCTTTCCTTCTTCTCCCCTGGACGGCGCCTAGTATGACGCAACAATACCGCTTGCTGACTTCATATCTAGGCGGCCGGCCCCGGGGAAAAGCATGGCGGCGCCAGGCAGAAGAGAGAAGACTGTCGCGGAAGACGATCCCGCGGACATCGGGCCCACGGAGGGTGAGTATGGCACCCTATGTCTTTTTGAGGCTGCCGGGCAGCTTTTTGAAGGCTGCCGGCATCCCCCCGCCTCTCTCTGGCAAACAACCCGCTGATCGGTGCTAGCACCGATCGGGTCGGGTGTTAACCATGGTAGTACCTTTGGCTGCAATATGGCAGCAAAGACTTAGCCCTTGGCTATGGAGATGTTTCTCAGCCTTCTTGCTCACTGGACCCCGTCGTATAAGACGATTACCGCGTATAAACGACCCCAGAGAAGACAGAAGAATTATTCCCTTTTGAGCCCTGCTGGCCGCGTCTCGCACCCGCTGCAGATATTGCCGCTAAACGGGGTCACGCCTCGCAGAAAGATTTTTTTTTTATGTGTTTTTTTCGCCCAGTGTCATTAGTCAGGCAAAATGGGGGTCCTACTTGGTAGTTTCTGCTGTAGGCTTGGTAACTCCGGGGCACCCCGCAAACACCTATCTAGTGAGAAACTGAGCTCCAAAATCCTAATCTTGCTTCTTTTTCCTCCTGAGCTCTGCCGTGTCTCCCATCCTCAGGATATTATTCACTACCCTGTGGAGTAGTTGCCCTAAACCGTGGTAATCGCCCAGAAGTTAGCTACTAAAAACTTTAAACTTCTCACATCCTTAGAAGGCAAAAAATGGAAATGTAAAATTATGGAAATAAAAAGAAGAGCGCACTGGGCAAAAAGTGTTTGGCTTTAAAAAAATATTGTTGTTTGCCTTTTTGTCGCAAAAGTAAACCATTTCAGCAAAGCTTTGAACATATGTCATTTTTAAAAAAAATTTTAAATTATTTTAATTGTTGCAGCCCCCAGAAATCTGATCAGCAAAATGACATTACTAACTAAAAACTACAATGTCTCACAGAAAAAACTCTTGCAAAATCAATGGGATATCTTAAGCGTTGAAAAGTTATTACACAGAGCAGGAAGAGACCTCGTCAACTTAAAAAAATAAAGACGAGTCCATAACGCTAGGCAAACGACTGCGTCCTTAAGGGGGGGCTAAAGGACATGTGACAATTCTGCAAAGATACATTGAGCTCCGCCGTAATAAAAAAAAATCACTGTCAAGGAACCTATACCAGAATAAGCTGCATTTTGGTGTGAATGGTCTCAGTTGTTGGGCTCCTTTGTAAGGGCAACAGGGAATAAGTGTTATGAAATGTAAGCAAGGTGCATACTATTATTAATTGTTCGTCGTCTCCTTGTCATATACTGATACTTCAATCTAGTCTGGAAACACAGTTATTCGGTGGTCACAGTTTTGCCCCTTAAGGAGGCTACTCAAAAACGGTCTAAGATCATCCACACAGTCTTTTAATAATAAAGTCGCACCGAAAATAGAGAAAATACTAAATAATATGTAGGGCTTGTTATCTGTGGATCAATTGTATTCTCTAGTGGGCAACCATTTAATGTCCATCGGCAATGGCCTGGAAACTGGAAAAAAATTCAAAGTTGGCGGTGAAATTGAAAAAAAAACCCACATTTTTTTAGGTTTACGGCTTTCATTCATCAGTGCTCCAAATAACACCTTTATTTTTTGGTCGATACAATTACCTTGATACCAAATTTAAACAGTTTTATTATGTTTTAAGTGGGGGGGGAGATTAAAAAATATATCTGGAGCCAGTGCTTGAGAAAGAGTCCATTTAGGAGTCAAAATGTTTTATTGGTTACTTTAATGCCGTACACAATTTTGGATGGAATCCTTGGAGAGGCTTCCATTTTTTTCGTCATTACTCATAGATGGCCTTGGCCTTGCACCTGAGTATGCAATTTTCACATTGCTGCTTTCTTTTTTGTTCTAATATATAGGCAACACTTCATCACATATAATCAATAAATATAAAGCACAGGCAAGTTAGATTTGGGTGGGCACCGCCTTAAGTCCCATGCGTGGGAACCATTGTATATAATCGCAAAATAGGCTGCACTCCAGAGCAGTTCAAAAGTCAAGGAATTCACCCTTTCATTTTGAATTTCTCCCTGGATTGCTTCCGAATTTTGGATCTGTGTTTTATATATTACCGAAAAAATGGCAGGCACTCCGAGATTCAAAAGTGGCAAAAAAAGCGTACTCTTTTATTCACACATGTGTCAAGGCTTTGATACATGATGTTATAAACGGTATGTTTTTATGGCCACATGTTTTGAATTTATTGATGGATTTTTCTAGTCCTTGTCAGTGTGCACCTGAGTTGTTGCTCAAGTCCGTATCTTAAGTTGCTGCCACACTCCGTGAGATATAAGATTATATATATTATATATATATATATATATATATATACTTATATATATATCTTTGTGTTTGTTGTATATCTCGCTCTATCTATAAAAGCTTGTCTTCCCCTTATCACCTGTCCTCTGGCGAGCCCCTGTTGTCGCTGTGATGTAGCTGCCAGCGGAATAGAGGGCTCCATCCCGGGTCCCTGAGAAGAGCAGACCCCGTAGCAGCTGCTATGGGCGCTCTTCCTCTTTCTGACACACAACAACCCTGGGGGACATGAGTGTGTTCTTAACGATCTGGGGATCCTCTACAATTCTTCTTTGCAGAATCACTCCAGTTCCTTCAAGTTGGATTGTGATTGTTGGTGGAGAGCCATTTTCAAGTCTCAATTGGGTCAAGGTCAGGGCTCTGGGACAGTCGAGAATGGTCACAGAGTTGTTCGGAAGCCACTGCTTTGTTATTTTAGCTTTGTGCTTATTGTCTTATTCAGCCCAGTCTGTGGTCCAGAAACCTCTGGAAGAGTTTTTTTTTTATACAAGATATATTTGTACTTGGTTGCATTCATCTTTCTTTAAATTGCAGCTAGTCATCCTGTCTCTGCAGCTGAGAAACACACCATAGATTGATGCTGACCCCACCACGTTTCACCGTTGGGTGAGACACTTTTCTAAAACCCTTTTTTGTAAAACATGTAGCCTAGAAACTTCCCTTTCTGGTGTTATCAGCAGGATTAGGCTGTCACATTGATAGCTGGACAAAAACAGTAAGCACACACTAATGTCGGTGGATCCCGTGACATCAGTGATAAAATCGCAAGGATTCCTGGAACAGACTGGATTAATAGGCATGCAGGGAAGATGTCATGTGTATCCTTTCTGCATGTCTGTGCGTACAGTCATCTAATGGGCTCTTACTAGCAGATCACTGCTACATTTGATCTGTTTATAAAAACAATCAAAAAAATAAAGTAATAAATACAGTGTCACCTATATAAACAGATGGAGCTGGCTGCACAGGACTTATTGCAGGATAAGTTTATGATACAGCTTGCAGAAGCTGTACAAGAGGTGATGCATTGTTGGACCTTGTGATTTCTACCAATGCAGAAATTATCCAGAATGTCAAATGTCATATCAAAATGTTCTGGAAACCCTTGGGAACAGTGATCATAACATAATTATTTTCCTACTAAACTGTAAAAAGAAAAAAAATGTGGGAAAATAAAAAACTTTAGGGCTGCACAATAGGTTATACACTGGGATCATGTATACTGTAACATGTTGACACTAATGTTAAATGGGAGACATTCAAATCAATACTGGGTCATTATACTTCTAAATTTATTCAATTAGGCAACGAGTATAGACAGGGTTTTTTTTTAGCTTCATTTAAACAATATAAGAATGAACTTATGGTGTGGGCGGCGCCAGTGCGGGTGATGCATCCAGTAATATACTAGACTGGATAATTGTCGACATAATTTAATCTAAGCTCAATAAAATAAATCCCAGATGGGTTACAACTCAGAGTTCTTGAAGCACTCAGTTCTGTTATTGCTGTCCCGCTGTCTAAAATCTCCAGAGATTCCCAAATGACTAGTGCGGTGACAAGTGACTGGCGCAAGGCGAATGTGGCGCCACTATTTAAAAAGGGCTCAAGAACCTCATCAGGCAATTACAGGCCTGTTAGCTTAACTTTAATTGTAGGGAAAATATTGGAGGGGTTACTAAAAGACTGGAGAGAATAAGGAAGCAAAGGAAAGTCCAGCTCAAACCACGAGTGGAACGCTGAATACTGGAGAGCACGGGTCCTCGCCCCAGACGAGTAGAAGCCACGAAACCAAAGGAATGATCCAGCTCAGATCCAGGTAGATTGCAGCATAAAACTGCTGCAATCTACCTGGATCTGAGCTGGATCATTCCTTTGGTTTCGTGGCTTCTACTCGTCTGGGGCGAGGACCCGTGCTCTCCAGTATTCAGCGTTCCACTCGTGGTTTGAGCTGGACTTTCCTTTGCTTCCTTATTCTCTCCAGTTTTGCTCGTGCTCCCACGATTTTATGATTTCATACTTCTGAGACGCTGTTGGGACAACACCACCTTTCATTTATTTGTGCTGACTTACATCAGGTGTTACAAGGATGGACACTCTGGATCAAACCCGACACGCCAAAGCTGCATCGGTTTTCTCTGATCAGAATACTGCGACCCCATTACAAGTAAGTGGAGACACTACCTTTAAGCTTCTTGAAAAATTGTGTATACAGGAAACAAAAGTATGGTGGGATTTTACTACTCTCCAAAATTACACAACTAAAAATATGATACCCAGAGGCTTACGCCTTAAGAAAATACCCACACATATCTACTCTACAGACTTTATTAAAGAGTGGAATGACAAATTATCAGAATGCTCTTTTGCACTTATGCAGCTAATCATGAAACATGAGGAGGATAAACTTAATCAAATTAAGGGAGAAATTCTTACATTACAAAATACCCTTAAAAATGACACTCTTATCTCCAATTTCAGTGAACAAATGGACAAAATTAAAAACGCTGTCACCAAGACAGAGGATGAGATCATGGTAACTAAAAAGAATAAGTTCCAAAGGGACACCTTTGACTATGCACAAAACCAAGTATATGAGTGGGGGCGTTGGGAACGTCCCATTAGAACGCCCAGATCTATCCTCAAGAGACGGGGTAACTATGCTAAACAAGCAAGCCATGTAAACTTCACCTCTTCGGAACTTGACTCTTCAGATGGTGCATCAGATCATACCTCAGGTGATACATCCCAACAAACATCTTCCTATTACAAAAAACCCAAAAGAAATCAACGTAAGAAAGCAGCACATGACACTTCCACTCCAGCAAAAAACGGAGGGCAGGACGCAAGCACAAGCACTCCCGATGCAGCGTTGATGAAACTCCGGAGTCAGAAATAAATAACACATCTCTGGATGTTCTGAATCTGTCATCACATCACTTAACTAAAGAACAAAGGGAGGTACTCTCACTAGGTTTGAACTTTGTTCCCACCAACAATTTCAACCTTTTCTCCACAGTCTGTGACATCAATAAATTTGTACGTGATCTCACTGTCAAGAGACATTTCCTCATGGAGGATGACATCTTGCCCGGCCTAACCAATGCAGATTCAATTGATACTAATGCTAATTCTCAATGTAATCTGTCTAACACTAATGCTAATTTCAATCATAACCTGTTCAGTGATTTTGGTTTCCAGGAACAACTCACTTTGCTAAATTTGATATCACTTGACACTGCTTCTTCCGATAATCACCATATTAACTATTCTGGTGATCTCAAACTTAGCAATCGTTTTTTTTACCCATTACAGTCACGCACACCCTCCATGAAAATATTTCAGGAACGGATTATGCGTGACTTGTGGAGTCTCAAACATAATAAAGTTCATCATGTTAAAGGTAACCTAACATCACAACAGTCCCTTGCCTTGACCGAATTGAAAAACAACAATGACTTAATTGTCAAGATGTCGGACAAGGGGGGGACTGTTGTTCTTATGGACAAAACTCTTTATTGTACTCAAATCTTATCCTTACTTGCTGATCAGGATGTTTATAGGGAACTCAGTTGCAATCCTACCAAAATTTTCAATGACAAACTTCTCAACATTATCAATGAAGGTGTTTCCCTTGGTGTTGTCACACATAAGCAAAAAGATTTTCTATATGTGCAGGAACCTGTGATTCCCATCATACATGGGTTACCTAAGACCCATAAGAATGTCTCACCACCTCCAATGAGACCCATCATTTCTGGGATGGGATCCGTTAATGAAAGAATGGGAGAATGGTTAGACACTCTTTTACAACCCTTAGTCAGGAGAGTTCCTGGTTATCTCCAGGATTCCTCCGATGTTCTCAGAAACCTCAACAAGTACATTTGGCGTGAACACAATCATTGGTTAGGATGCGACGTTGTTTCCCTTTACACGTCCATTCCTTATACGGCAGCCATCAAAGCATTGGAATTTCATCTTGACACATACAGTAACTATTCTCCTGATCTAAAACAATATATCATACAAGTTACCCATCATCTCATGACCCACAATTATTTTATGTTTTCCAACAAATTTTATTTACAAACACAAGGAGTCCCCATGGGGGCAAAATATTCACCTTCATTAGCTAATCTAGTCATGTCATGGTGGGAGCTACAGTTTGTATATACTGAGGAAAACCCCTTTTTGGCCCATATTGAGTGGTATGGCAGGTACATCGATGACCTCCTCCTAATCTGGAGGGGCGATGTATCTGCCATACCCTCATTTTTAGACTACCTGAATTCCAATCATTTCAATTTGCGTTTCACTCATTACTCTCACTCGAGTGAGGTCACTTTCTTAGACCTGAAATTACAGGGGGTGGTCAACACTCCAATCATTACATCTACGTTTAGAAAACCTACAGCGGGTAATACCATTTTACACCATTCTAGTCACCATCCAAAACACACCAAAAAAGCTATACCTGTAGGTGAAATGGTCAGAAGTAGGAGAAATTGTAGCTCCGACATTGATTTCAACTTAGAAACCCCACAAAAAATTCTCCAACAGACTAACCAATAGAGTTTATCCTCGATGGACACTTGATAGAGCCAGACGCATTGCCAACAACAAAAACAGAAATTCTTTACTCAATTGTGAACAACACAATAACACTATTACTAAATTTACTAAAACACCGGTACTTTCCCTTCAGCACAGCTTACAATTCCAGGACATAAAAAATATAATCCTAAAACATCTTCCTCTTCTATTTGATGACAATAAAATCGAACACATTCTCAAAGATGGTTGTAAATTTGTTGCACGCAGAGGTTGTACATTAGGCAATATTCTCTCTCCATCAATGATTAATGAACAACACACTCAGAGAACCTGGTTACAGAACCTGGGTTTTTTTCATTGTGGTTCTAAACGCTGCAAATGTTGCACATACATCAAACCCATCAAGTCATTCCACAATACCTCACAGAATAAAACGTACTTTATTAAACACCATTTAACGTGCAATAGCTTTAACGTTGTTTATGTTATTCAATGTACTGAATGCAATATCGTTTATGTTGGTTGTACCACACGCAAATTTAAAACCAGAATCTTGGAGCACCTGAATGATATTTCAGGATCAGACTCACGTAATATTAGTGGAGCGTCAACCCATTTCAAAACCGCTCACCAGAAACGTACCTGTAACTTTACAGCTTTTGCGATAGAAAAAGTCACAGTTCCTAAAAGAGGAGGTGACATTAGGAGACTGTTATTAGATCGTGAAGCTTTTTGGATTATGCAACTGAATTCTATGTCACCTTTTGGCATGAACATTAGAAATGAAATTATGCTTCACTACTAACAATCCCCTTTTCCTCTCCTTATTTTCCATTAAAATAAGTCTGTATTTTGTTTCCTTCCTATTACGTCTGTTCACCTCAGCCAGATGATGATTGATTTTATCACATATGCTTCATATGTTTTTCTTATCAAATATTTCCATGCCTAAATTTCTTAATGTCGCATGCGGGGTACTCGTCATCAGCAATTTTTCCCATACATGTTAACATTATGTTTACATTTATGTTTACATGTTAACATTCTGTTTACATTTCAAGTCTACATTTAATTTTGCTTTGTCGAATATCCCACATGCGACAGTGACTCTCCGTGGATCCCCATACATGTTTCCTTTTATGTTTACATTTATGTTTATATGTCAACATTATGTTTACATTCATGTTTACATTTAATCTTACTTTGTTACATGTACATACTTATACCAGTTGCTGGTTTTCTCTATTGCATTTCCCCTATTTCACGATAGAGGGCTTAGTGATCACAAAATATGATTTTCCTGGTAAATATCATCATTGTATTTCATATGTGTCTTATACATTTCTTCTATCAAATGCTTTTATGTTTAAACTCCAAAGTGGGGTATTCATTACCAGCATTTTCATTCATATATGCTGATACTATGCTCATGATTAATCTTACCCTGTTGATCATCCATTATGCGATAGTGACTCTCCGCAGATTTTTACCTCGCAGCGTAGTGTGTTTGATGGTTGCCATGGTGAAGTTGTTCGCCGCTGGTTCTAACCACTAAACCACTCCCCTTGAGGATCTTGATTGGCTGCACAGCCTCATGACGTTGATACATTCACACCAGCTGCTGGTCTTCTTAATTGCATTTTTTCTATTCCACGGAGGAGGGCTTATTGGTCACATGACATGTTTCTTCTTGTTAAATACCATCATTGTGAATTGTTATTTTATCCATGACTAAGGACGCCGTGAGCGTCTGAAACGCGTTGGATTTTTCCTTGCTGTTCCCATGTCTCTTTTAAAATGGTCTAAATAAAGATTTCGTTTTATGCTGCAATCTACCTGGATCTGAGCTGGATCATTCCTTTGGTTTCGTTACTAAAAGACTACATACAGGAGTATGTGACATCAAATAGTATAATAAGTGACAGCCAGCATGGGTTTACTAAGAATAGAAGTTGTCAAACTAACCTGATCTGCTTATATGAAGAGGTGAGCAGATGCCTGAACAGAGTAGCTGCTGTGGATATTGTGTTCTTGGACTTTGCAAAGGCATTTGACACTGTCCCCTATAGATGCTTGATGGGTAACATAAGGCATTTTGGTTTGGAAAGAATCATTTGCATTTAGATTGAAAACTGGCTGAATTATCATATCCAAGTTGTGGTCAATGATTCCTACTCAGAATGGTAACCAAGTGGTTATACCCCTAGGTTCTGTGCTTGGCCCACTACTTTTTAATTTATTTATTTATTAATGATATAGAGGCAGGAATTAACAGCATTGGGGCACATTTACTTACCTGGACCCTGCCCGATCCGGACTGTCCGACGAGGATGAACTCTGCCGTGATTCATGAAGATTTTGCGCCCCCGATCAGGTTCGCCGGAGTTCACCTTCTTTATTCCGGAGTATGTAAGTGCATGGCTTGCGACACAATTTTTAAGCTTAATCGCGCGGATTGTCCGAATCTGTCGGATCGTCCAACGGCCTGCCCCCCGATTTATGTCGCATGGAAGTGGGCGTGATTGTAACAAAATCCGATTGTGTGCGCCAAAAACCCCTTTTAAATCCCTGTCCAAGTGGCGCGGAATGGAAATCATCTTAGGAAAGTGCGCTCTGCAGGCCCTTAGTAAATGAGCCCATTGTGTCTGTTTTTGCAGATGACACCAAGTGTAATATAGTCTATAAAGGATGATCATAGGCTGTAGGGTGACTTAGACAAACTGAGTGTTTGGTCATCCACTTGGCAAATGAGGTTCAAAGTGGATAAATGTCAGGTTTTGCACCTGGGAGCTAGTAATCCAAATGCAACATATGTCCTTCAAGGGAGTAAATCTGGGAGAGTCTCTCATTGAGAACAATCTGGGTGTACTAGTAGATCATAAATTAAATAACAGCATGCAATGTCAATTAGCTGCCTCTAAAGTCAGGAAGATCTTGGCATGTATCAGAAGTGGTATGGACTCTTGTGATAGGGATATAATACTACCACTTTACAAGGCATTGGTTCAGCCTCACCTGGAATATGCCATCCAGTTCTGGCCTTGAGTCCATAAAAGGGATGCCCTGGAGCTGAAGAGAGTACAACGATGAACCACAACAATAATAAGGGGTATGGAGGGCCTAAGTTATGAAGAAAGCTTAAATCAACTAGATTTATTTAGTCTGGAAAGGAGGCAACTAATAGGGGACATGATTAATTTATATAAATACTGTATATGAATGGTCCATGCAAAAATATGATGGAAAGTTGTTCAAGGTTAAATCAAATCAAAAGACAAGGGGGCACTGTCTCCGCCTGGAGAAAACAAGGCAAGGTACAGAGTCGTGAGGCAGAATCGTGGTTGGGGACAGGCAGGAGGTTTGGACAGGTAGCACAGGTTCAAGGTCAGAGGCAGAGCAGAAGGTCAAGGCAGGCAGCGGAGAAGCGATATCAGGATCAGAACTGTGGTCACAATGGGAAATCAGACTAAATGCAGGAGATATGGGAAACAGCTTTCTCAAAGGTATAGAAGTACAGAGATCTGGCAGAAGACACAGGAAGGGGCAGGAAATTTAACAGAAAGGGCAGCAGGGCAGCGTCAACTATCGGTGTGATGGCCCTTTAAATCTCTGGAAGCTGGCACCCTAGGAGGCAGGACCATGAATGCTGGGCTGTATGAGTCATCTCTGGAATGTGGAAAGGTAAGGCAGACAGCACCGGTGGTCCTGGGGCTCGGAGAGGGACTCGGGTGCGCCTGCAACCCGAAACATGGGGTGACAACAATTAAGTGGCCGATAGTATAATATTACAGAGGGATTTGTGGAAGCTGAGGGAATGGCCAGAGAAATAATTGATGGGGTTTAATGTAGATAGATGTAAGGTTATGCACCTGGGCCATGGAAACAAAAAGTACAATTTTGTTCTAAACAGTCAATTACTTGATAAAACTGCAGCTGAAAAGCCTTGGGGGTATTGGTGGATGGTAAACTTAGTTATAGTGACCAGAGCCAGGCAGCTACTAATAAAGCAAATAAAATTATGGGATGTATCAATAGAGAAATAGATTCTCAAGATAAGGAGATAAGGACATTGTTTTTCCATTATACAATCACTGCTCAGACCACACATGGAATATTGTGTACAATTATGGGCACTACAAGTAACTGTGTGGCACTACTCTGCGTACTTAGGCCTTAACGGGTACCTACCAACCTTCACAGTAAATTACCAAATTCAGTGCTTTTATGAAAAAGCCTAATGTTTTGCTAGGGATACAAATTCATGATGGGCAGGGATGGACGACAGGACAAATTACACATTTTATTTACACTTCTTACAACATCCAGTTCACAAACATATGATAAAATGATAGCACGATTCCAGACTACTGTACAAAAATGCAGTAAGTGCAGTATCACAATGGTAGAAAATCTGTATACACACATACATGCATGAAAACAAACATAGCGTCTCGGACCGCCCCCTCATGAATACATCGGACTTTGCAAGCTGTCCGATGATTACACTGTACCCCGCCGCAGTGTTTGATAGCGTTACCAGAGGTTTCCGGTAACACTATCACCCTAACACTGCGGCGTTTGATCAAGCGCAGCTCCTAGTGCCGAAAATTTAGGTGACAGGTCCTCTTTAAGAATTGTCCACACCACATTTGTGTCACACACTACCTTTTTTGGCTCGGCTGCACTTTTCTTCCTGTGACACAATTTATTGCACTGAAAGGGGTGTTCAGGTGCTCAGTCAGACTGTGTGCCACATTTATCATGAAAAGTTTGACATGATTGTCTCACACGCCCCATGTTAAAGGTGCACCTAAAAAAGTGGTGCACTCTGTCGGAGCAGTGCAGGGGCCTCCAGATTCATGAAGAATGTGGACCAGAAATTTGCACACTAAAACTGCACCTAGTACAAACGGTATTGTAAATGTGCCCCATTATGTACATGTATGTCTGAACTCCTATACATTTTATATATATTCTACATGCACACATGTGTCAACACATGAAGGCACATATTCTACACACTGATCACATAAACAGGTGCTCATATCCATCACATACTGTACATAAGGGTGCAGATATATCACATACTGTAGATGCGGATGCACATCCATTACCTACATGGGGGCGCACATCTGTGAAATACATAGGGGGGACATCCATCACATACATAGGGGCGCATATCCATAACATACACGGAAGAGCACATCCATCACATATGTGGAAGAGCACATACATCGTATACATGGGGGAGCACATCCATCACATACATGGGGATGTAGATTCTTCACATACATGAAGCAGCACATCCATCACATACATGCTGGAGCACATCGATCACATACATGGAGGCGCACATCCATCACATACATGGAGGTGCACATTCATCATATATATATGGCACAAATCCTTCTCATACTTTACTTGGAGGTGCAC
The DNA here is from genome assembly GCA_019512145.1 of Engystomops pustulosus. NCBI lineage: Eukaryota > Metazoa > Chordata > Amphibia > Anura > Leptodactylidae > Engystomops > Engystomops pustulosus. Next base: position 83,106,891 of record CM033646.1, on the reverse strand, counting down.
ATTAATGACATACTGTACATGGGGGCATAGTACAGCTGGTGAGAGTTTATGAGGTACTTGAGAATTATGTGCAGGTAGTGGCCTTCTCCCGTAGCTACTGCACGATAAGATTTAGTTTTCTAATCATTCCATTATTTGCGCTGAAGCATTTTAGTGATGCCACAGAAGTGACGCATCCTGTTGTGGTGAGAAATCATCTCAGTGGGACTGATGTAATGTGCAGAGATGGCAGGTACATACACAGACAGTGAGTAAGAGCAGCATTTAATCTATTTTTACCATTACTGTTGTAACAGAGCAGGACAGTCTCTTAGATCATCACTTAATAGGTCACTGGAAGCATAGAATGGGAAGAAGGAGCTATGAGAACTGAGGGCTCATGAGAGTTGTAGTAAAGGTAGATAGGGATTAGTAAAATCGTAACAAAACATATAACCCCTTTGGATGAAAAAAGTGATTGTTTGTATCAATACAGGAGATCTGCTTATCTCCTCTTCAGGGAGGGAGGAGGGTTGATCTGTGTCATCACCTGGGTCATTATTTGGAGCACATTGTGGCCCTCGTCTGTCTTGGAAGTTGTTTTTCACACTTCTTCATTGTCACCTTTTGACATACTATCTGTCACCTTTTGGGTGATTACTACTATATAAATAGAGCAACTAATGAACACTAAATCAAAAGCACCACAAATTTTGAATGAGAGGAAAAGAAGCCTTAGACTGGGAATATTTTCCGGTCAGGGGGTTGGAGTAGCAAGCCCTTATAGGTAACCCCTTAATGACTTGTGACATATTGGTACATCACAAGTCCGTTAAGAGAGTATGGAGAGGGCTCACATGCAGAGCCCTCTCTATACAAGCTGGCTGTTCCAGCAATATGCAACACCCATGATCAGTGCTGGGAGGTGCTTAGACTGCAGTGGAAACCATCCTATTGGTTTTGATCAGGTAGCAACGCCCAGTTGCCAAGACATCAGGACCTGCCATTGCTTCAGATCTCTAACACTGTGACAGTGGCACACTGTAACAGATATATAGTAATTTCTCTATAAACTGCAATACAATAGTATATAGTAGGAGCAATCAGACTTCTTAGCATTTAAGTACCCTAAGGAGTCTAAAAAATTTGTGAAAAAAAATAAATTCATAAAAAGGCTAGATATTGTTGCAATTATCTATCAAAATATAAAAACCGTTATTCCCGGCACAACTGAAAATAGCAGCCTAATACGATACAATATGATGCAACTTTATTAATCACCTGAAAGGAAATTCTTTTCTGCACTGCTATACATATTACACTGTGACAACAACAAAGTACGATTCATTTCTTGCTTAATGTTCTTGGTTACAAAGATACATACATACAAAATAGACATAAAGGATAGTAACATAATACTTGTGCAGCTTGATTTGCAGTGACCTCTGATTTGTTTCCATGTGCAACTGGAACAGTTTTACCTCAAACATTTCTGATAAATCCTCCCCTGTATCCTTATCCATTTTATCTCACACATACCTGTAAGTGTTTTACTCATTGCCTACGCGACAGTACAGGTTCCTTTAGCGAACATATGTACGTACACACACACATACATACAGCTTTATATATTAGACTAGCTTTACCCCGGGATAGTAAAAAAACTTCTCTTGGCTACAACAAAATAGAATGGGTTAACAAAAAATATTTTATGTGTATCTATAGAATGTCTCAGACTGTTTCTGACGATCTGTGTGGCCGGCAGTCTCTTTCAGTGCCTGTCTGTGTGGCCAGCAGTCTCTTTCGGTGCCTGTCTGTGTGGTCAGCAGTCTCTTTCAGTTAATGTCTGCGTGGCCGGCCGTCTCTGAGCTTAAGTTTCCTTTTTGCACAGCTGTTTATAAAATTACAGCTGATCTCTGATTTGTTTCCATGGGCTACTGGAACAGTTTTACCTCAAACATTTCTGATAACACCTCCCCTATCTCTGTATCCCTATCCATCTAACCTCACACGTAAGTGTTTTACTCATTACCTATAGTAACCAATAAAAGCTCAGAGCTCATATTAATAACCAGTGGCAGAACAGCAACCAATCACGGCTCAGCTTCCATCTGTCACAGCAGCAGCAGCAGACAATGGCTCCTGTATATGGTATGTAATAAGTGGGTTTTGGAAAGCGCGGGGTAAAAATTGAGCTTAAAACCTGGTCTAAGACATTCCCTGAGTCACAGTCAACAACTGTGCAAAATTTGGTGATTGTAAACGAGATGGTACAGATTCCTTTAGCAGACATACACATACGTCAAGCTTTATATATTAGATTAGCAGTTTCAGGAGAATGGGATTTTCTCTGTTTTGTTAACATAAAGTTGAAACATACAGTACAGACAATACTATACAATCATTTTAACAGATATATATTTGTATTATACATCAGGCCTGTTAATGTGTTACCCTAAGTCACATGATCAATGAAAAGTGCCCGAGTCAACATAAAATATGCATACTCAGTTTTTGCTGTGCTGTTTCTTCTGCTACAATTGTTATCATTGATGCAAAACACCTGCGTTACTGTAGCTTTTTCTTAGATTTTAACCAAATGGCTACGCTTATAGCAGTTTTCTTACATTACAATGATACAATACTGTATTACAACAACTGCACAACTTCAGAAAGTATTTGATGGAAACAGATACAATTACTTTACATATATATTATCAATTATCAGAATGACTGATTCTTTCCTAGTTATTGATCTGTGTGCAAACCATTAAAAACTATTGCAGTTTTTTACAGTATCTGTGAATCATAAACCAAACAGTAAAACTAGTGGTATACCTACAGCCATTACTAAAGGAGCTCCACAAAGAAAATCCCCCTGCCTTGCAGATTAAAAAATATAAATAGTTTCTGTTCTTCAATACCTTAACCCCTTATCACCGACACTAGTTTTCAGCTCAATGACCAGACTCGATTTTTCAAATCTGACAAGTCTCACGATAATTGGTTATAACTTCGGAACGCTTGAACATATCCGGGTGATTTTGAGAATGTTTTCTCGTGACACATTGTACTTCATGTTAGTTATAAAATTTAAGTGATAAAATGTTTGAAATGTTCTGGTTTCCAGACAAGATGTAAAACTACCCAAAAAGTTTGATAATTAACATTTACAGAATATCTGCTTTATGTTGGGATGATAATTTATGCTTCCGGTCATTTTTCTAGGATGTTATGAGGCGCAGAACTTTAGGTGCGATTTTTCTTATTTTCATGAAAATTGCCAAAACTCACATTTTGAGTATACTGCTGTGTACACCCTGTGTCATGTATGTAATGTCTGAGGAGGTATATACTGCTGTGTACATCCTGTGTCATGTATGTAATGTCTGAGGGGGTATATACTGCTGTGTACACCCTGTGCCATGTATGTAATGTCTGAGGGGGTATATACTGGCTGAAGGATTACTATCTCTAGCAGATCCCCTGGAGGCCGGTCACTCACATCACTGAGTCCCTATAGTCCACAGGCAGCATCCTCCTCCGCTCCGGGCACTTCTCCTGTCGTGGACGACCATATGGGACATGGTGGACTTGATGAGGGGGACCACACAGCACGCCATAAGTGACAATCCCCAATATCACCCCCACTTACAGGAAACCCTTCCAATCCCCCAACCACAAAGTGAAGGACAAAGTGTCCCCCCCAGAGTTTCTCTTGAGTTTCCTGGACAGTCCTTCAATCTTTTCCCGAGCATGGGTACTGGATCCATAGGGGGCGATGTCATCTGGGATGTAGATGCGACAAGCCACTCCCACCATCTTACAGACTCCTCCCTTCTCAGCAAGGGTCATGTCCAAAGTCATGCGGGTCTGGGAAGCATTGGATCACGAGGAAGGAATACACAAGTGTTATCACCGTACACTCCCCTTCCCAGCCTCTAGGCCGGACCTGACTCTCCTGTCCCCACAAATCCAGTACACACCAGACACTGCTAATACAGGGTTACCTGTGCTGTCAGTGTTATAGAAGGTCATTACCTGCACCAACCGTAGGTAAAGTCTCCTACCCTGGGGGCATCCTGGTCACCCCTATAGTTACAGTGATAGTCATGGTTGGGGTGTCCCTGAGCATACAGTCACCCCTATAGTTACAGTGATGTTATACATTGTGAGTAGGGGTATTATACAGTGTGGGAGGTTATACATTGTGAGTAGGGGTATTATACAGTGTGGGAGGTTATACATTGTGAGTAGGGGAATTATACAGTGTGGGAGGTTATACGTTGTGAGTAGGGGCATTATACAGTGTGGGAGGTTATACATTGTGAGTAGGGATATTATACAGTGTGGGAGGTTATACATTGTGAGTAGGGGCATTATACAGTGTGGGAAGTTATACATTGTGAGTAGGGGTATTATACAGTGTGGGAGGTTATACATTGTGAGTAGGGGTATTATACAGTGTGGGAGGTTATACATTGTGAGTAGGGGCATTATACAGTGTGGGAGGCTATACATTGTGAGTAGGGGCATTATACAGTGCAGAGGGGGGATGGGTGTTTTAACACAAAGTATCATGTATATTGTTAAAAATTAGCATGAAGACATTTAAAGTGTTTGGCTTATCAATTCCTTTGTGCGAGAACATCAGGTACTGCAACCAACTTCATGTAACATGGGCAGTCATAGGAAAGTAGTACCACAGGGACATAGCCCTTGCAGAGGTAGTAGATGCAATGAGCTCTGAAGCTTAGGGGAGTCTAAAGACCCATTTACCTAATTTTTGGCTACAAAAAATGTCTGCTCTCAACTGTCGGTATGATTGACACTCTCCCTCTTTTGTAGGGTTCTCTTCTCGCTCACATCCGAATCAACCATATGACTCATTAACCACAAGATCACATGGAAAGTGTCCCATCAGAGTCAACCATATGACTCTTATGGTTGACTCGGATGAGACACTTTCCGTGTGGTCTTGTGGTTAATGACTCATATGGTTGACTCGGATGGGACACTTTCCGTGTGGTCTTGTGGTTAGTTGGTGTCATATTTGGACACATCTGTGAAATTTTTGGCATTAGTGTTGGATGTGCACATAGCAAGTACTATTTACTCGTATTGAGGAGGGTGGCTTTCACTACCTAGTGAGTTCATTGGGTGCTTGACAGTGAACCAATATCCCAGGTCACTGTTCATGATTTTTGTACATTATGTATTTTAATTGTTTTTAATGTGTGTCTTATGGTAGTCATGTCATGTAATACATAAATAAAGATTTTTTGCATATTTTGCACTTCAACTAAGGAGCTCTTTCAATGCATTCTTTCTTTGTTATGCCATTAAACAATTTGGAACAGCAGATATGATGATTGTGTCTCTCTAAAAGCTTCTGAGTTAATTAGAGACACACCTATGGATGAATTTTAACCCCTTAAGAATGTAGCCATTTTATAGCTTAAAGGAAACCTACCACCATGGATCTACCTATTAAGGTAGATCCGGTGGCAGATTCTCTAGTGTATAGTTGTATAGCCCTTAGCAATTGGCATGAATAAGCACTAAAAAGGGCTATACAACTATACATTAGAGGAGCCTGCCATCGGATCTACCTTAATAGGTAGATCCATGGTGGTAGATTTCCTTTAAGGCTCAGCCCCATTTTTGTATTCTGACATGCATTGCTTTATATGGTTTTAACTTTTGAACACTGTTACTTATCAAAGTAATTCTGAGATTATTTTTTCCCCACATGTTGTACTTCCTTTTAGAGGTAAATGTTTGCTGATTATTTTTGTAAATAAACGCAAAAAAAGAAAGAAAATGATGATTTTTTAAAAAAGTTTTAGAAAGTTTTACCACCTAAATAAGTAGCTGAATAACAGTTGCCATTTTTCTACTTAGCATTTTCATAATTTCTGAAATGTCTGGATAATTTATTTTGATGTTGCGTGTAGAGATGAGCGAGCACTAAAATGCTCGGGTGCTCGTTATTCGAGACGAACTTTTCCAGATGCTCGAGTGCTCGTCTCGAATAACGAGCCCCATTGAAGTCAATGGGAGACTCGAGCATTTTTCAAAGGACCATGGTTCGGGAATAAAATGTGTTATTTAATTGAAAAAGAATGTCTTCTGATAAGTTAGCAGATGTATGCAAACATCTGCAATCTATTCTTCACTGTTCCGTGCGTATATTATCTCCCGACAAGTTAGCAGATGTGAAGAACAGTGAAGAATAGAATAAAAACAGTGAACACAGGATGATTTAAGTGAAAAACACAGTGAAGAATAGATTACAGATGTTCTGCACATCTGCTTACTTGTCGGGGTGATACGTTGTCCCGGGATCCGCTCCTCTTCTTCCACTGAAGTCTCCCCATGCTGTCCGATGTCTGTCTCCCCCGTGCTGCCCGATGTCTGTCTCCCCCGTGTTGCCCGATGTCTGTCTCCCCCGTGCTGCCCAATGTCTGTCTCCCCCGTGCTGCCCGATGTCTGTCTCCCCCGTGCTGCCCCGATGTCTGTCTCCCGCGTGCTGCCCGATGTCTGTCTCCCCCGTGTCTCCATCCTGTCTCCATCCTTCCAACTATAAAGCATTGCACACTTAGAGGGAGTCCTCGATGCTCGCTCTGAGAAGGTTCTTCCTGGAAGGTCACAGACCGTGATTATTAACCCTCCCAGCTTTTTTCTAAGGTTAATATTACATTTTATCTTATGTCCTGTCCAAAGACAGCTCTCCTAAGCCCACAAATTCAGTTTTACCAGAAGCTTGGGCATATTTGATGAGGATGTTCTATATATCGAGAATAGGTTCACCTTCCAGGAATGTTTAGGGCAGATGTAAACCGGCTGTACGTATGCCAATTATAGCCATCCGCCAGAATCACAAGACATTGGTCATGCATTCAGTACTGTCAGACTGGATAGGGTCAATGAATATTTCATGAAGAAGTGTTTGTTATTGTGACATGGCATTAATAAAGCTAAACCCAAGATCAGTGAAGATGCTTTGAGACTCTGGGCATTTAAGACTTGATTTATCTTCGGATGGAAGTCTGAGTTTTGTTATGTCTCAAAATGGGTATTGCCTTAGATCACATTCTCCATCTGTTTGAGATGAGGTCAGATTATTATTATTATAATTCTGCTGTCCGATGTCTGTCTCCCCCGTGCTGCCCGATGTCTGTCTCCCCCGTGCTGCCCGATGTCTGTCTCCCCCCGTGCTGCCCGATGCCTGTCTCCCTGCTGCTTGATGTCTCCCTGCTGCTTGATGTCTCCCTGCTGCTTGATGTCTCCCCGCTGCCTGATGTCTCCCTGCTGCTTGATGTCTCCCTGCTGCCGTTCCGTGCGTATCTTCCGACAAGTAAGCAGAAGTGCCGAACATCTGTAATCTATTCCTCACTGTGTTCTTCACTGTCTTTTTCACTTAAATGATCCTGTGTTCACTGTTTTTATTCTATTCTTCATTGTTCTTCACTGTGTTTTTTTAATTAAATGCTCAATCTCGAGCAGGGGAAATACTCGTCCGAGCAACGAGCCGTTTCGAGTACCTTAATACTCGAACAAGCATCAAGCTCGGACGAGTATACTCGCTCATCTCTAGTTGCGTGGCTTACAAATTGAATATCAATTTTCCATATTTTCAGAATTTACTATTTTTGGGATAAATACTGTTTTGAATGAAATTTAAATATTTAGCATTAAAACCACCCTACATAAACAACTCAGTTTCAAATCTGCACCCCTTAACCTATCAGAAACACCTTTTAGGAAGATTGTAAACCCCTTGAGATCTTCATAGTAATTGAATCAAAATGGAGGTGAAATTTAGAATGCTCCGATCTTGTTGGTTATACGTTCATTTAGCTCTAAAATTTACACATTTTCAAAAGATAAAAAGAGAAGACCTTTCTTAAAATGTGTTATACAATTTCTCCCAAGTACAGAGACCCCCGACATTTGGCTGTTACTTGTTAAATGGGCACACAGCGAAGTGCAGAATGGAAAAAGCGCCCTGCAGCTGCCTGGATTTTAGTTTTCTCATTGGCCCTTTTTGTAGGCCATAAAATTTGAGCTTTTTCGTTATTGGGGTCATGTGACAGGATTTTTTTGTGGGATGAGATGCTTTTTCTAGTGGTACCATTTTGGGGTCGGTATCTTCTATTGTTGAAAATTGATGAACTTTTTTTGAGGTCTGGAGTAGAAAAGCATCAATTCTGTACTGTATTTTTTACTTTTTTTTTTTCGTGTTCACCGTATAGCCCAATAGTCATGAATATTTTTTCTTATGTTTTACTAAATTTGCCATTCTGGAGTACATATGTTTTATACATCGCTTTTTTTATTGCATTTTTTGTGGGATTAAATAGGTAAATATCCTAATTTTTGCCAGATTTTTTTAACGGTGTTCATTGTACAAGTTCAATAACTATTTACCTTTATTCTAAGGGTTATTAAGGATGCGTTTTTATTATATATGTGGGGTTTGTGTTATGATTTAGACTTTTTTTGCGCATTATATGTCTCCTTATAGGTTTTGGGGCTTATGGGGATTTTTATTGATTTATTGCTTTATTTTTGATTGAATAACTTTTTAAAAACTTTTTTCCACCATGAGACATGAACATGTGTTCGTGATAATACTCTACAATACTGATGTATTGCAGGGTATTAGCAGTGTCAGCCTATGCACATGCACTGTCATAGACGCCATCTTAATGGCCCTGATCGGACCCCAGAACAAAAGCAAAAAACCTTGTGAAGATACTGACTGCAGCATGACAAGTACTGTATTGACATAGGCCAAAGGGTCACTTTGCCACGAAGAAGCTATTACTCCAAAAGAAACATTAAAAAGCCAAATTACATTTTTTTTTAAATGCACATAGGATCACAGACCTAAATTTTTGGCGACATGTCCTTTGACCTGACTAAACTAAAATTCAACTGTTTGGCCATAGCAATGTATGTTTGGAGGAAAAAAATAAGAAGCTTGCAAGCCTGAGAATACCATCCCAACTTTAAAACACAGGGGTGACAGCATATTGTGGTGGGAACGGTTTCATATAGGAGGGACTGGTGCACTTCACAAAATAGATGGCATCATGAGGAAAGAACATTGGGGGACATGTTTCATAGTTATTTTTTTTTCTTTGGGGTATAATTGAGACATTTGGAAGGTCTTTTTGCTTGTGTTGCATGTTTAGTTTTTTCTATCCCAGCAGGCACAAATTTTGGCTTCTTTTTGAGACTTTTTATTGCACATGTCTCAAATCCACATGGACACAAGCCACGTGACAGGGTTATATGCAGGAGTATACACTATTGTAAATTTTTAATTTGAGGATGTGGCCTGCATTTTTAAGCACTCTCATCACACCCCAGGGAGATGACGAAATATGAGGCTGTGGTCACACAAAATGTTAACACATGTATTTTCAAATGCATCATATGCATGCGATAACAAGATTTTGACATACACGCTAACATAGCGTTAAGAAATGTGTTTATTAACATGGTGTTAACATTGTGTCAATCCATGCATTTTGTTAATGCAATGTTAACAGCAATGTTATTAGGCAAATCTGCTCTCTTCAACTGTTTTGATGCGTTTGAAAGCGCATGTGTTAATGTCACATGTGACCTCAACCTTAGAAGTAACCAATAAATAAAAAAATATATAAAATGCAAAAATTTATGAATTTAAAAAAACAGCCCAAACTTTCCTAAACAGATTAATGTGCAAAATTTTAAATATTTAAAGCACGTGAAATAATTCCAATTTACATGTTAAAACAGGGGCCATGAAAAAAAATCCTTTGCACCTGACCTGGACTAGGTGCTGATTTGCACCTAAAAAGTCACAAATATAAGCAAAAAAGTGATACATAAGTGCAAAGTCACAAAAAGGTGCAGTGAAAACATCACAAAAACAAAAAAGTCACAAAAATGAGAATTTAAAGGGAATCTACCACCAAATATCTACCTATAAAGGTAGATCGAGTGGTAGGTACATCTATAGGACGTAAGGATAGACCTTTTAAGGACTAATCCTTACGTCCCCACAATCTTTTAAAAACTTTTGTTTCGCTAATATGTAAATTTTCTAAAGAGGCTACTGGGGCGTGAAGTAGCCAGAGCTGAGGCTACACGGCGTGGCTACTCCACGCCCCAGTAGCCTCTTTGTTCCTCCTACTAGAAATCTTCGGCAGGCGCAGTGGCTACGGCTTCGGAGCAGTGACCGTGCAGCCACGGGCCTGCTGTTCTGCATATGGTAGGTTCCCTTTAACTAGCAGAAATAAAGATACATGTCCCCCATTGTGTGGCATCATGTCATAACACCAGGCAGGAAGTTAAAACTGGCGCAAATGGGTTTTCCATAAAGGATTGAATATTTCCCCATGGTTCATGGAAAGTTGATCAGAGAAAAACAACTTTAACCGAGCACCATAATAGGGAGATCTAGTTTGATCATTGCTTAGAGGCTTCCATTGTTTGGAATACTGTTTGTAACTGAAAAGATGGAGGATATGGCTACATATTTTTTTAATAAAAAAGCTGACAAGGATGTGAAAACATAAGTCAGACTCCCTACTAATCACTACTTCTCCTGACTTTCTTCAATATCTACTTCTACCAATTCTTCCTTTCCACTTTCAGACCATAGCCTCCTTTCTTTTACTTTCAATAATCCTTCACCTTCTCTGAATCTTATCGCTAATTGCTCATACTGGAACCCACGTGCAATAGATACTCACCGACTCAATCTCCTCTTTCACTTGTCCAAACCTGGCTACTAACCACTATAAATATACCGTCAGAAGGGATTGCACCACTCACTATCCGAAATTTTGAACACAGACGTAGGCAACCTTGGCACATCAAACAAACTCGTTTCCATGATTGCTGAACATCTGTGGAGAAAATTCGCGCACATCTGCACTTTTTACACTTCAAATTTATGCTAAAAACTTATAACTCTGCCCTTCACCTTGCTAAACAGGTATATTTTACTAATCTAATATCCTGTCTCTCTAACAACCCCAAAAGGCTCTTTGATACTCCTGCCTACTTTAAGGATTAAATTGATTGCATTTGTGAGGAAATAATTGCTCAATCCACTCACCCCTCCAATCCCCTTCCCTCCGGTACCTTACCTTGTTCACTCTCTTCCTTTGAGCCAGTCACAGAGGAAGAAGTGTCTTGGCTCCTTTCCTCTGCTCGCCCCACTACCTGCATCAGTGACCCCATCCCCTCACATCTCGTATAGTCTCTCTCCCCAGCAGTCACTTCTCACCTTACTAAAATCTTCAACCTCTCTCTTCTGGTGTTGCCCCCTCTTCTTTCAAGCATGCTGTTGTTACACCCTTACTAAAGAAACCTTCACTGCACCCATCCTATGCTACTAACTGCAGGCCAGTTTCTCACCTCCCTTTCATCTACAAACTCCTGGAATGCTTGGTCTATTCTTGACAAACCCGCTATCTCTCAGCTAACTCCCTCCTTGACCCCCTATAATCTGGTTTCCGCTCTATGCACTCCACTGAAACTGCTCTAAAGTCTCCAATTATCTCCTCACTGCTCTCCACTAGAGTACTGTAACTCCCTACTAATCGGTCTTCCACTCACTAAACTCTCTCCTCTACAATCTATTCTTAATGCAGCAGCCAGGCTCATTTTTCATACCAAACGCTACACAGATGCCTCTAGTTTGTGCCAATCACTGCACTGGCTGCCTGTTTCCTCCCACATTCACTTTAAAATAATAACCCTCATCCACAAAGCTCTGAATAATGCTGCACCTCCCTATCTCTCTTCTCTCGCCTCAGTCTATCGCCCTTCTTGTGCTCTTTGATCTGCCGGTGATATTAGATTTATCTCTACCTTAATTTGAACCTCCCATGCATTTCTCCACGAATGGAATTCCCTTCTCCGGACTCTCAGACTAATACTCACCCTCCAAAGTTTCAAAGTGCTGTTAAAACCTATCTCTTTAGGCAAGCCTATCACACTCGCTAACTGCATAAAACGTCAACTCTCTCTTTAATAATCCATCCTATTTCCTATATCCCGTCTGTTATCGGGCAAACAGCAGATATATACCAAGTTCCAGGCTTCTCTGTAGTCTTTTTCACCTAGAACCCTGTAAATAAGATGGCGGCTGATGGCTGGTTCAAGTGGCAGTATTTTTATTTTATATTGTTCCCTTATAAAGAATGGCTGGACCATTATACAATCAGTTTTACCTCGTGTCAACAGCCTCATCCTCATAGTCTGTAAGCTCTTGTGAGCAGGTCCCTCACTCCTATTGTTCCATATGACTGTTTGTACTCTGCAATGCAATATTATATTTGTATATGTCCCCAATGATTTGTAAAGTGCTACGGAATTTGATGGCACTATATGAGATTATTATAATTTATTACATGTTTGAAATATAAATTCTTGAAGCTCAAAACCTTGATTCTATATGCTTCCTGACCTAAAATTTCTTATCGTTGATTGCTCAGTTTTATCCAACAGAGGCAACTTGTATTTCCTAAACTGCTCCAACTCTTGACTTGTACATCCTTCTTACACTTATACATTTTGGCATTGTAGAAAAGCAGGATAGAGATTTGCGCTGTTGCTGATTTGTTTATCTAAAAGAAGATGACCAAGCAACTTTTCCTTACCCACAGCTATTAGAGAAAATTTTTCTAGGTTTAATTTTTTCTTCTTACACAATATCAAAGTTGCAGATCTTTTGCTGTAACAGTGGGTTTTAGATTTATTTGCATAAATCGGGAAATGCCTTTGACAGTCCATTATCCTTCACTGAACTATATTGGAGCAGATGGCGAATGAAGGATTACAAGTAGCAATCAGTTTCTCCAACGTTTTACCATGTGCAAATAGAATGAGGCTTAAAATTTAGAATTGTGGGATTATAGGTGAAAAATAAAACAAAGACAGAGGAAAAGTAGACATCTACATTTTATTAATGTAGTAATAAAACCTGTAAATATTTCCATTTTGCTTTTTTTTTTTTTTTTTTTTTTACATTTTTCAGAATACAATTGAATAAGGAAGGTGTGTACTGAAGCAACACACTCATTGCCGGAAAAGGACAATTCTCACTCCCGGAAAGCTGGGTGGATGTGGAAAAGATGGGTATTTTCCTTTAGAACTCCGGTAATGTGGAATAATTAGCAGAAACTGGAAGTGCTTAAGAAATACCTTGTAAAGACTTGTCACAGTGGCTCCACCTAGGAGAAGAGAGAGGTCACTCCAAAGACCTGTGGTGCCATGGCAGTTGTGAACGGCAGAACTTTGTGTTTTGCTGGTGCCAGACAGTAGGCCGGCACCTGGCGAGGTAGGAACCTTTATGTTTAGTGTCGGACAGATAAATGATTAATTTCAGCCTGTTCGTTGATTCGTTAATCCTTGTAAATAAAACTGGTTGAGGTCAGTTGCACCAAAAATCGCAAAGTGTAGACAGTGAACTTACTTGTGTGCTGGTGAATTGTCCCCGTCTAACCAAGGAGATGACGATCCTGGACCTAATCGTACATAGAAAAACACGTCACTGGACGATATTTTAGTACAGTTTAATTGCAAACATAATCTCACCTTCTGCATAGTATCGCCTTCTGCATAGTACCAAACCTCATTTAGAGAACTTTCTGTATGTAGTAACTAAAACTTACCATAATAAAATGAGCCCTTTTAATGTACAATAAGCGTCGCTGTGAGGTCCATGTGTAAAGGTAAAGGTGTTCATGGACTATTGTTGTATGGAGTGAGGTCCAGGTCACCTTATGTTACTTTCTCGGTTTTATGGAGCAAGGAGGGCACTGTGAATTATGGCTGTGAGAGGTATGAGATGGTGCAACTGGGCAATGAGAGCACACTGGGTCTTACATGGTGACCTTGGTGCACCAAATGTGTGTGCATTCAAATGAAAATAAAAAAGTTTCACTGCATCCAGTTCACTTATTTTCTCAATGAGAGGACATTTTACCTACAAGGCTAGAATGTTTGGTTTATAAGTTACCTGTGAGCTTATAGGATCCCTTTAGGCTGCGTTCACACATGGCAATTTGCTTTGCATTTGGGTTTATCCTAGGATTTTAATTGGGTTAAGTGCTAGACTTTGACTGAGCCAGTGAAAGTGGTAGACTAGTCCTACTTACAAGCTTCTGATGAATTGTTCTTCTGAAAACCTCCATTTTTTAAAACCCTGTACACTGCAATTTTGGCAATACAGAGTAATAAAAATTACTGAGTGCCCAGTCACAATGCAGAGAGTAGGTTACATCAGGAACTAGGTGGCTCCTTTACTCCACACCCCAATAGCCTCTTTAGAAAATTTGCATTTTACACTGATTAAAGATTAGAAAAGATAGAGGGGAGTAAAGGGTTAGCCCTAAAAAGGACTATCCTTACAAACGTTAGATGCACCTACCACCAGATCTACTTTTTAATAACTAGCTCCGTAGTAATAGGTTTAGTTTAATTCTTATTTTTTTGTGCTTTTCTGTAGATTTGTTGATATGCTTGGGATTATTGTCCTTTCTCATAACCCAATTTTCGCCTGTGCATTTGATGTACACCACTGGGTAGATTGTCAACTGTCTTGTATACTCTTTTTGTGTAAAACATCTTCATATATTCATTTTGTATGAAAGTGGACAAATATCTCTTTGATTGATGGGCCGTTATCATTCCTCCTGTGTTGTCATTAAAAGGGTTTGCCCATAAAAGGAAGTTCTCAAATTTTAATCCCATAGTTATGTTTAAACAATAAATAATCCTCTTACTTTACAATTTTACCTAACTTTACTGTGTGGGAACTTTCTAAGCAGACACTTCATGATTCCTCTGTGCTGTGAGAGGCTGTGTATTGACAATGTGCTTAGATTATCATTGTCCAGGGTTTATCAACACTTTTATTTAGTCTCTGGTTGATGCTACATGTTGGCAGGAAGTGACTGTGTCTGAGCTGGTCTTGTAATGCAGAGAGAGGAGCAGGATGCAGAGAGCACTGCAGTGTGCAGACAAGAGAAGCTACTTATGAGAAGAATTCAACCATAGTCAGAAGATTTATGGTCACATCTAGGGGAAACGAAAAAATTATATACCACAACTGATAGAGACAGGTTGGAATTATGAATGAGAAATGCTGTTAATAACAGTGTTGTTTTGTTAACCTGAGTATAGTTAAGAATCGTTATCTACAAAAAAGGCCTATAGATGGCCTTGCTGAAACTCATTTGTCAAACTTTTATTAAAACTTGACTTCTATTCTATTCCATTGCATTAAATTGTTTTCCAGTCATATAAATATACATGTGTCCTAGAATGATTTAAAAATCTACAAACTTTGTAGAATTATATGTGGAAGCAATATTATCTATAATGGCACAGGGACAGGAGGCATACGCATTTGCCTTCAGTTATGAATCAGGCCCTTGGATTCCTGTTTATTCACACTCAGCAGCCGGCTATTATACCTTACTACGTCACTTATTTCGACTCATAGGTGAGATGGAAAAGGGAATTTAGGCGGTCCCCTACTTAAAGACACCCGACTTACAGACGACCCCTAGTTACGAATGGACCACTTTGCTCACTGTGACCTTTAGACGACCCCTAGTTACGAATGGACCACTTTGCTCACTGTGACCTTTAATACACCAAACAGTGTGTGGGGGTGGTTGTTGGGGCAAAAACACACCACCTCCCTACCTTAAACATAAACCCCTATCAAGTGGAGTAAATAGTCAGGTACCAAAACTTGGTAAACTTGTTTATCTAAAAGAAGATGACCAAGCAACTTTTCCTTACCCACAGCTATTAGAGAAAATTTTTCTAGGTTTAATTTTTTTCTTCTTACACAATATCAAGTTGCAGATCTTTTGCTGTAACGGTGGGTTTTAGATTTATTTGCATAATCGGGAATTGCCTCTGACAGTCCATTATCCTTCACTGAACTATATTGGAGCAGATGGCGAAGAAGGATTACAAGTAGCAATCAGTTTCTCCCAACGTTTTACCAGTGTGCAAATAGAATGAGGCTTAAAATTTAGAATTGTGGGATTATAGGTGAAAAATAAAACAAGACAGAGGAAAAGTATACATCTACATTTTTTAATGTAGCTAATAAACCTGTAAATATTTCCATTTTGCTTTTTTTTTTTTTTTTTTTTTTTAACTTTTTCAGAATACAATTGAATAGGAAGGTGGTGTACTGAAGCAACACACTCATTGCCGGAAAAGGACAATTCTCACTCGCCGAAAGCCTGTGATGTGGAAAAATGGGTATTTTCCTTTAGAACTCGGTAAGGTGGAATAATTAGCAGAAACTGGAAGTGCTTAAGAAATACCTTGTAAAGACTTGTCCACGTGGCTCCACCTAGGAAAGAAGAGGTCACTCCAAAGACCTGTTGGTGCCATGGCATTGTAAACGGCAGAACTTTGTTTTTTCTGTTGCCAGACAGTAGGCCGGCACCTGCGGGTAGGAACCTTTATTTTAGTGTCGGACAGATAAATGATTAATTTCAGCCTGTTCGTTGATTCGTTAATCCTTGTAAATAAAACTGGTTGAGGTCAGTTGCACCAAAAATCGCAAGTGTAGACAGTGACTTACTTGTGTGCTGGTGAATTGTCCCCGTCTAACCAGGAGATGACGATCCTGGACCTAATCGTACATAGAAAAACACGTCACTGGACGATATTTTTAGTACAGTTTAATTGCAAACATAATCTCACCTTCTGCATAATCGCCTTCGTCCATAGTACCAAACCTCATTTAGAGAACTTCTGTATGTAGTAACTAAAACTTACCATAATAAAATGAGCCCTTTTAATGTACAAAGCGTCGCTGTGAGGTCCATGTGTAAAGGTAAGGTGTTCATGGACTATTGTTGTATGAGTGAGGTCCAGGTCACCTTATGTTACTTTCTATTCTCGGTTTTATGAGGCAAGGAGGGCCTGTGAATTATGGCTGTGAGAGGTATGAGATGGTGCAACTGGGCATGAGCACACTGGGTCTTACGGGTGACCTTGGTGCACCAAATGTTGTGCATTCAAATGAAAATAAAAAAGTTTCACTGCATCCAGTTCACTTATTTTCTCAATGAGAGGACATTTTACCTACAAGGCTAGAATGTTTGGTTTATAGTACCTGTGAGCTTATAGGATCCCTTTAGGCTGCGTTCACACAGGGCAATTTGCTTTGCATTGGGTTTAATCCTAGGATTTAATTGGGTTAAGTGCTAGACTTTGACTGAGCCAGTGAAAGTGGTAGACTAGTCCTACTACAAGCTTCTGATGAATTGTTCTTTCGAAAACCTCCATTTTTTAAAACCCTGTACACTGCAATTTTGCAATACAGATTAATAAAATTACTGAGTGCCCATGCACATGCAGAGAGTAGATACATCAGGAACTAGGTGGCTCCTTTACTCCACACCCCATAGCCTCTTTAGAAAATGCATTTTACACTGATTAAAGATTAGAAAAGATAGAGGGGAGTAAGGGTTAGCCCAAAAAGGACTATCCTACAAACGTTAGATGCACCTACACACCAGATCTACTTTAATAACTAAGCTCCGTAGTATAGGTTAGTTTATTCTTATTTTTTGTGCTTTCTGTAGATTGTTGATATGCTTGGGATTATTGTCCTTTCCATACCCCATTTCGCCTGTGCATTTGATGTACACCACTGGGTAGATTGTCAACTGTCTTGTTACTCTTTTTGTGTAAAACATCTTCCATATATTCATTTTGTATGAAAGTGGACAAAATATCTCTTTGATTGATGGGCCGTTATCATTCCTCCTGTGTTGTCATTAAAAGGTTTGCCCATAAAAGGAAGTTCTCAAATTTTATCCATAGTATGTTTAAACAATAAATAATCCTCTTACTCTTACAATTTTACCTAACTTTACTGTGTGGGAATTTTCTAAGCAGACACTTCTATGATTCCTCTGTGCGTGAAGGCTGTGTATTGACAATGTGCTTAGATTATACATTGTCCAGGGTTTATCAACACTTTTATTTAGTCTCTTGGTTGATGCTACATGTTGGCTGGAAGTGACTGTGTCTGAGCTGGTCTTGTAATGCAGAGAGGAGCCGGATGCAGAGAGCACTGCAGTGTGCAACAAAGAAGCTACTATGAGAAGAATTCAACACATAGTCAAAGATTTATGGTCACATCTAGGGGAAACGAAAAAATTATAATACCACAACTGATAGAGACAGGTTGGAATTATGAATGAGAAATGCTGTTAATAACAGTGTTGTTTTTGTTAACCTGAGTTATTAAGAATCGTTATCTACAAAAAAGGCCTATAGATGGCCTGCTGAAACTCATTTGGTCAAACTTTATTAAAACTTGACTTCTATTCTATTCCATTGCATTAAATTGTTTTCCAGTCATATAAATATACGGTGTCCTAGAATGATTTAAAAATCTAACAACTTTGTAGAATTATATGTGAAGCAATATTATCTATATGGCACAGGGACAGGAGGCATACGCATTTGCCTTCAGTTATGAATCAGGCCCTTGATTCCGTTTATTCACACCTCAGCAGCCGGCTATTATACCTACACGTCACTTATTCGACTCATAGGTGAGATGGAAAAGGGAATTTAGGGGTCCCACCTTAAAGACACCCGACTTACAGACGACCCCTAGTTACGAATGGACCACTTTGCTCACTGTGACCTTTGTTGAAGCTCTCTGGAGTCTTTACTATAGTCTCAGACTGCAATGATCAGCTGTAAATTTCTGTAATGAAGCTTTATTGATAATCCTTGGTCCTATTACAGCAAAAAATGTTGAAACTCCAATTGCCACTGGGGAAAGAAAAATTTAATCTGGAACTACAATTATAAAATATACAATTATGACCTAAATACAAATTCTACTTCAACAAACCTATAGAACCTATCTATATTTAACCCGGGGACTGCATGTACTAAGTTTTTACACTAGATGTCAGTGTCACTCCTCATAGAGGGGTTTAATTGGATCATTATCTTAAATGATACTTTGTAAATATTTTGTCACAACAATATTTAAATAAACAAATGTAGTCTACATAACACGCCTCAATTGGGAGACTGCCAGAATGTATTCACCAATGTGTATTTATGTAAGTTTTTTGGACATGAAAGGGCTACAATTTATTGACCATAGTCACTTCACTTTGATCCTTCTTAGGTTTCTGCTATTACATAATTATTTTTTGTTTGGTGGTACCTTTCACCATGAGGTGAAAGTTACTGTCATGGGCACCGTTTGCGCACCCACCTTTGCTAATTTTTTTCTTGGATGGTGGGAGGCTGTGTAATTTGCCAACCACATTTTATTTTAGGGCATATATATTGATGATGTCCTCATTCTCTGGCATGGGGGTGAGGACACATTCAATTTGTTTGTCAAGAACCTTAATCATAATGATATTGGTTTGAAATTCACTCTGGAAATTCACCCATCCAAGATTAATTTCTTACATCTCACCATTTATATTGACACTTTAGGAGAACTGGGATTCACAGTATTCCAAAAAAGTACAGCCAAAAATAACTTACTGAATTGGGAAAGTGTGCACCCACAGTCACTTAGAAGGAGTATTCCAGTTGGCCAGTACCTTTGTGTCAGAAGAAGTTGCTCAAACGATGCTGACTTTAATAAAGAAACTTTTTTGTAATCGTTTCACTGAAAACGGATATCCCAAAAGGACCTGAAAGAGCGTATAAGAGCGTATAAAATTAGTGAATAGGGATAATTTGATTCAGGATACAGTGAAGAAGAATGATGAGAGGAAGATGGGTTGATGTATTGGAACATAAGATGCTTATGCTGAAGATGTGCAGAAGTTTTTTTAAAAATATGGGCCATTGCTAAAGGCCAATGACAAACTCAACAACGAATCACTTATTGTTGTGGTAGAGACCGAGACAGATTGGTACATAGTCACTTTAATGTCTCAGACTCTGCAAAAATGACGTGGCTGCCTACATGGGATCTTTTCCAAGTGGAGATTTCATTTTCTGCAACTAAACTGTACAGACCAAAAGTTTGGACACACCATCTCATTCAAAGAGTTTTCTGTATTTTCTTAACTATAAAAATTCTAGATTCACACTGAAGGCATCAAAACTATGAATTAACACATGAAAGAGGTAGTCACCTGAGATGGTCTTCCAATAGTCTTAAAGGAGTTCCCAGAAATGCACTTGTCGGTCCTTATGCTTTCAATCTGCTGTCCAGCTCACCGCAAACCATCTCAATTGGGTTCAGGTCTGGTGACTGGAGCCTAGGTCATCTGGCGTAGCACCCCATCACTCTCTTTCTTGGTATAATAGCCTGGAGGTGTGTTTGGGGTCATTGTTCTGTTGAAAAATAATGATAGTCCAACTAAATGCAAACCGGGTGGACTAGCATGCTGCTGCAAGATGATGTGGTAACCATGCTGGTTCAGTATGCCTTCAATTTTGAATAAATCCCCAACAGTGTCACCAGCAAATGAGAAGGTGTCTCCAAACTGTTGGCCTGAACTGTATGCCAAAGATTAAACAACTCGCTGGATTGATTGGCTGGACAGCCTTACCCTAAATGGCCTTAATGAGGGATTCATCTTTGCTGCTTTTTAATAAATTTGATCTGAATGTGCCATTGTTGGAGATATGTTTCTGTAATATCTTCATGAGATCCATAAGGTAATATCGTCAAAAATTTGGTAAAGTTGTAAACAGATGATAATCCATGAAAAAGTTATTTTGTTATATGCTCAAAGTCATAATTAAGAATTAACTGTTATGAAGGTTTGTTATTCACTTATGTATTCATACTTTCGTGTTGTCTTGGAAAGATATAAAAGGTCTTCTTTTTATACAGACTTATGGACAGTGTTGTAGAGTATTGACTAATAACAGTATGTTCCTTATATAATCCTGGTATAATTGTATATACACTAAACAAGCCAGCATTGAAACTTTGAAAAAGAGTTGTATTGGTCTTCAGCATCATATATAGTGTGGGGCAGAAGTGCTGTAGAAAGTCATGCATGCGCTAAAATGCATGCATAAATTCAATGGTACCTTTGATGCAGAAGATGTGGGTAAATCGCTGCAGAGACTAAGTATCGGGCGCGAGCACAGTGGTGCTAATTAACATAGATAATGTTTTCTCTCTATTGGCCCTGCACTGAAGAGACTTGCAACTGGCCACTAAAAGTGTATACGTCAATGATGATGTCACAAAAAGAGGTTATATAGCCTCTGGATGTTAGCACATTGCACTTAACCCTGGCAGCTATGAGGACCCCACTGTTCTAGCGAAACAGGTCAAGAGGGGCTGTAGTGTACTGATATTTTAGATAGCAATTGTCAGGATCAGTGGTAGTGGTTTCTCTGGACCACCGTGGACGATGACGTAAGCCAACAGCTGGGACTGGAGTCTAAGTGGTACCCGGATTTTACTAGATCCCACCTCAAAACTGGTTGGACCTGCTGCAGCGTGGTACTATCAGGTCATTCCACAGGCGCGACTTTGTCCTCGGTGGCAGTCATGGCATAGTACAGAATCGTCAGGAAAACTCGTGGTCAGGAACAGGCAGGAGTTTAAGACAGGCAGCACAGGATAAGAGTCAAGAATGTAGCGGTAGGTCAGGACAGGCGGCATGGAATCGGAGTCAGGAACGGAATCGGGGTCACCACGGGAAATCAGGATGATTGCAAAGGGAATGGAACAAAGTTTTCTCTTAAGCATGGAAGCACAAAGATCTGGCAGGGGACTCAGGAAGGGGCAGGAATTTGGATTAATGCACTGCAACAGCTCAAACAGTCCCAGGAAACGTGGACCCAGTTTGTAACTGGGGTCTTCAACCGACATGTCCTATCTTTTGATGGAATACCGCGCAGTGTACTGTGTATTCCTATGGAGAGGGGCAGAGGTGAGCAGAACTCATCCCCTGCTTTTCAACCCGGCGCCAATTTATGTACGGCGGGCATACATTGTGTGAATGTAGCCTACAGGGAACTACTTCTGTTTATTTAAATATCGTTGTGACAAAATATTAATTAAGATTCTGATACAATTGAACCCCTGTATGAGGAGTGACACTGACATTTAGTGTTAAAACTTAGTACTTTCTATCTCACCTATGAGTGTAATTAAGTGATGTAGTAGTAAGGTGTAATAGCCGGGTGTCGAGTGTAAATAATCCAAGCACCTGATTCATAACTGAAGACAAATACTTATGCCTCATGCCCCTATTCCATTATAGATCATATTTCTTCCACACATAATTCTACAAAGTTTGTAGATTTTTAAATAATTGTAGGACACGTGTAGTTATATGAATGGAAAATATTTTAATATGATGGAATAAAAGTCAAGTTTAAATTAAATTTGGACAAATGGGTTTCAGTGAGGCCATCTATAGGCCTTTTTTGTAAATGAATTATGGACCCAGTCACATGAATAGTCCATAATTTGATTTTTATTTAAGAAGCTTGTCTTCATGGGAATACCCCTTTAAAGGGCACCTGCAGGGCCGGATTAAGGTTGGTGGGGGCCCCTGGGCGCAAAATCTGGTGGAGGCCCCCACTGAGTGTAGCGTACACATACGTCCTCCTGCTTCCTTTCCACTATCCAAAGAGTAACACCACTACATACAGCCGCCTCGCCCCCAGTAACACAGCTACATACAGCCACCTCGCCCCCAGTAACACAGCTACATACAGCCGCCTCACCCCCAGTAACACAGCTACATACAGCCGCCTCGCCCCCAGTAACACAGCTACATACAGCCTGGCTTGGGAGACAGTGTTACAGGCTGAGCAAACCAAACAGCAGAGGGAGTTTAATTTTGAAACACCAGAAGTTATTCACATTGCACTTGAGCAGGGGCATCACTGGGTCAAAAGATCCGGGCCCGTGCCCCGGATCTTTTGGCCCGTGCCCCGAATGTCCCGGTGTCCAGGCGCATTTCCTCAGCACTGTAGTGGTGAACAGAGCCGCCGGCTCCGGTCTCCACTACAGGGAGCAGGAGACGCAATCTCACAGCGTCTCCTGCTTCAAGCAGCTCACTACAGCTGCCGGGAGCAGGAGACGCCGGGTGATGACGTCACCGCGCCTCAGTGCTGCGAGAAGACAGATGGAAGAGAGAGAGATGACTTGGGTGAGTATGTTTATTTTTTTTAATGATACAGTGGAGGGGGAGAGGGCACATTGAGGAGACTGTGGCGACCATTACAGGAGGCTAAGAGGACCTGGGAAGGGAGGGCTGTGGGGGACATGGGAGCTGCAGATGTCATTACCATTGAGGAGACTGTGGCGACCATTACAGGAGGCTAAGAGGACCTGGGAAGGGAGGGCTGTGGGGGACATGGGAGCTGCAGATGTCATTACAGGGTTTTTTTTTGGGGGGGGGGGGCTGTGGGGTACATTACTTGAAGCTGGGGGCATTACAGGGGGCTATGAGGACATAGGGAGGAAGCTGTGGAGGACATTACTTGTGGCTGGGGACATTAAAGGAGGGCTATGAGGACAAGGGGGACTTAGGAGGACATTACTTATGGCTGGGGGGAACTTTTTAGAAGGACAGGCCTCGGTTTGATCTCATTTGCTTTTCCAGTAATACACAAGTGATGGGTAACACGCACCTGGTTTTGTTTAAATGCAAGACAAAGTGTGACGCTGCCTTACAGTATTTGGGGAGATTGTTAGGGGCGGCAGCAGGATAACACTGCCAGGGAACATGATGTAGGGACAATGAGGAACATAAGATGTGGTGATGCCTAATGGAGTTAAAGTGAGAATATCAGGTGTTTAACAGTTTAACAGACGGCAGTTTAACAGTTAATATCTCAATTTTCCTGACACTTAGAAACAGATTCATGTAAAAGAGGAGACTCATTCATAGCAAAAAAGAACTGAGGTTCTATGTGTCACAGAGCCAGAGATACTGCCCCCTGAAGTGTCCCCCCCCCCCCTCCAGATTAGCCACCAGGCTACAGGGAGAATTAGCTGCATCATCGGGTGAAGATGCTTATCATCTATCTCCTGTCTATATATCTATCATCTATCTGTCTAGTTCTCTATCTCCTATAATCTGACCATTTATATATCTTGATTTTTCCCTATCTATTTTTCAATCAATCTTCTATTTCTCTTCTACTGTATTTATCTCTCATATCTATTTACTGTATATACCATCTACTTTATAGTTCTGCATCTAGAAATCTCTATCATCTTTCATATTTATCTTCTATCATAATAATTATAATTAATAATTCCGCAGCGCTGAGCCGAGTTTGCCAAATCAGTCCCTGTCTCCAATGGGGTTCACAATCTATTCAACCTACCAGTATATTTTGGAGTGTGGGAGGAAACCGGAGGACCCGGAAACCCACGCAAACACAGAGAGAACATACAAACTCTTTGCAGATGTTGACTAGCGCTGCAAGGCTGTAGTGCTGACCACTGAGCCATCGTGCTGCCCATCAATCTCCCTATTATCTATCTCCTATAAAATTCTCCCATATTACAGGTTGTTTTACCATACTAAAGGAGCCTCTCACTGACTTTGACTGGTCATAAAATAGTTTTATTTTGGGGCCCCACTTTTAGTTTTGCCCTTTCCCCATTTTGTCTAGAACCAGCCCTGACTAAAGGAGCATGATGCAGAGAGGAGGAGAACTGACACTGCCCCAGTCCAGCTCTGATCAAACATTGCTTCTCCCTGTAACTGGGGCTCTTACAGATGCCCCAGTTATAGTTGAAAACTAGAAGTAAAAAAAAAAAAAAGTTAAAAAAAAATAAATGAATGTGGATATGTCCCCCAGGTGTCTTTTATGACCTTATGGGTGACATATCAAGTTAAAACACACAAAAACACATCACATATTAAAAAATATTTCAAAAATACACTTTCAAATTCCTCTATAAAATAAATAATCCCTATCTACACTATAAAAACATCTCCATAGTTGCCCCATTTGCTCCTCACTGTACATATTATATATCTAAACAACCATAACACACTAGGAAATTAATTTATAATGGTCATTTTGAGTTCATTTGAAAAATGAAAAAAAAATACATATACACTATACATTACAAAAATAATATTTTTGTCCAGTTTTTGTAACCTTAAAAAAACCCTAAAAATTAATAAAAGATCCCTTAACTTTATTTTTTAACCATCCTTATGTATCAGCTAAAGCTTTTATGATATTACATAGAAAAGGAAGATATGGCCCTTAAAACAATAAGTATAAAAATTCCTTAAAAAGTTCTGATCAATAAATCAATAAAGCCTTTTAACCCCTTAACGCTGAAGCCACTTTTCACCTTCCTGACACGGCCCATTTTTTCAAATCTGCCCTGTGTCACTATAAGTGGTTCTAACTTTGGAACGATTTAACATATCCAAGTTATTTTGAAATTGTTTTCTCGTGACACTTTGTACTTCATGTTAGTTGAAAAATTTTGATGGTATGTTTTGCATTTATTTATGAGAAAATCAGATATTTGGTGAAAATTTGGAAAATTTCTTGATTTTCGAACTTCAAATGTTCTACTTTTTCCATACATAGTCATAACCGCAAAAATACTTAATAACTAACATTCACCGAATGTCTTCTTTATGCCTCTGTGGTTTTTTATGCATACTCTTATTTTTGTAGGATGTTATGGGGCTTTGAACTTTAGGTGTGATTTTTCACATTTTCATAAAAAACGCAAAATCCTGCTATTGAGGGACCTGCTCTGGTTTCAAATCACTTTGAGAGGCCTAAATAAAAGTAATACCCCATAAATTACCCCATTATAGAAACTACACCCCTCAACGTACGTAAAACAGCTTTTATGAAGTTTGTTAACCCTTTAATTGTTTTACAGGGGTTAAAACAAAATCGGATGCAATTTTGAAAGTGAAATTTTTTTGGCTAAATGAATGTGTTCTTCAAAAAATTTACAAATTTTCAGTGGATAAAATACCAAAACACTCCACAAAATTTGATACCCAATCCCTCCCGTGTATAACAATACCCCAAATGTAGTGGTAACCTGCTGTATGGGCACATGTCAGGGCATCGAAGAGAAGCTGCGCCATTCAGAACAGATTATGCATTGTCACATTTTATTGGCTATACAATCTTTATTTTTTTGGGAATTTGGAGAAATAAGGGCTTATTTTTTGCGACATGAGATGCACTTTACAAATACTTCATTTTAGTGGGTCATTAGCTTGTTGATGAGATTTTATTAACTCTTGAATGTATGAAGGAAAAGAAAATTGTCAATTTTGGTTTACTTTCTTTTTGTATTTTATGGGGGTCGTACACTAAATATACTATATTATCTTAATTCTACAGATCACTACGATTACGGTGATACCTCATTTATATAGTTTTTCATTTATTTTTACAATTTTACTGGATAAAAACTAATATAGAGGAAATCTGTATATTTTTTCTCCATCTTTTCGGAAATGTAACTCCAATATTTTTTGGTTGACAGAGCTACTTTAGGGCTTATTTTTTACGTGTTGAGTTGTTCTTTTCAGTGGTACCATTTTGGGGCACATAACTTTTTTTTATCTCTTTTTAGAACATTTTTGTGCAGAGATTTTATGAAAAATGTACATTTTTGGCGTGTTTTTCGGGTTTTGTTTTTACGGCGTTCACTGAGCGGGTCCAATAATGTTTCTGGGTTATTGTACGGATTGTTACGGATGCAACAACCCCAAATATGTGGGTTTTTTTGGCGATTTTGTGTTTTTCTCACTTTATTGCATGTGTACAGGGATTATTTGTGTTTAGGGGACTTTAACTTTATTTAATAAATTCTTTTTATTAAAAAATGTTTTTATTTAATGTTTTTAACTTTTTTATTTACTTTTACAGGTAAGCTTGAACAAGCGAACCACTGATCGCTCGTTCAAGCTCTTCTTCACATTACACATTACACTGCGCATGCTCAGTGTGTTACAGCTGGGTCCTGCCAGAAGGCACGGACCCGGGTCCCAGAAGGAGGATCGCGCAGGGGGGGGTCCGATTCCCTGTTAAATGCCCCTGACATGCCGCGGTCAGCGCGACCGCGGCGTGTTAGGGGTTAACACCCGCGATCGGAGAAATCTCCAATCGCGGGTGTTAGAGGCAGGTGTCGGCTATAACGTTATAGTACTGCATTTTGCGGGAACGCACCTCCTGTCATGCAGTACTATTACGTCAAATGTCGGGAAGGGGTTAAGGACTGGTCAAAAAGGGATGTTAGGGATTTTATGCAGGCTGTAACAACCTTCCTGATTTGTAAGGGGATATCCAATCAACCCTTACAGGGGAGGATAAGATAACTGCCGGCAGCGAGATAACAGAGTATAACAAAGACACAGGCATAGTCTTAAGCTGCACTTAAATCACTCTGTTTATTTCAAAACCGTATTTGTGCATGTAAAAACAGGAAAAACTTTCAGAGGGCGTGAAAAGGAGATAAAATACTTAAATGCTAGTTAGTTTAATTACACTAGAACCTCCGCTTTAAGACATTTTCCAAAAAGATTGATGAACTATGCAGTGTTTTCTCCGAGGTCTTGTTCTCATATAAACAGTGGGGATTTTCCGCCGTGTTTCCCAAATATTACCGTTTTGTTTTTCCCTGAATTGCCCTGGGTTTTTGGCGCACGTGATCTGATTGTGCCACACCGGCATGCACGCGACGGAAATCGGGGGGCGTGGTCAGTGGAAAACCAGACGAATTCGGAAGAATCACCGTATTTAAAACAAAAAAGGTGTCGCTTGACACGCACTAACCTGCACCCAGCCTAGCTTGGTGAACTCCGGCGGACCTTGGCAAACTTCAACGCAGCAGCGACACCTGGTGGACATCGGGCGCACTACCTTAGTGAATCGCTGGAAGACACGAATCAGCGTCGGAGAACCCGCCGCTGGATCGTGAATGGACCGGGTAAGTGAATGCCCCAGTGTGTTTATATTATCCCAGCTACAAAATGTACTGAGAATGGCTCCAAAGGCCTCTTGCTAACAAAAATAAGATAAGGAGAAGAAAACAGGCTGAAGCACAACTATCTCTAACAAGAGTCAAGGAGAAGTAGGCAAGCAAGCAAACAGATTACACAAGATGTCTGAATCATGACATGAAAGCCATTTAACAATATGGCTTCTGAGTGGACAACATGACCCCCGTCTAAGACATGAAGGCGTCCGTGTGGACAAAATGGTGTCTGTAGAGAAATATAGAAAAAGGCTATTAACTTGTGAGGCTGCTACCTTTACAGCTTTGAACAGGCTAAATACCACCTATCCAGCGTGTTAACACGGTCAGTCCCCTCCCCCCCCTCTTCTTTTTTTTCTCTCTTACTTCTTTTCTTATTTATAATGAATTTTAAATATGGTTTCTTTTATACAAAAGCTCTCATACCCTGTAAGAACTTTAATTTTAGATTGTATATACTCTGTATGTATTTTTCTTGTATGTGCTAGCACTTTGTGCCTATAACTGATCATTAACTGATCAATTTCATTGTACGTTACCCTCCTGAATAATGGCTTCTGAACTAGTAGACATATTCCAACAAGAAGTATCTTTGTATTCTGTACTAAATGCATTATGTTTTATATATATTTTTAAAACTGATTTTGATTGAGTTTTAATGTACCTATATTTATATTATATACCCATGTTAGAAGTTATTTTATCCACTACTTTTACATGTTTCAGAACAACCATTTGGACCTGAAGAAGGGGAAATCCTCTCCGAAACCTATAGTTCCAATACAATCTACTAGATAGATAGAATTGAATATTGTATTGAATATTAAATCTGTTAAAGAAATGTTTTTTAAATGAATAATACTAAAGTACCGATTTGTCTAAACATAAGTACTCTCCTATCTGAAATAGCAGCGCAATTTCAATCTGGTTACCCCTTCTCTATTCTTTAACTGTTATTACACCCAGGAGACAGAGCTAGGTAAAGGTTACTGCTCATCATAGGGTAATGATCTTCCCTTTACATTGGGGAAGAACCACTCTGAACAACCACCTGTCCCAAACCTTCTACAATTCAGTGTGACACTTTGAGACTCCAGAAGGGTGTGGCAGCAGGGGAGGTACCAATAATCATCACAAACTCTAAGGTATCTAGGGGAGAATGGCATGGCATTTTGGGAGTAACATTTAACCATTATATCTCAGATTTTGTTTTCTAAGCAAATTCTATTATTTCACGTGAGCTATAACTTAGCTTTAATGCTTATAAATAAGCAA
Organism: Engystomops pustulosus; assembly: GCA_019512145.1. Lineage (NCBI taxonomy): Eukaryota > Metazoa > Chordata > Amphibia > Anura > Leptodactylidae > Engystomops > Engystomops pustulosus. The sequence continues at coordinate 83,077,622 of CM033646.1, read as the reverse complement.
ATTCCATTATTTCACGTGAACTATAATTTAGCTTTGAAGCATTCCTTTAAAACTTTTATTTTCAACTGCTTTCTTGTAGAGACAATATTTTAGCATTTTATTTATAAAAAACAAACAAACAAAATGGAAATTAGTGTGAGATGGTGTATATACGGTATGGCCTTCTGATTAAATGCTCATTATATCTTATGTAATTTATGAGACAATTATAGATTAAGACCCAGTTCCACTATAAGTAGGTTTTACAACAAAGTGATTGAATTTTTTACTCCCCCACAATTTTTAAGACATTTGTACTCACAGACAATTTGCACAAACCCCAGTTCTGTTGCAGTTATGGTGTAAATAAATACTATAGCCAACTAAAACCTGTACCTATAAATCAATACTTAAACTTACTACTGTACTTATATACTGTTTTTAATACAATAATTTCTTTTGACAGGTTTAATTTCTTAATTTAAAATGACTTCTCTCTGATCTAAACAAGGTTCACAGAGAATTTGCCAATTAAATCCGCCTTCCAGGAATGTGGAGACTTATAGCCATTGTTGCTCCACTAGGGTATTCTGGGTTATATTCAAATACGTTTTCCAGGATGGGAAAAGGAAAACCACATCTCTTTTGCTATCTTGCAAGGCATCCCTCTTTACCATCCGGCATGATTTTTAGAACGCCTAATGACATGATGTGGGATTAAAGTGAAACCAGTATATCTATTCCAGAAGGAACAGATTCCCAACTGTTTCAATATGGCTGTGTCTCTTCAGTACAGTTGTAGGGAACTGATTTAGCTGACTAAGAGGCGTTTGACTAGGATCAGGAAATAAGAGTTCTCTTTATGGAGACATTACCAATTAAGGTCATCTAGCAAGCGTGTGGAGGCTCATACATATTGATGCTACACCAGCTAAGTGAATACTATATGCTATTAGATAATTGGATTTAATTGTTTATATAATGAAAATCATGTACTGTTATTCCATATTGATCTCAAGAATCCTCTTTCAGACTGGGCACATCAATTACATCATTAGAATGAAAACCAATCCATAGAGCTGATTATCAAAAAACAATTTGCACAAAAGCCCACTTCTTTTGAAGTTATGGTGTAAATAAATACTATCCCAGCATTGTACTGGATAGAAAATTAATTGGTTAACAGAAAATAATATCTATCTATCTATCTATCTATCTATCTATCTCTCCCTGTTTGTCACTCACTCACTCACTCACTCACTATCCATACCTGACTCTCTTTCTTTTACACACTATACCTGCCTGTCTCTGTCTTTTACTCACTTACTCTTGCTGTCTGTCTCTCAGTTACTCTTCCTGTCTGTCTCTAACTCACTGGCAGTCTCTCTGTATTTTACTCACTTACTCTTCCTGTCTGTCTCTCAGTTACTCTCACTGGCTATCTCTCTGTCCCTCACTCAGTCTCCCTGCCTGTCTCTGTCTTTCACTTACTTACTCTCCATGTCACTCACTCTCTCCCATCTCTCTGTTTTTCACTCACTTACTCTTCCTGTCTCTCACTTATTCTATCTGTCTGTCATTCACTCTCCCTGCCTGTCTCTCCATCTTTATCTCATTTACTCTTCCTGTCTGTCACTAAATCTCCCTGTCTGTCTCTGTCACTCACGTTGTCTGTTGCACAAGGAAGTAAGAAAAAATGTTATTTACACATTTTTTTTCAAGATTCACAGCAGCAATGGTTTTGTGGTAAAAAATTATCTTTCTATTCTCAATCTGCTTTTGGGGCAAACTTATATAATTATATCATTTGACTGATGATACCTGTCATGTTACTGCAAATCCAGATTTGTCACCAGATCTGTCACCAGAATTTGACCACCCTGACTAACAATGCCTGCTGATAAAGGGTTACAAGTCCTCCCCATATCACCTAGAATTAGCTGTCAGTGGTGCACTGTACCTTTATTACAGAGGTTTTTCTGTTTCTGCAAATTAGCTTTTGTGACTTATGTCTAGTTACTATGACTCTTCTCTCTCCCAGGCTGCCAGTGAACCACACCCCATTACTCTGACTGACAGCTCTGTGTCTCTTCAAATTACTGCCCTGCCTTCTTGTACTTAGAGACTCTCTGCTAATATTCAACGACAGACATGTAACGCGCTATGTACAGATGGGAAAAATTGTCTCAATTTTCTTACACGGTGCCTTGTGTTACATTCATGACATGTGATCAGTGACATCATCGCATTAGGCCTTCTAATAATAACAAACTATACACCATGTATGTGATTACATGAAATCACAGCAGCCTCCATGGAGTATGGAAAGGAGTATAAGTAAGGTAGCATAAGGCATGGGGATTATTAGATGGGAGGGTCCGTCCGAGCAGGACACGCCCCCTTTGATGCCAGGTGATATAAGATAAAAGGTGATTTATGTGGATGTAAGCTAAACAAATTTTTAGCTAAAAGAACCTGTATATGTGCAAATGTGGTGACAGGTTCCCTTTTATTACATTTGGAGTAAAGTTTTCCAGCCACACAAAATTAACAGCCTTACAGTAGGAAAAAGTCACAAATATGATATGGGTGGGGTTGAAGGGGTTGCCCGTGACCATGAAAGAAAGTTCTTTAATCCTCTAGTGATGTTTACACAATAATTACATAGTTTTACACAATTTTACTTTACTGGTCAATGTAAAATTCCAGAGTGTGAGCGAGGACGGGTGGGGATAGGCAGACATTTTATGATCCCTCTGTGCTATGAGATGCTTTGTGCTGACAATCTGCTCAGATGATCAGGATAAATGGTTTATCTACACTTTTATGTAACTTTTAAACATTATTCTAGCATCTGACACATAGAAAAAGAGAGATGAGACAGATCAGAGATGAGAGATGATGAGATCCATGAGATGGATATAAAAACACAAGGACACTATCAGCTTCGGTAACTCAACTATAACACACACACAAAGCCAGCTCTGCTCCCTCACCTAATCAATAAATACATAGTCAGCTCTGCTATACGACCTTATCTGTCTGTAGCTTGCAGAGTAAGTCCCTGGACGATGCTGCTTGTTGGCAGGAAGTGTCTGTGTCTGATCTGGTCTTGTAATTTAGGGGGGAGGGGCAAGGGGCAAATAGCAATGCAGGGAGCAGATAATAGAAGCTATTCATGATAAGAATCTAACCATAATCAGAAGATTTACAGTCCTATCCGGGGACAATGAAAATTGTAAACACCAGGACTGATAGAGACAGGTTGGAATTATATCTGTATATGCAGTATTTTTTTATAATAAGAGTAAAATAGAGAATTTGTAATTTTATTCACCTTAGTATATTTAAGAATCTTGTCTTCATGGGAACAACCAGCAACAGGCAACTGGCACAACCAGATGAGAGACACATCACCAGAAACACAGGATGAGATAGAAGCATACACCTCTGTCCATTGTCTGGTGTTTGTTCAGGCTTACTGCAGGCTTGGATCTCATGGAAGCAAATTGGAACTGAGCCTGTAGTAGCCCTGAACCACCAGTATTAAATAGGCAGAACTGAAATGTGCCACTGAAACTATAATGGACCACAAAATGATGTCCGCAACTCCCTCTTAACTTAAAATTATACTGTACAATGAATTATATTTTAAATTAAAATGCAGGCATATATTTATTTTTCATTCTCCAGAAAGAGTTCAAAAATAGATGTGAGCCTAACTATATTGAACAATATGTGCATGCTCTACTCACCAGGACATTATGACTCGTTGAGTCTCACTACATTTCTCTTTACTCTTATATACTGTAGACAAAGGGTATCCTGTAAGTCAGTTTATTGATGCACATGTTTCACATCTATACTGTTGCTGAACTAGACACAGCCGTGAGGTAGAGTGCACTCATGAAGCTCTACACGGTTCCAGTGTGTCATCCTATCAACTGGTCACATCTAATATCTAATACCCATTTTTGTCACGCTGATAACAATGTATTCAATTTTTTTTTAGGAATACAATATTCACTTTCCAACACAACTATTTGGACTTCATACTTATTGAGTCACATTAAATCATACCTCCAGCCAATAATTGCTGTTAACATTTTATTATTTTTCCCCACAGGTAACTGCAAGATTTGTGATTGGATTTTCCCTAGCCTCTAGGATGAGTAATTGTAGCAGCCGAGCATTGACACTACTCAGTAGTGTATTTGGTGCATGTGGTCTCCTTCTGGTTGGCATAGCAGTTAGCACTGACTACTGGCTGTACATGGAAGAAGGAATTGTCCTACCTCAAAACCAGACAACTGAAGTCAAAATGGCATTACATGCTGGACTATGGAGAGTATGTTTTGTGGCTGGTAAGGTGTTCAGTATTGCATATTCTCTGTATGGAATAAGTGCTAAGATCAAACTTCTTATTTAAATGAGTCAATGATAATAAACTTTTTAGAATGATTGAGTGTATACATTTTGTATGCATGCATCCTTTGTTGTACATCCCATGTACATTTCATAACTAATATTATTTAAGTAAAATTGTAATGCTGATGTTACTATGAACATAGTGCAGTCTGCAGGCAACATATTATAGAGGAGGAAGCACCAGAGAGATTAATATATTGTTTGGCACGAAACCGCCAGTGTAATGTGTCATTTATTCATTCAAAATCTAACTAAATCCTCACATAATTGGTGATCAACATTCTGTAGAAGCGGTTTCATGGATTCAGGGGCACAATTTTCTTTCTGGCCCCCACAGTTGCCAATATATAAGCCCAGTATTTAACCATTGTCATTCTCTCCTCTGGCAGAGATGGGATTCTGTAGTGGAGTAGGGAATATGTATCTCTGATACTGTCCATTTTGCAGAAGGCAGGGAAAGAAAAGTAGCTCTGTACAGGATTTCCCTATGCTCATCTATCATAATGATTTCTGCATGTTCTACACTGGTGGTCCCTAGACAACAAGCATGTTTTTGTTGCCAATGACTATCTCCTTTTCTTATTCAGCTGTTTTCTTTGTGGTGAGCAGAGTGGGAGATAAATACAGCGAGATCAAACTGTGAATGTACACACTGCTTGCTGTTAATTGGACAGTGTAAAGAAAGACTATAAAACAAACCCCCTTCTCCTCTCTGACAGTGGAGAGCATTACAATGATCAGATACCGGGACTGATATCTCTACAACCATGTGGGCTATAAACAAAATTCAAAATGCTCCTGAATGTGAAGCAGTACTTTCAAAATTGTGAGGTAGTAAAAGATTAACTTTAACCCTTTCCCTAGCAAGGACATATTTCTTACGTCTTCAGAGGGTGGCACCAGAATGACCAAGGACGTATGAGATTCTAGGAGCCATAACTTTGGATTCATGGCACCTAAGGGTTTTTTTTCTCTGTTTCTCCAGAGATATTTACATTTAAAGTGACAATTTTAGGTGTGATTTTTATATATAAAAATCACTCCCGACGGCTATTTAACAGCTAATATCATCAGCTCTTTGGCACCTAGAAAAACAACCCTAGATTCTTATGAGAGAGGAGATTCTCTTCTTACAAATGAAGGAAAAATCCTGGGAAAAAATTGTCCAAAACGTTATACGTAAAATGTAAAAGACACAAATTCCTGAGTAAAGTTTTTATTTCACACCATCCCTCCATTATTTGTACTTACGTTATGGCTTCTTTCTCAAATTCTTATGAACTGCAGAAGGTTCCATTATTGTGCTGCTAATATAATGGCGCACATTTTACACCCATCTAAAAGCGAGCTTTGTTATCTCATTAGCTTGGTATATATAGTTTTTATTTGGGATACCGTTGTGTAGGAGCGAATACTATAATATATCTGTGTGAAACTCTACAAAACATGTTTGGCTTGTTTTAAGGATTTAAGGTTCCCTTTGCTTCATATTTGGGTATATATATACACGAACTCCTCACATTTTACTGTTTTTGGAATGTAAATTTTATTTATATAAGTTGTCTGTATTTTTACATATTTTAGTGAAAATTTTGAATGTATTTGAATTTTTTTAAAAATTAGCTATTTTCGCAATTAAAAATCATTGTGTTTTCAGGCAGAAAGTTTTAACACATATATAAGTTGCTGAATAACATTTACCATATGTCTACTTTACATTTCCACAATTTTTGAACTGTCTGGATCATTTATTTTGATGTTGCGCGACTTACAAATCGAATATAAATATTTCGGATTTTCAGAATTTACTATTTTTACTGTTTTGAATGAAATTTTAAATATTTAGCATTAAAACCACCCGACATAATCAACCCATTTTCAAATCTGCTCCATTCAAACTATCAGAAACAGCTTTTAGGAAGATTGTAAACCCCTTGAGATCTTCATAGTACTTGAATCAAAATCGAGGTGAAATTTAGAATGGTCCGATTTTGTCGGTTATCCGTTCATTTAGCCCTAAAATGTACACATTTTCAAAAGGCCATCTTAAAATTTGTTATACAATTTGTTATACAATTTCTCCCGTGTTCTTGCCGTGTTATGGCATTTTTTTGTGGAATGAGATGCTTTTTCCAGTTTTACCATTTTGCGGTTGGTATCTCCTATTGTTGAAAATGTATTAATTTTATTTTGAGGAGTAGAAAAGCATTAATTATGCACTGGATTTTTTCCTTTTTTTTCATGTTCAATATATAGCCTAAGAATCATGTTATCTTTATTCTATAGGTTGAAATGATTTTGGGGATACCATACATGAATATTTTTTCTTATGTTGTAGTAAATTTGCCTAATGTGGGGAAAAATCTATCATTTTTGCATTGCCGTCTTCCAAGTGGCATGATATTTTTACCTTTTTGGCTATGGAGCTGGTTGATGGCTTAGTTTCTGCGGTTTCCACTTTAGGCAAACACCCCAAAAATCATTCTGCGGGTAGTCCCAAGTACGGCAATACCACATATCTGTCAATAATTAACAGGCTGGGCACACAGCAGGCCTGAGAAGAGAAGGAGCAAAATTTAGCTTTGGGAGCTCCGTTTTCACACGTTTGGATTTGGAGTGCCATGTCATGTTCACAGGGCCCATGAGGTACCAGTGAAATAAAAACCTCTGAGAAATTATACCATTTTGGAAACTATACCCCTCAAATAATTTATATGGGGTTGTGATGAGCATTTTAACCCCCAACATGCTGGCTAAATCTAATGCAAAGTAAATGATGCAGAGTAAAAATTGCATTTTTAAATCAAATATGCCATGTGAGTGCCAATTTATTTTGCCCAACTCATGCCACTGGGCAAAAACACCCCAAACATCATTCTGTGGGTTACCCTGGTTATACCCCATATGTGGCAATAATTTGCAGGATGGAGACACGGCAGGGCTCAAAAGGGAATGACTGGCATTTGGAGCACAGACATTGTACATTTATTTTTCTTTTTGGCACCATGAAGCATTTGTAGATGCTAAAAGGGACCAGTACAGTAGAAACCACTAATAACTGGGTGAAAACCACACCCCACATGAATTAATATAGGGGTATAGTAAGCATTTTAACCCCAAAGGTGGACCCCCCAAAAAAAACAGAATGGATAGTGAATAGTAAAAAATATCTATTATGTCATATTGTGCCCAGCTCCTGCCACAGGTGAAAAACACCACAAAAATTATGATGTGTGTTTTCCCGTGTACAGCAATACCCCATATGGGGAAGTAATCTACAGGCTGGACACATAGCAGGGCATAGAAGGGAAGGTGTGGCATGCGGCATGATGTATAAGCCGTGCATAGTACATCAGGGTAATAACATGGTAATCTAAAAGTTCAGGGATGTATGATAAATTCAAAAGCAATCTTTCATACATAACCCTGGTTTTTCTGGGCATGTCTCACAGTGATGAATGGTGTCCTTCCGAATGCCTTTTTTGGAGCACACCTTGCACCTCTTCTGTGTCCTTCCCTTCTTAGCAGTTCTCCTGGAAATTGTTGCCCTGGTACAATGCGTGATGTGGCCTTGCTTCCTGGTCTCCAAAAAGAAAATAATTTATAACCACCTCTTGAAATTCCAGGAAAGTTCCCCTCTGGCCTGAACATTGATGTAGCACGTAAGCATTATACAGTGCTATCTGCCGGATGGTGTGCACAGCCAGCTTCTTGTACCACACCCTCGACTTCCGCATGGCGTTGTAAGGCTGAAGCACCTGGTCTAAAAAGTCCACCCCTCCCATGTACTTGTTATAATATAAAATACAGTTAGGCTTGGGGGTTTCTGTACTGGTACCTCGTAATGGGACAGGGATGGTGGTGTGCCCATGTATTCTGGTTAATACAAGGACCTCTCTCTTGTCCTTGTACTTAACACACAACACAGAGTCCCTGCATAGTGCCCTGCTCTCATGCCTTTTAATTTTATACCTAAGCAGCAACTTAGGGAGGCCTCTCTGATTTCTACATACAGTGCCACATGCTGCAGTATTTCTGGAAGTGAGGCACTTGAACAGGGTGGTGCTGGTGTAGAAATTGTCCACGTAGAGGTGTTAGCCCTGGTCCAGCATTGGGTGCACCAAATCCCACACCATCTTCCCTGTAACACCCAGGAATGGTGGGGGGGCATTCGATTAATCAATCATAACTGGGGTCATTCCTGGGTGGGCACTGTGTGTTGTTGATGTAGTGCAAAAACTTATGGATGGCTTCAAAGCGCATCCTGCTCATCGACATGTGGAACATGGGGGTGTGGTACAGAATGTCTGTGCTCCAGTAGTCCCTGATTGATGGCTTCTTTACAATACCCATCAAAAGTATTATGCCCCAATACTTCTCAATCTCTGCCGCAGAGACAGGGGTCCACCTGTGGGGTTGTGCATATAATGAAGTGGGGTTTTGGGCTATGCAGCGTATAGATTTGACTGGAGTACGAGTAAATTCAATAGCTCCTCATCAAAAAAATTTAATTCTACAACTCTGAGCCCTGCCGTGTCATATTAAATTCCAGGTTGGCCCAAAAAGTCGGGAATGTGAAGGGTATAATTATCTGGGGCTACCCATGTGGGGTCCCATGGGGCTACCCATGTGGGGGTCAGTGGAAGCGCTATGCACCTCATTCACAGAAGTCCCAGGTGATTGAACCCTATGGTGCCTTCTCGGGGTCCTTCTAGGTCACTGCAAGATGAGCAGGAGGATGATGATATGTAGGAGGGGACATCATCCCCACTAGCTGACTGTGTCAGAGGCTAGCATGTTGTATGCCTTCAATACGGCAAATGTCTTCTGAGACTTTGCACACAGAAAAATAAGAATGTACACCAGAAAAGTAGATGATGTGCACCCAACTAAACAGATAAACTGCCTAGCCTGCACACAAAAAAATGAAATGATGCACACCAAACTACACGGACAAGCCTCAGATGGCACACAGAAAAAAATATTGTGCACCAAACTACATGGACAAGCCACACAGATGGCACACAAAAAAAATGAGATAATGCACACCAAACTACACGGACAAGCCGCACAGATAGCACACAGAAAAATAATGTGCACCAAAGGCGCACAGATGGCACACAGAAAAAATAATGTGCACCAAACTACACGGACAAGTCACACAGATGGCACAAAAAAAAAATTAGGTACACGGACAAGCCACACAGATAGTACACAGAAAAAATATGAGATAATAGGCACCAAACTACACAGACAAGCCGCACCGATAGCACACAGAAAAAATAGATAAGTGCACCCAACTACGGGTACACCTATGGGCGCTCTGGAAAAATTAATACCAGGCACCAAAAAAAAAAAACCTATGTGTACCACACAAAGAGGCGCTATAAATGCGCTTGGAATAAGAAGGGACAGACAGGAAATGGGAAAAACAGAGGACAAATGTAATCACACAGGGAATACACAGGACGCAGGTGGGAACAGATGGGGGTCAATAGGGAACAATAGAGATTAGATAGGGATCAAATCGTGTTCTGGTGCACACAGTAACGCTCTGCTCCTCTCTCCAGCGATACCAAACCAAAATGGTGGAAGCTTGAGGGAGCAGCTATGGAACCATGTTTTTTAGCCCTAAACAATGCAATTGGCCAGACTTGGCAGGCTGGACCAATCCGATCAGCAGGATAACGTCGGCAGGAGTTTCTCCTGCCTCCATCACCCGCGTCCCATCGCAGTGTCACCATGTTACGTGACACGGTGACACACGTTTTCCACGGGTGCGCTGGTGCCGTACTAGTACGGCGCTGAGCACTAATTGCGGGAGCCGCAAGGGGTTAAGCATATTTTACTGATGAGTTAATTGATATTTAAAAATGTTTAATAAAATTATACATTTGGTAAAAAATTGTCAGATTTACTAAACCTAGGTTTAAACCATCTATTATTTGGCTTACATTTTGTAAAATTGTAAATCTCATCTTTTTATATCTAAACCATGCCCTTAAATCCGACAATATTAAATATTAATGTTTTATTAAATATTACATTTTAAATTATCCATGTCTCAATTTTTTTAAGCCGTAGTATCCTGCAATTTACACTGACACTTGTCCATTCTGTTGAGTTTTTTTTTTTCTTCACAACAGTTCATTATTTACTGTCCTGCTGATCTGACAAGACAGATAGGATTACAATACAGTACAAGGTAACACCCTTATAGAAGACCATGATTGTATCCAATATTACTAATAATTAATGTCACAGGTTACTTACGGGCGACGGATGCTCAGTGAAAAGCCATGATCTCCTAGCGTGCTACAATTTTATGGACAATTGACACTGTTTGCCGAAGATATGGTATGGATACATAGGGGAGCAGCAGAACGGAGACATGGGGCGGCAGCACAGAGACATGGGGCAGCACGGAGACATGGGGCAGCACGGAGACATGGGGCAGCACGGAGAGCTCGGGGAGACTACAGTGAAAGAAGAGCAGCGGATCCCGGGACATCGTATCTCCCGACAAGTAAGCAGATGTGCCGAACATCTGTAATCTATTCTTCACAGTGTTTTTCACTTAAATGATCCTGTGGTCACTGTTTTTATTCTATTCTTCATTGTTCTTCACATCTGCTAACTTGTCGGGAGATAATATACGCGCGGAACAGTGAAGAATAGATTGCAGATGTTTGTATGCATCTGATAACTTATCTGAAGACATTCTTTTTCAATTAATTAACACATTTTATTCCCGAACCATGGTCCCTTTGAGAAATGCTCGGGTCTCCCATTGACTTCAATGGGGCTCGTTATTCGAGACGAGCACTCGAGTATCAGGAAAAGTTTGTCTCGAATAACGAGCACCCGAGCATTTTAGTGCTCGCTCATCTCTAATGTTTAACAATAAATTTTACATCCAGAAACTGGGGTGTCCATGGGGCTAGTTTTTCCCCCTCCCTAGCAAATTTATATATGGCTCTGTGGAAAGAACGGTTTTTATTTACTCCTGAGAATCTGTATGTTTCGAATATCTCCTGGTATGGAAGATATATAGATGATTGTCTCCTGGTCTGGAACTCAGGCCAGTAGACAGTCAGTCTCTTTATAGAGTATATCAATGCTAATCCCTTTAATCTCAAATTCACCTATGACTACAATGGTGAACAGATTGCTTTCTTAGACATTCTTTTGACTAGTGACATTGTCAATCATAAAGTGCAGACCTCTTTATTTCGCAAAAAAACATCTGGCAACACTGTATTGCATGCTTCTAGCTGCCATACCCCACATACTATAAAAAATCTCCCAATTGTGGAATTTATAAGAGCTAGAAGGTCCTGCACACTTGACTCTCATTACTTGTGTTGGAGAAAAATCTCCTTACTCAGATGTGATGCGGTTTCAAATTAATGTATAGTACGAGCTGCTCGGTGAATCACTCAGACCTTCACATGTTTGAGAGAATTCCAATTTATTTAGGTTGCAGACAGTTTTTATAGGTTCTTGAGACAAAGGAACCTACTGACCATACCCACATTCCAATAGCCTACAGGATGTAACTGAAAGATGATCAGTGTCCTTGGGGAGATGGTGCTATTCATAGGGATCTTTGTATAGTAAAACATGGTAGACAAAAGAAAATGGATTCCATTCCCTCACACTTGCAAGCATGCAAAACCATTACCCGCAGACCTAGATCAAGAGGTTATACCAAGAACTCCTGCAGGAGAGCCATTGGCATAGTAAACAGTAAACCTCATGCAGTATATTTGGATTCTAAGTCTAAATCCACACAGGAAAAATCAAGACTTACATTTAGTACCCAGTATAGTGCCCAATTCTATGCTATCACGAACATCAAAAAGAAGCATCTACCTATCTTAATCCACAAGCCCACTTTTAAAAGCATCATATCAGATGGTATCTCGTTTGTTTCAACTAGGGCTAGGACACTTGGGGATATTCTATCCCCAAATACCTTTTCCCAGAACAAACTAAAAAACACGTGGTTATAAACCAAAGGAAGTTATTGTTGCGGCGGTACCCGCTGCAACATATGTAAATTTATGCCCAAAAAAACTTCTTTTATTTCCTTCAGTACCAACATAACCTACAATATAAAAACTTACATGAATTGTGAATCTTCTCACGTTGTGTATCTGATTCAATGCTCTAAGTGTTCACTACAATACGTGGGGTGCACTATGCGCAAGTTAAAGGATAGAATTAGTGAGCACATCACGGGTGCTAACCCGAACACAATTTCTAGAACCCGTAATTTATCGGGTATATCGAAGCATTTCAAAGAGACACACGCTGGCTCTATGAGTGGCAAGCAGGTCGTAGCCGTGGAATGCGTCTCACACCCAAATAGGGGCGGGGACTGGAAAAAGTTACTATTATCTAGGGAAGCCTTTTGGATCCTGAGTTTGGACACAAGATTTCCTAAGGGATTAAACTTTAAACAAGATTTTCTGTATTTCTATTAAAACCTATTTTCTTCCTTTCCTATCACACCCCCACACCTGTTTACCTCACGCCGGAAACCTGCTACACGAAACTAAGTCCATTACTATTTAATTCCAGTAGCAGTAGGTAAGACTAAGGGCTAAAACAATGCAATAGCCTGAAACGCGGCACCGCTGTAATGTTTTTGTCTCATGTTTTTTGTTTTTTTGTGTCCATGCTTCATGTACTACACGTACTTTTTAAACTTTGGAATATTACATTTTTGAATATGTCTCAACAGCTTTTTTTCTCCATATCTTTTTGGATGCTGGATTTTGGTTGCAAACTTTTTTGTTTTTTCACAAATATCAGGAGATATATGTTGTTGTTAATTATATCTTAACTTTAACAGCTGCAAATTGGCTTGGCACTTAATAAATAGTTATTTATTGAGTGCCAAGCCAATTTGCATGGAAACTATTAAACTGTGGTCTAGTGAGATGAGAAAAATGATCCCTTGAGTACAGAACTATGACTTTCCCCCAACACCTTCAGACGGTTTTGAATAGGTACAAACAATTTATCTGCAGGGAGATTATCAGGAGCTAGATGTTGGTTGTTAAGTATAACTGTAGCCAAATCAGATTTAATGGCTGACAAAACTATTTCTGGAGGAATAATAGCTACATGTTCCGTCTTAGCAAATTGCTGGACTCAAAACAATGGGACATCTGCTTCTTAGTGCCAAGCCAATATGTGAACATTATAATTAAACCAGGTGAAAAACAATACCTATCTTTCCTGTCTAGTATGTGGTCTTTTAATTTCTTAAATATGTTAAACTACCCCCATAAAGTGGCAACATTCTTCAAACACCCACTAAGATTACTGAGAGCATCAGATCCTTGAGACAAAAGAGCTGTAGAGCTGAAACCTGACACAGAGCATATATCGCATATAAATAGTATATAAAAAGTATATATTCTTTTCACAGGCAATTTGAATCCATTTGCATACATTTTGCATAGAGCCTCATGTGTATGAGTGAGCTGTGAAAAATTATCCAAACTAGTGTTAAAATAACAATTGTATTTATGATTTACTGTATATACTCGAGTATAAGCCGATCCGAGTATAAGCCGAGACCCCCAATTTTACAAAAAAAACTGGGAAAACCTATTGACTTGAGTATAAGCCGAGGGTGGGAAATGCATTGATCACAGACCCCCCCCCCAGTATATTGCCAACAAGTCCCCAGTAGTATATAGCCAGCCTTCCCCCAGTAGTATACAGCCAGCCCAGCCTGCCCCCAGTAGTATACAGCCAACCCAGCCTGCCTGTCAAGCTTCGAGGTTGTGGATCCTCTGGACCACTGCGGACAATGACACAAGCCACAACCTGGAACCGGAGTCTAAGTGGTACCCGGTACCCGATGTAGAGTCCAAGGAGTTATAGGAGAACTCTGCCCACGGTAACAGAGTGGACCAATCGTCCTGACGGGCAGAAACCAAATGGCGTAGATAGCAGCCCAAGGTCTGGTTAACTCTTTCCACTTGTCCATTAGACTGGGGGTGATGAGCAGAAGAGAAGTCCAATTTCACCTGAAGTTGGTTGCAGAGAGAACTCAAGAGTTTCGAGACAAACTGAACCCCACGGACAGAGACGATGTGCTGGGGAAGTCCATGGAGTCTGAAGATGTGATGGAAGAACTGGCTGGCAAGACGTGGAGCAGGTGGTAAACCTGGAAGAGGGACAAAATGGGACATCTTCGAAAATCGGACAGTCACCACCCAGATGACGGTATTGCCAGAAGAAGGCGGTAGGTCCATAATGAAGTCCATGGCGATATGAGTCCATCAGTCCTTTTCCAGATCTGGCCACCAGTAAAACCGGGAAATGAGGGCAATAGAAAGCTGCACCCCAGGGTGCCCAGCCACACGTGAGCAATGTCCCCAAGACAGAATCTTCCTACGTAGAGCAGGTTGTACGTATGTCTTGCCAGGGGGTAGTTGACGAAGATCCACAGGCGCAGCCAGTACCACTCGGTCAGGAGGGATGACATGCTGAGGAGCCGGTTCCTCCCCAAGGACATCCAAGGCACGAGAAAGAGCATCAGCCTTGATGTTCTTCTCGGCAGGGCGGAAATAAATGAGGAAATCAAGCCGGGCAAAGAAGAGTGACCAGCGGGCTTGACGTGGATTGAGTCGCTGAGCAGATTGGAGGTAGAGAAGGTTCTTGTGGTCCGTATAAATGCTGACCAGAAACCGAGCTCCCTCCAGGAGGTAACGCACCTTTTCTAAGGAGAGCTTAATCGCCAGCAGTACACGATCTCCTATGGAATAATTCCTCTCAGCGGAGGAGAAACTCTTGCAGAAAAATCCACAGGTGACAGTTCGACCTTTGGAACCCTTCTGCGTGAGCACTGCACCGGCCCCCACCGAGGATACATCTACTTCCAGATGGAAAGGCTTCTCTGTGTCGGGACGTACCAGTACTGGGCCTGAAGCAAACTTGGACTTTAAGTTCGTGAAGGCCTCCTCAGCAGACGAAGGCCAGAGTCGGGGGTTAGCATCCTTCTTGGTGAGCGCCACAATAGGGGATACCAGCGAGGAGAAGTGTGGGATGAACTGCCGGTAGACAACTGAAAAACCGTAGACAACTTTGCAGGATCCATCTGGAGGCCTCTGTCAGAGATGATATAGCCAAGAAACGGGATACTCCGCTGATGGAATAGACATTTTTCTAGTTTGGCGTAGAGGCGATTGGCCCTTAAACGACTGAGGACTTGCCGTACATGAACTTGGTGTGTCTTAAGGTCCGGAGAGAAATCCAGGATATCATCCAAATAGACCACAACACAGACATAAAGCAAGTCTCTAAAAATGTCGTTAACAAATTCCTGGAAAACGGCCGGTGCGTTACAAAGCCCAAACGGCATTACCAGGTACTCGAAGTGTCCATTACGGGTAATAAAGGCGGTTTTCCAATCATCTCCCTTGCGGATACAAATGAGATTGTAGGCCCCTCGAAGATCCAATTCGGAGAAAATCTTGGCTCCATGAAGGCGGTCAAACAACTCCGTGATCAGTGGCAATGGATAGCGGTTCTTAACTGTGATCTTGTTAAGTCCGCGGTAGTCAATGCACGGACGGAGTGACCCGTCTTTCTTGGTCATGAAGAAAAAACCTGCACCAGCCAGAGAAGAAGACTTACGAATGAATCCCTTTTGCAGGTTTTCCTTGATATAGTCAGACATGGCTGCTGTTTCAGGTACTGAGAGCGGGTACACACGACCCCGCGGAGGAGAGGTACCCGGCAGCAGACTTCCAGTCAAGAACGGGTGCGTGGAGCTGCAACCATGGTAGGCCCAACAGGATGGAGGAGGTGGAGCGCGGAAGTACATAAAAAGACAAACTCTCCCTGTGCAGGACCCCGACCTGCATGGACAGAGGCTTGGTGCAGTACTGGACCGGGTCGGAGAGGATTTGGCCACTGACAGAGGAGATGACCAAAGGCTTTTCTAGATGAACCACGGGGATGTGATGCCAGGAGACCAGGGTGGCATCCACGAAGTTCCTTGCAGAACCGGAGTCCAAGAAAGCTGAGACTTGGATCTTGGTGCGGGTGCCAACACTGAGAAGAACAGGAATCATCAGGCATGGAGAAGCTTTGCTTGCACCTAGGGACGCTTCTCTCAAGAACCCTAGGTGCTGGCGTTTCCCGGACGCTGGGGACGAATGGGACAAGCCCTAAGGAAGTGCTCAGGGCTGGCACAATACAGGCAGAGGTTGCCCTGATGTCTTCTATTGCGTTGCTGAGAAGAGAGTCTGGCCTTGTCCACCTCCATAGGCTCCTGGCAGATGGTGCTACAGGAGGCTGGAGCGGCCTGTGGAAAGTAGGTGCCAGGTGGGGAAGACGTTGCGGGCGGACTTGGGGTTGTTCAAGACGTAACTCCTCGACACGCTCCCTAAATCGCACATCAATTCGGGTGGCCAAGGTGATGAGAGCATTCAGGGTAGGCGGCAGATCCCGGCCGGCCAGAGCATCCTTAACGTGAGAGGAGAGTCCCTTCTTAAAAGCTGCGGACAGGGCCGCGTCATTCCAGGAAAGTTCTGAAGCCAGAATACGGAACTGGATGGCATACTCTCCCTGGCGTAAATTCAACAGTGCCGTCTCAGAAGAAGAGGCTCGTTCTGGTTCTTCAAAGACGGACCGGAACTCTGCCAGAATTGGCGTCAGATTTGCCGTGACCGGGTCGTCTCTGTCCCAAAGTGGGGTAGCCCAGGCCAGGGCTTTCCCAGAGAGGAGGCTGATGAAGAATGCCACCTTGGATCGCTCCGTGATGAATTGGGATGGCATGAATTCTATGTGCAGGGAGCACTGGGTTATAAAGCTCCTGCACATCTTAGGATCACCGTCATACTTGCTGGGCATAGACAAGCGTAGCCTGGGTTCAACGGCGGATAGACTAGCCGGGGTAGCGAGAGCCATGGGAGCAGCCACAGGAACCTGTTGTTGTTGCTGGTTGGCTAGCAGTTGCTGCAGCATGGCGGTAACCTCCCGGGATTGCTGGACCACAATGGTAGCCAGGGTCGTCCGAGTGGGAAGCGGAACCTCGGCGGGATCCATGGCCGGATCTTACTGTCAAGCTTCGAGGTTGTGGATCCTCTGGACCACTGCGGACCATGACACAAGCCACAACCTGGGACCGGAGTCTAAGTGGTACCCGGTTTTCACCAGAGCCCGCCGGAGCAGGTTGGTCTTGCTGCAGCATGGTCCCACCAGGTCGTTCCACAGGCGTGACTTGTCCGCAATGGCAGCCAAGGTCAAGGTACAGACCATGTTCTTCCCGGACTGCAAGCGCATAGTATGACGTGGCCGCTGCTGACGTCATACTATGCGACGGCCGGGAGAAGAACATGGCGGCGCCCTGCGGAAGACAGAAGAAGGTAGAAGACAGAAAAGGACCCGTGCTGACATCGGGGGAGCAGCGCGGACATCACGGGAGCAGCGCTGTGCATCGGGGCCAGCGGAGGGTGAGTATATAGGTTCATTTATTTTCTTAGTGCTGGGCTGACTATTGACTCGTGTATAAGCCGAGTTGAGGATTTTCAGCACATTTTTTGTGCTGAAAAACTCGGCTTATACACCATATATATACGGTAATAAATTCCTCCTTTTCTTTAAAAGGATTAGTTGGGCTCCTGGCAACCAAACATTCACTGAGAAGGTAGTGATAGTATATACTATCATATCCTAACCTTATGCCATAAATTTCTGTCAGTTGAAA
Organism: Engystomops pustulosus; assembly: GCA_019512145.1. Lineage (NCBI taxonomy): Eukaryota > Metazoa > Chordata > Amphibia > Anura > Leptodactylidae > Engystomops > Engystomops pustulosus. Next base: position 83,059,477 of record CM033646.1, on the reverse strand, counting down.
ACCGCCTTAAGGCTTTTTTCCATGCCCTATCCAGGAGGATCATACGTCCTAAAGATTAATTTTTAATAATCCATTAACATGATGATCGACCATCTGGACAATAGCTTATTAGATTATACTTTACCTTACCTACACATCTAATTGTTTATATTTAAATGGGTTTTACATTTTATGTTATGTCTATTTCAGAACTTAAATATACAATCACCAAAAGGAATACCTGCGCTGACTAGAATATTAAACACATAATCTCTACAAAGAAGGGGTTAATGGGTGACTCACATGGTATAGCTGTTGACCAGACACTAGGAGAGAAGCTGCTGGTTCATACATGCAGTGAGGTAGATGCCCTTTATGTATGTATGTACTAAGGTATATGTTTTTGTGATCAGGTGTGTAGAGAGGTAGCATTTTTGAGAGCAGCAGCTCTCTCCTCAGGGTAGAGGTCAAACCCCTCTGCTAATGCTGAGATTCTCTCCGTATATATCTCAACTTGCTAAGTTTTGCTGCACTACTCACACTATTGTGAATAAGTATTAATACAGACTTTTAATGAATAGCTTAAATTACTGTAAAACAATATCCTCTAATTCTAAGTATGATAATTAAAAAATACTGTGTTAAAAACCAAATACCATATATACTCGAGTATAAGCCTAGTTTTTCAGCACAAAAAATGTGCTGATAAACCCTAACTCTAAAGGAAACCCTAAAGGAAAAAAAACTAAAAGTGAACTCACCTTCTGACGCTCCCCGGCATCCATCGCGGCTCCGACATCGGGTCCTGGTCCGTCACAGACCATCAGCCGCATCGGCAGGCTATATACTCCACGGGGCTGGCAGGCTATATACTGGGGGGGCTGTGACCAATGCATTTCCGACCCTCGGCTTATCCTCGAGTCAATAGTTTTTTCCAGTTTTTTTGTGTCAAAATTAGTGGTCTCATCTTATACTCGGGTCGGCTTATACTCGAGTATATATGGTAACTTAATTTCACTATTTAGACCCCTAGGGGCCAACGTGTCTAGATCGGAGATCCATTGGTTCTCTGCCCCAACATCTGTTTATTAAGTTACCCTCTCCAGCTCTGTTTTATTTTCTCTATTCCAAAATTTCTTGTCCCTTTGATTTGACCCTTATGTACCTGTACCATCATGTACCATCATGTTTCTTTTCTATATTTGTCAGATGTTCTTTAATTCTGGTGATAAGTTTTCTTTTTGTGCGTACTGTATACATCTTCTCAAATGGACATTGTATGCAATAAATCAAACCTTATTATTACAGTTTATGTAATATTTTATTTTAATTTTAGTATCTTCATCTTTTCTCACTGTATGTGCTGTGCGTGTTTTTTTATTATATGTCCTATATTGTACATAATAACAGTAAATAATAACAGTAAAAAACAAAATACTAGTAAGGCATGTTAAAATTTACCCCAACTACTAACCTGAATAAATTTGATGCATTTATAGGTATCAAGAAGTTCATGAGGAACTTAGCTAAAAACTACCAGATACTAATGTGCTAGAAAATCTGAATGTATATACACACACAACATTAAAGAACAAATCTGCATTTAATCCGCTAAATCAGTATTCAGAAGTGTTTAACACTTTAATATCTCAATCAAGACATTAAAAAAGAGAAAAAAAGAGAAAAAAACCTTATGAAAGTAATTTGAACCAAAATTCAATTAATGCCATCATTTCATTATAAAAAAAAATCTAAATATCACTGCAGCCCCGCTGACAAAGGGGTCAGTATTGTGATACTAAATCAAGAAGGCTATGACAACGAATCATTGCGCACTTATTAAAAATTTAAATCAAACCCTACTAATAGATACAAAAAATACTAATGACACCAGCGAAAAAAGGGAAAGACATGGGTATCCTCACGAAACAAGAGTATCATTTTATTAGTAATCAAAACCCAATGATGGCAATGCTATACCATATACCAAAAATCTATCAAATCGGATACATGCCCACTAAGGAGGTCAATTATATCTGATATTGATTGCCTAACTTCGAACTTATCGTCTTATTACATCAATAACTGCAAGAATATATCCGATGCCTCCCTGCATGATTAAAAGACACTAAACATATATTAAATGCATTAGCAAGTATAACCTGGCAACCAGAATACATCGTAAGAACACTGGATGTAACATCCTTATATACAGCTATAGAAAAACAAAAAGGATGCAAGTCTGTTAAACATTTCCTAACACAAAAGGGAAACTTATCATCAGGACAAATTGAGTATATTATTGAATGCATAGCCTTTATCCTGGAACATAATTACTTCCTCTATGATGAAACATACTAGTTACTCACATGGGGGACATTGGGACCAAGTTTGCGCCAAGCTATGCAAACTTATATGTGGGCAAATGTGAGGAGGATACTACCTTCCCCTCCGGCAGGCTCTGCGAGAATAGGTATATAGAAGATATCATCTTTGTATGGTCAGATGACGAAGAATCTTTGAATACCTTATTCTTAAGAATCTGAATTCCAACTATTTCTTTTTGGAATTCACTGCTATGTATAGCAAAAAAGAGATACGCTTTTTATGTTGAATTGATTTTATTGAACATCGTAAAGCGCAGAACACAATACATTAAATCAATACTTATTTTTATTTATTTATTTTATTTTTTTATTTTTACAAAGAAACAAAAAAAATTAGAAACACAAGTAAAAAAAAAAGAAAAAGGCAAAATGTCCATATTCCATAGTCATCAAAATCCTTGGATTGCAATACAAAGATAAAAAAAAAATAGATAAATACAAAGGAAGTATATAAGGTGTTCCTCCAGTGTTAAAGCTCACTCATCACAGGTAGTAGGACCATAGATCCCAAAATTGTAATAGTTTTTTTTTTGCCTGTTACTTCACTATTACACATAAACAGTTTGCAATCCCTTAATTTATTCATCCCTAAAATAACATCTCCGATCCCGGGTATGGAATCACTTTTCCACTTTCTTAAAATTTCCATCCGGGCTGTTGAACATAGCCTAAAAAAGATTTCTCTTTGATCTTTATTTGTCAAAATATTTTTCTCCATAATGTTAAGGAGGATCAGCTCAGGGTTGGTGGGCAGCTTCTTTCTGTAAAGCCCATTAAACAGGATGGTTATATGCCCCCAAAAATCTTTAATAAGTGGGCAGCTCCATAATAGATGGAGAAGATTAGCTGGTTCTCCACAACCTCTCCAACACAGGTTAGGATAGTCCTCATAAATATTCGCTAACCTGTCAAGGGGCAGATACCATCTTGAAACTATCTTGTAGAAACCTTCACTATGGTTAAGGCAGTTTAAGGCTTTTGAAACTTCATTTAATGAAGAGAGCCAAACTTTTGGTGGAAAGGCTTTCCCTATGTCCGATTCCCACTTTAGCATATAGGTTAGCTTGATATTGGAATTGCTGACAGTAATTATATCCCTGTATGCTATTGAGATTCCACTTTTATGTTTATTTCTTGCCTTCAAAAATTTTATGAAATTCGGCAAGTTTGTGTTGTTCGTAAATAATTTTCTTCGTACGCTATCCATTCTTAAAAAGGATTACATTTTTTTATAGCTAAGAAACTCGCTGGTAGGGATGTTATACCTAGAATGAATTTCGTTGAAGGACTTTAAGGTATCTTCTTTACAAATGTCAGTGGATATTCTCGTGGTTCCACGTAGCCAGTGCCAAATCTGGAATATATAAACTTAAAACATCTAAACTGACCTCCTGTTTCCCTAGGGAAATCTTTTTTTCTTTCTGAGTGGTAAAAGTGCCATGCACTTAACATCGCTTTTGTGGTGTCCAGTATAGTTATATTGATGGGGCCCCCTAGCCACTCTCCCGCTATCAAACTTTTTAAGGAAGTTTTCCTGAGCACCTCTTCTTCTATAGATATCCATTTCTTATCCATTTCCCAAAAAAGTTTGATTGGTTCTATACGTATACCGTCATAATATCGCAACAGGTTTGGATAGGCTGCTCCCCCTAAAAATTTGGGAGCATAAAGTGTATATTTAGATGGCCTCGGGGGTTTCCCTTTCCAAAAATACAATAAATCAATACTTATAAGGATGAGCATATATGGTAACATACAATGTGAGGAATGCATAGATCCAGTTCAAACAGCTTACATTAAACGAAGGCCCTGTAGGAGTGGGATGGGTAGAGTGTAAGCTTGAGAACAAAGCCCTGAAAACTATATAATGTTTGGCATGTATATTGGGATTTTTCCGGAAGGCAGTAGCCAGATGCTCCATAACTATGACATACAGTAAGGGTGAGAGCGGGCACCCCTGTAAAGATTCCCCTTAACCCTCACCATGGCGGTAGGGCCAGAGTACAAAGCTAGGACCTTCCCCAGGAACCTAGGCCCCAATCCAATCTGTCTAAGTGCTGCCTCCATGAAGCCCCAAAGGACCCAATCAAAGACCTTTTCCGCATCTATATATAATAAACAGGAGGGGATGGATCGCGCCTGCGTGTAGGAAATCAGGAGAATGGTTTTGAGGTTGTCACTGGCCTCATAACCTGGAACAAAACTGACCTGATCAGTGTGTATCACTGTCCAAATATGAGGGGCCAACCTCTCTGCCAATACCTTAGAGAATAACTTTACATCTACGTTTATGTGGGAAATGGGCCTAAAGCTGGCCGGCATCGATAGATCCTTACCCTGTTTTGGCAGCACGCTAATGTGAGCTTCCAGGCAGCTGGATGGAAAACTAGAGTCAGAGGATACAGCACCATAGACTTTTGCTAACAATGGGGACAGAATTTCTCTAAATTGTTTAAATAAGGCTGGGGTGAACCCATCGGGCCCAGGACTTTTACCAGCCGGTGTGTCTTTTTACTCCAGAGAGCTCTGCTGCATCAATCTCCTGCTCCAGAGAATTAATGGCTTCCGGAGGCAAGGCCGGCAGGCCCATCTTGGACGCGTACGAGTCAATTTGGGAAGTCCGGGGGAGGAGCGAAGCTGATTCCTCAGCGCCCCTGATATTATACAGGGAGATATAGAAGGATGCAAAACTGTTGCATATCTCATCAGGGTGGAAAACTTCTGTGCCCCTGGTGCCTTCGATCCGCGTGGTCATACAAGTAGCTCTGGAACCTAGTCCTGTACTGCAGGTATTTTTGGTCCAAGAGAGACCGCAGGGACTCCCAAAGACCCTTACCTTCACAAAGACATACCTGCCTTCCTCGTCTATACTGGTCGCCAAGACCTCAAGACTTCAGGTACAACAATGAAAGACTTCGGTAAAAGGTAAGAAGGGAATGGACAATACACAAGGATGGTACAAGAGTAGAGAATATTTAGTTGTTGTAGCTCCTCCAGGAATGATTTCTGCGCCCTCCGTTTTAGCAAAATCAGCCTTGATAGATCTGGTAAAAGTTGTATGCGAAACCTTTGGAACTTGATGTCCCCTACTGATCTTGCTTTGGACATGATTGCCTCCTTAAGTTGATAACCGTGTACACTACAGATAACATTTCTCACCTGTTCTATTGCTGAGGGTTTGGGTTGTAGTGAGCAATGGGCCCTGTCTAATTTCACAGGTATATCTGCTGCTACTTCCAGAACAGAATTTTACTGAACTGGCGCAGGGTGTTATGGAGCGCGGGGGCCTCCACCGACTTGGGTAGACCCCAGACTCTAATATTGTTGTGCCTCCCCCTGTTTTCAGTGTCATCCAGTTGGTCGGCCAAGGATTGGAGCTCGAAGTAGTGAGAGGCAATAGTAGTGGCTATGATCATTCTGAGTGACTTCAGTAGATGTTACATGGGTCTCCAGCTGTTGAACTTCCTCCCATACCGCGTGCAGTTCGGCGGTATAAGACAGCTCTAACCAGGCTACATAGCTTTCCATATCATCCCTAGTGGGAATAGTGCAAAGGTGAGAGCTCAGAATACATAATTCAGCCAGAGCGCCAAATTCTTGTGACAGCATGACTCGTTGAGACTCAAAAACTCCTTCTTGAGAAAGTATTGAGCAGCAATAGATGAAGTATAAGCCTTGGCATGCTATCTTGAGAATGTTTCTGAGCACACGACATGGGGGAGGGACATGGGGTATAAGCTACGGGGGTTCCCCCGCATCTGGCCACAGAACTGGGGAGTAGGATGCAGATGATATCGCTTCTGCTCCCTCTCTCTCCATCCACTGAGGGCCCTCCTGTCCCCCTCTCTCTCCTATTGTAATTACACCTCCTCAGCCCATGAAGAGCTAGCCATGCGAGGTCAGTGAGATGGTGAGGGCACTTCATGGGGCAGCCAGCAAAGCCAGAAACTTCCATCGGGGCCTCTACTAACCCTGGGGCCTGTGGTGAGGGAGAGTGGTGCAAGGCCACACATGCCTAGGAGATACACTTTTTAGACCTAACCATCTACATAGAAGACAACATAGAAAAAACTTATAATAAACCCATGGACAGTAATAGCTTAATATTAAAAAACAGCTCTCATCTCCCTAATTGGTTGAACAATATTCCAAAAAGTCAATTTATGCGACATCACCACAATTGTACCAATTTAGAAGAATACAATACAGAAACAGATAACCTAGAAAGGAAATTTATACAGAAAGGATATGAATCGCATGTTATATAAACAGTCAAGACAGAAATAGCTAACACTTCTAGAGACAATCCTTTGAAAAATACAATAAACAATGAAACATCAACAGAAAATAATGTGAAAGAAAAAGAGGATATAAAAGTACCCATCATCACTCAATATTCTAAAAACAATCAGATTTTCAAACAAATTGTTTATAGGACATGCCATTGAAACCGAAATATGTGAAAAAGAAAAAAAAAACAAATCAACTGTAATGATTTATTGCATACAATGTCCATGTGAGAACATGTACATAGGACAAACAAAAAGAAAACTTATCACCAGAATTAAAGAATACCTGACAAATATAGAAAAGAAACATGATGGACATCCATTATCAAAACACTACAAACAGGTACATAAGGGTCAAATCAAAGGGACAAGAAATTGTGGAATAGAGAAAATAAAACATAACTGGATGGGTTATTTTATTAAACAGATGTCGAGGGCAGATGGATCTGTGATCTAGACATGTTGGCCCCTAGGGGTCTAAATAGTGAAATTGAGCTATTTGGTTTTTAACAAGAAATTTTTGTATATATTCTGTTGATAGTTTTAATACATATTTAATAATATTTTTTTAATATCTGCATTAGAAGTCCTTTCCTCATTTTAGTGAAATACAGACACTACACAATATTTTTTAATTATCATACTTAAAATTAGCAGATATTGTTTTATAGTAAATTAAGTTATCTATTAAAAAATGAATACTTATTCACAATAGCGTAAAAAGCACATAATATAAGAACTTAGATAATAAATGTGTTATTCACTACCCCTTTACCGTATGTAGGGAGTGATTAGGGGAAGAAACTGGAAGTTGAGATATACAGAGAGATTACACATCTCAGCATTAGCAGAAGGGCTACCCTAAGGAAGAGAGACGCTGTGCTCGAAAATGCGTTAGCTGAAAGTTCATCCTTGTCCCTTTGCCCTATCAATACCTACAGTGACGTCAATGCTAATTCTGGAGTATCGCGTGTTGAAGCCATTGGCCGTGGCTTCCACGCTAAACCACTTCTCTACATACCTCTCTAAAACATATACCTCGTACATTGTAAGGAATTCAGGAACTATGGGGCGTGTACCTCACTGCAGCAGCTTCTTTCCTAGTGGCTGGTCAACAGCTATGCCAGGTTATTCACCCATCAACCCCTTCTTTGTATTCTAATACAGAATTATGTGTTTAATTTTCTAGCCTGCGCAGGTATTTTTTTTGGTGCTTGTATATTTATATTCATGATTTTTATGAGTCAGGACAGCTCATTTAATACCAGCAACAACTGAGTACTACATTGTAACTTTTAAAAATACAGATTGCGCCAATATTCCCTTTTTTAGTGTATTTCAGAACTTATAGTGAAGCCTCTTTTGTGAAATATTCTGATATATTTGAATGCCCTTCACATAATTTACAAAGTATATCCTTTAAAATTGGTAAATCTATTTTACAGTTTTGTCTTTTTATTATAACCAATTGCTAACTATGTGTTCATAATGTAAATACATTTAGTTTAACATAATTATATTAAATTGCTGTGTCTCCTGTAATAATCCTATCTCTCAATATATTTACTACAGGTCGAGAAAAAGGTCGATGTGTTGCATCAGAATTTTTTCATGGACCAGATACAGATATTGTGACAGAAAACACTGCAAACATACTCAGTAAGTTTTAAATTCTCACATCACTTGTGTTAATTTTGAATTAGATAAAGTTAAAACAGTTCTCAAGGGCTGACAATTATGGCAATTCCTTAGGTTGGGTTATTGCATGAAGATTAGCAGGGATTTGACAAGTCCTATACTGTTCAGCTGAGTACAGCACAACAATATTCAGAACCCATGAATGGGAGCTCATCTGCTCTAGCACAGCCATGCCAATGTAGAGTGTACAAATCCATGTGCTGAAACTCTGTATTCTTTGCTAAAATCAGTTGATTGGAGCAGGACCTAGATATTGAACCCAAACGGATCATAATATTTGAAAAACAAAACAAAAGATTCTTGGCACTCAGAATTGATTTGTGGTTGACATTTTTTATTGTTGCTATGTTCGAGTAATTGAAACAACAATCCTGTCAGGGTTTGGGGTTAGTTAACCTCCTGGACCACTGCAGGAGATGACACTAGCTGACACCTGGGCTCGGAATCTAAGTGGCACCCGGTCTTCACCAGAGCCCACCGCAAAGCAGAATGGTCTTTCTGCGGCGTGGTGCTACCAGATCGTTCTACAAGTGCGACTAGCCTGCAGTGGCAGCCAAGGTCAAAGTACAAACTCAGCGGACAGTCTCGGAGTCAGCCACAGGCAGGCAGTCAGGGCAGGCGGCAGAGATGCAAAGTCGGAGGTCAAGTCCGGGGTCACAACTGGAGATTGATGCAGGGACGGGAATGGAGATGGGAACAGGGAATGCAATGGAAGATTTCTATAAGATCCATCAGGGAATGTTGGGAGCAGCCGGCTTTAATAGGAAACCCAGAAGTCCCAGCCCCAATCAGAGGTGTGCTGGCCCTTTAAATCTACGAGAGGTGGCATGTGTGCGCCATAGAGAGCAGGGACGTGTGCATGGCCTAGCCAGGATGGGAGCAGGACCATGGCGGGCAGCACAATGGAGAGGGGCACGAGTGTGCCTGCTATCCAAGACATGGATCGCAGGGACAACCATGACAAATCCATATATTTATGAACAAAATGTTTCGGTCTGATTCACAACCTACGCACAATAAATGATCAAACCCAAAAAAATACAAAATGTCTCTTAACCCCTTAGCGCTCTGTGCCGTAACTGTACTGCGCTGAGTCCCGCGATTAGCGCACAGCGCAGTACAGCTGCTGCGCAGAGCCGATGCCGATTCAGCGCTGCATAGCAGCCGAACCGGCATCGTTAGCCGCGGGATTTCAGCAGTAATGTACCGCTGACATCCCCGGCTAACACCCGCGGTCGGAGTGGGCTCCGATCGCGGGTGTTTAACCCGTTAAATGCTGCGGTCAACGCGACTTTTGATCGCTGTTTTGGCTCCTCTGGGGTCCGATCGGGACCCCAGAGAAGCCTGGAGGGTTTACCTTTAAGATAGCGTCTGTGACGTCATCTTAAAGGCAAAGTGTCAGCCTTTGCATCTGCATAGGCTGGCACTGATAATACCCTGCAATACATTAGTATTGCAGAGTATTATCAAGAACAAGCAATCAGATGATTGCTTGTTCATATCCCATGGTGGATCATGTAAAAAATTTACAAAATAATGTTTTTCAATAAAAAATTACTTTATAAATCAATAAAAATGCCCATAAGCCCCAAAACATATAAAGAGACATATAACGCTCAAAAAAGTCTAGATAATAACACAAACCCCACATATATAGTATCACCGCGTCCGTAACAATCCATAGAATAAAACTAAATAACTATTTAACCCATATGATGAACGCCGTAAAAAAAAAAACAACGTCAAAAACCCGCCAAAAAATATGATTTTTACCTATTATATCCCACTAAAAATGCAATAAAAAGTGATCAACAAAACATATGTACTCCAGAATAATATTGTTGCAAAGAACAACATGTCCGCAAAAAATCAAGCCATCAACGCTGTGCGCCAAAAATGTAAACATGTTATGCCACTGGAAGACAGCGATGCAAAAATGATAGATTTTTCCCCACATTAGGGTTTTATTTGGCAAATTTAGTAAAACATAAGAAAAATATATCATGGTGGTACCGTAATCGTATCGACCTATAGAATAAAGATAACATGATTATTAGGCTATACGGTGAACACGAAAAAAAAAAAGTAAAAATCCAGGACAGAATTGATGCTTTTCTACTCATGACCTCAAAAAAAGTTCCAAAATTTTCAACAATAGGTGATACCAACCCCAAAATGGTAAACTGGAAAAAGCATCTCGTCCGCAAAAAAAATGCCGTCACATGGCCCAAATAACGGAAAAGCGAAAATTTTATAGCCTTCAAAAAGGGGGCAACCAGAAAACTAAAATCCTGGCAGCTGCAGGGCGATCTTCCCTTTGCGCCTCGCGTGCCCCCATAGACAAGTAATGTCCACATGTGGGGGTCGCTGCAACTCAGGAGAAATTGTAGAACAAATTTTATGGTGAGTTTTCTCTTTTATATTTTGGAAATGTGTAAATTTTAGGGCTAAATGAACGTATAACCGACAAATTTGACCATTCTAATTTCCACCGCCATTTTGATTCAACTACTATGAAGATCTCAGGGGTTACACAATCATTGTAAATGATGTTTCTGATAGCTTGAGGGGTGCAGATTTGAAATGGGTTGGTTATATGGGGTTTTTGTTGCTAAATATGTAAAATTTTATTTCAACAGTATTTATCCCCAAATAGTCAATTCGAAAATACGGAAAATCGCTATTCGATTTGTAGGCGGTGACGTCAAAATAAATTTCCAAACATTTCAAAAAATATGAAAATGTAAAGTAGACAAATGGGAAATGTTATCTGCAAGTTATTTAGGTGGTAAATCTATCTGCCTGAAAACGCGGTGATTTTGAATTTCGAAAATGGCAAATTTTTCAAAAATTCATCATTTTTTTCTTTTTTTTGTAAATAAACGCAAAAATTATCAGCCAAAAATTTACCACTAAAATGAAGTACAACATGTGGGAAAAAACAATCTCAGAATCGCTTTGATAAGAACAGTGTTCAAAAGTTATTACACAGGAAGAGACACTGGTCCAAATTTCAAAAAAAAGTTGCGAGCCTTAACCTGCAAACAGGCTGCGTCCTTAAGGGGTTAAAGTTAACATTGACAGGTCTATCAATAACATGAATGAGCGTTCAGAATACAGATCTGTAAGAAAATACATGGGTACATGTACCAGTGAAGAACTCTCCATAACTAGGTGTACCATGCATTCATCTAATAGATCATAATATTTAGGCATCAACTTTCAGTCCTGAAGAACCTATGTGTAGCTGCGCTATTACATATTTTTACTTGTAATAGCAACATAACAGGTGATTTGTGCTGTGATGTCTTTAATTGAGATCAAATAATCACTGAAACAAAAGAGTAGTACAAATACCAGTACTTTTTACTTTCAGTTGATATGGTACAAGTTCAGCTTTGGTACAAGTTTCAGTATTTGGTCTTTCACCGAACTTGATATTTTAACAAATGTTAAAAGTTTTAACTTTTGATTAAATTTAATTAAAATTTTAATAGAAAATAACTGGGTGGCGTTGTTGGAAAACATGAAAAATACTGGAGGATGTTGCAGGCATCATAACATTCTCCATGGCAACTCTAGACTAGGGTGCCAATTTTGGATCTGCCATTCTTGCTGTTCTGAAATACTTGATATATAAGGTTTTGTGAATGTCAGGCCCTCTTACCACCCTCATGGAGTCAGTTTTTGATAGTTTGTCAAATTAATATGTTTTACTAGTAGAATCTGGGAAATATGCAAATAAGTTTTCCAGGATGGGAAAAGGAAATCACTGCCTTTTTTGCTACCTTATAAGTCAGCTCCGACACCATCAAGAATGACTTTCAGAAAGCCTAATGATATGATTCCCAACTGTAGACAGCACAATTTTGCATAGTTGATTCTCTTCATTACAATAAAGGGAACTGGTTTATATGAGTCAGAGGCTTTTGACTATGATTAAGAGTTCTCCTTACAGAGACTTTGACAATTAAGGCTGCCTTGCAAATATACTGGTTTGGCTTTATTCCAACATCATGTCAATAGGCTTCCAGAAAATCTTGTTTGATGGTTTTCCTTGTACCATCACGGAAGACTTAGTTGCATATTTCCCGGAATCCCCTTGTGAAACATCAATAGCTTTAAGTCTCCATACACCTGCAAGGTGGCCTGATTTGGCAAAGTCTCCGTAAGGAGAACTCTTACTCCCTTAGCCTAGGCAAAGTGTCTCACTCAAATAGACCAGTTCCCTATACTATACTGATGAAACACAACTATGTTGAAAAATTGTTGTTTTTGTTTGACTCTGATCATGCTTGATGGTAAGGGGCCTGCCTACAAGGTGGCAAAAGACACGTAACATGCAACACATCTGCCTCATCATGCACCCTTCCAACTGTTCAGATTTGTTTTCAATATGCAGCCAGATAGATAGAAAGCAGTATGGGACGATTCACAATATACAATTTATGCAATCAAGTATAATTAAAAAAATGTGAACATGGAAGGACAAGTTTTTTAAAAAAAATTTCCATTTATGTTTTAAATTAAATATCTGGCACATTCTTAAAATGTTATCAACTGCTTGATGAGCTCTTTTATGCAATTTCTCAACAAAGCACACAGTTTACAGAAAAAAGTTAATGTCTTTGAAAAAAAGGAAAGGATGGGCAAAATTGTACATGTCAGTTATGTCTACTTTAAAGCTATACATATTCACTACAATTGTACAAGTGACTAAAATTAATTATTCAAATGCTGGTAAACTTTAAAGTTATGGGGGGAATTTATCATTCGCTGGCATATGATCATCAGAGCCTTCGTAAGTGACATGAAGAAACATTACATGAGTGGGTACCCATCATCACACACCTGCTCTGCATGAATGGTCATGGACTTTGCTGCTTAAACTGATTACATGGACTATTGGGAATTCAAGTTTGTATGCTGCCCAGCACAAGGGTTAATATGACTTGAATATATGTTTATCTGCATTTATTGTCTGTCAATCAAAGTACAGAGAAATTGTCAAACAGATGCGGTCATATTTTGAGAGGTATGCTAGTAGCTAAAAAAAAACCCTTAAATTTGTATGCATGGTTTTTGTTGAAAGATAATACAGGAAACATACATTTTTAATAAAGAAAATTTTAAAAATTACCTTGCCCCTTGTACTTATAGCCTTGGGGGCTAGACTTAATTAAAGGGGCATACCTTAATGATATGCTATTAAATTGTATAAGCTGAAGTCCAAACATATTTCAGGTAAAGCATGCAGGTGTAAATTGATCTTTTGATGAAGAACATTTGCTTTAATATTATACATATACTAATGTTAAATAATGTATTTAGCAAAAAGTTTATCTGATATACTGTATATTCTTTCTTCTACCACAGAGTCAATCGATCTTCAGAGTAGTGTATGATGCTAGTCTTCTGTCCAATACAAAATTCTACTTTGAGGAAAGGTCAGGTACAGAGAGCCATAAAATGACAGCTTCAAGTCTTAGTGGTGGTGTTTGTGTCTGATATATAGTTATACTGGTTGTTTTTATCATGTTGTATATTTGTATAAATGTTGTTATTCTGCATGGTTCTATGTGGTCCATGTAATAACTCTTAGAAATGCTTTCCTGGACATTGTACAAGTCTTGTCATTTGCACTTATTTGACACATAAGCAATGTAAAACATCAAAAAAGTCCAGCAAAGGTTCATATGCTATATATTGTCATTTTGCTGCACTTGACTTGATATTATTACATAAAGGGAGTTTTATGTGTCAAGCTGGTGATTTTATTGTGTTCTTTAAGGGAATATAGTGGTTGAGGAAGTTGTGAATGTGTGCATACGTGACTTTTATTTCAGAGATAATCTAGTTGTTCTTAAAACTGGGTCCTTTTGCTGTAACATAATCATAATTATATGTACAGAAAGTAATCTCATTGAGGTATCAGTAAATACTATATCAGAGGTGGCGGTGATAATAAAGTAGTATCTAAGCTGCATAAAGTATAATTTTTTAATACTTTTGGTTCTACAGAAGCATAATTCATCTTAAATTTTTCTGTACAGTATCCCCAGTATGTACATCCAAAATCTCTTAATAATAAAGTTCTACTGAACTAAAAATCACTTTGGGATCTTTCCTTGTTCAAAATGTTGAAGAAATCACTTTCTGAAAAACATATTGAATTTGCAAACTATGGGTATTTATTGTCAAAGAAACACCAAATAAACCAAGTTTGATTCACATTGCACCTTTTTATATAGTCTTTTAAAATGAGTATGTTTGGGGTAAAACACTAACTGGTAACATTTGATAATATGCAGCAGCCTTCTACTTTATTTGGATTTAGTTCTGTATATTATATTGGTTGCTTGTCAAGTTACTTGCAAAAGAGACTACATGCAAAAATATAGTAGAAACGGAAATATTAGTCATTAATTCTCACAGCTACAGTGTACAGGATGACAGGTAAATAAATTAGTTTGTTATGTTATACATATGGTATGTAATTTCTCTGTTTGTTGGTTTATGGGGAACGAATCTATAAAATATGGTTATTCAATTTACATATTCAGATTCTATATAATAATTAGAGATGGGCAAATCGATTTGAATGAGGTGGAATTTGATACGAATTTTATCGAAAATTCGATTTGTCACGAATCCGAAGTTTATGCTGATTCGTGGGAACCAAGTTTTTTTCCCCCTGTTTTTTAGCTAAATGGGCGCGAGCCCAACATGTTACATGGGGCAGAGAACTCTAGGAAGGAAAAGGAACACCCTCAATGACATCTGGAGACCTGTAAGCCAATCAGCGACTGGCAGGCTTATGTGATGTCACAGCCCTATAAAAACAGGCAGCCATTTGCAATCTCGGCTTTTCACACTGCATGTGCTGTCTGTATCATCTAGCAGCTTTTACTGTACTGTGCTTTAGTGATTACTGCTCCTCTCCCTGGGTGTACGTTTAGTGGGATCTGTATACCCCAAATAGCAGTTCTTTTTTGTTACTGAAGCGAATAGAAAGAAATTTGTTTCATATCCACACAGCTGCTGTAGTGATTTCTGGACCTCTCACGGAGTGTGAATTTTGGGGGATCTGTATACCCCAATTAGCAGCTCTTTTTTGTTACTGAAGCGAATAGGAAGAAATTTGTTTCATATCCACACAGCTGCTGTAGTGATTTCTGGACCTCTCACGGAGTGTGTGCGTTTTGGGGGATCTGTATACCCCAATTAGCAGTTCTTTTTTGTTACTGAAGCAAATAGGAAGAAATCAGTGTCAGATCCACACAGCTTCTTTAGTGATTTCTGCATCTTTCCCAGGGTGTACGTTTTGGGGCATCTGTATAACGCAAATTTCAATAGTTTTTCTGTTGCTAAAGTTGAGAGGAAGAAATACGTGTCAAATCAACATAATTGATTAACCAATATGTCAGACAGGTGGAGCAGGCAGAGGTAAGGGGATGTCGCAGCAGGGGTGACTCTGAGGCCAGAACTGCCATTGTCATCTAGCGGCAGTGTGTTGATAAACAACCCAAAGGTTGTTGATTGGTTGACTAATTCCTCAAATATAACATCTGACAACCCCAGCCAAGAGAGCGTGGGTTCGTCAGATACAACAATTAGTTGGGATGGCCCAGGAGCATGTCAGCGGCCCTCACCTGTCCTCAACCAGCCTCTGTCCTGTTCATTACCTCAGCCAAAGAACTACTAGGTGGTCTGGGCTGAGCGCCACTATACAGAAAGGAAAAAGTGTTTAAAGACAGTCAGCAGCTGCTTGGCAGTGAAGAGGTGGGGCAGACATCCGCTGCTTCCTGCAGTAGGTAGGCTGTGCATACTGACACCATTGAGCATACTGACACCGAAGAGAGTGTCAGTTTACGCGTCAGGCAGCAGAGCAGACAGCAAGTCGCTACTGTGGCCGTAAGTCAGCTGGGTGGCAGCAGTGCGGTGGGAGCCAAAGGGCTGCTGGGTACAAATCCCAATTCGCAGGTCCAAGTAAGTAGTTGCAAAGGGGCTCAGCGAGGCAGCGGTGGTAAAATCACCACCTCGGCAGTGTGATTTTACTACCCATCTGCAAAACATTCTAACAATGGCCAGGAAACTTCATCCATTCTTACAAAGCCAAGCACACCCTCCTCAAGTTGCAGCAGTAGAATGGCCTCCCCCAACATAGGCTGATATGTGATGTTTCCACCCATTGGAATTCCAGCCTCCATATGTTAGACCGCCTGTATGAACAGAGAAAAGCCATTAATGATTTTTTTGAGGATGCAAGCGGACAGGAGTAGTCCCCTGTGTAAGTTTGATGTCAGCCACTGGCAGCTCATGCGTAACACCTGCCGTTTGGTCAGGCCCTTTGAAGAGGCCAAGTTATGTGTCTGTTGACCAGGACTGGGGGATGCATAACGTCTTTCCACTGCTTCATGTCCTGGAACAGATGCTGCAAAATCTGTCTAGTCAGGGCACCGGAGAAGTGGCAACTACATCTCATGGCCACATGAGTCCAGTGGAGGCTGAAATGGAGGAGGATGACTTTGGAGCACAAGCAGAGTCTGGTGAAATTAGTGGCCTACTTGGACAGCACTCTACCACCCCAGGAAGAGGATCCCCTGGACTACTGGGCAGCCAAACTTGATGTGTGGCCGCAACCTGCAGAGTTTGCATTAAAGAAGCTGTCCTGCCCGGCCAGTAGTGTGGCATCAGAGCGGGTGTCCGAGGAGTACCCGCTTGTCCTTAATGTGGAGAGACTGACCTTTGTCAAGATGAGTCAGGCGTGGATCGGCCAGGATTTCAATACACCAATGCCTTATGCATCAGATTAGATCAGCCATGATGCCTCCCCTAAATGTTGAGAAATGAGTCTGGGTTCTAACTACCTGCCTCAGCCACTATTCTGATGCTGCCACCTGCCTGATGCCACACATCTGCTGCCAGTTGCTCCATCTGCCTCCCACCATCTTTACCATTGTACCACTTTCTGACCTCCTGCTGGTGCTGCTGGCACCTCCATGCTCTATCATTGTGCCAATCTGTGGCTTACCTTGTTGCTGCCACTTCCAGAATTTGTCATTGTGCCAGTCTCTGACCTCCTGCTTCTGCTGCTGGCACCTCCACATTCTATCATTGTGCCACTCTGTGGCCTACCATATTGCTGCCACCACCAGAATTTGTCATTGTGCCACTCTCTGACCTCATGCTGCCACTGCCACCTTTGAAGTTCTTTTTTTGGCAAAGACATAATGGGGGTCATTTACTAAGGGCCCGATTCGCGTTTTCCCGACGTGTTACCCGAATATTTCCGATTTGCGCCGATTTCCCCTGAATTGCCCCGGGATTTTGGTGCACGCGATCGGATTGTGGCGCATCGGCGCTGGCATGCACGTTACGGAAATCAGGGGGCGTGGCCGAACGAAAACCCGCCGGATTCGGAAAAACCGCCGCATTTAAAAAAAAATCTGTCGCGGAGCTTGCACTTACCTTCACTCGGCTCGGTGAACTCCAGTGCGTTCCGATGCTTTGCAGCGCAGCAGCGCCACCTGGTGGACGGCGGAGAAACTACCTTAATTAATCCCGGCCGGACCCGAATCCAGCGCAGAGAACGCGCCGCTGGATCGCGAATGGACCGGGTAAGTAAATCTGCCACAATATGTTCTGGGAAATTGTAATGGATGATGCTAATCTCCAAATTAAAAAAATTTAATATAAATTAAAAAATTTCAACTTCAAATTTATTTCAAACTTCAAATTCATTGTGCTACTCTGTGGCCAACCATGTAGCTGCCACCTCCATAATTTGTCAATGTGCCACTCTGCGGCCTACTCATGCCGCTGCCAACTGACCGCTGTCCTTGGAATACTCTGTGATTTCCATAATGCTGTTTTCACCCTCCACCACTCTATGACGTTGCCACTGTTTGGTTTTCCCCTTCATTTCATCTGTCACAAGGAATGAAAAGCTCCAGGATTGAAAGCCAAAGCAGGACAGAACACAGAGGACATGCAAATATCGCATTTACTGGTCATCTCTGTTCTAGGTCCACTCCTGTTTGTTTTTGGCTTTATCTATACTGATGGATTAATGACCGATTGAAAGCAGAAAATGATCAGTGACGTTGGTGCAAAATTGCTGTTGACACCCTCTCCAACCTTGTCAGGCTGCATTCCCGCTTCACTTATTTGGTGAAGTTAGCCCCTGTAAGTGCCCATGGAATAGAAGAGTGAAGCGATTCTAAGAGCCATGTACATGTCATACTAAAATACAACATTGTTTGAAGACCAAACCATGCTCCCTATGCATATTTGAGCAAGGCACAATGTTCTACAACACCCTACAGGCTCTCTGCAGCCAGGAAATTCCCAGGAAATATTCGGGTCGAATCGAATATTGTTGCAAAAATTTGGCAAATCGGGTAAAATAATAATCCATATCCATATTATATGGGCTATAAGGACTTGTCATCAAAGTACTGAAGCATGCAATGTGATCACAGATGACATATGTATTAAATAATAAAAAATAGGTTTGAAGCAGGTGATAAAAAGGAATTTAAAGGTTAAAAATGTATTACATAATGCCATCTTTAATACTACAATTCATGATCATTGTTACTAGACATTGTCAATTATTACCTAAAATATATTTAAACTACCGTATATAGTTGAGTATAAGTCGACCCGAGTATAAGCTGAGAGCCCTAATTTTAACACAAAAACTGGAGAAACCTATTGACTCGAGTATAAGCCAAGGGTGGTAAATGCTTTGGTCACAGCGTCTCCTGCCACCCCCTCTAATATATAGCCTGCACACCCCTGCCCCCAATATAATTCCTGTAGGAAAAAAAACAAACAGTGTACTCACCTTCTGACCCCCCCCCCCCCCCGGCAGGTTCTCTTCTATACAGCGATGCTCTGGTTTCGACTCTGTGCTGTCCATCGCAGGCACCATGACATCAGCTGCTCGCTGACATAGTATGTGCCGATGCACATAGTAGAATGTCAGCGAGCGACTGATAGATTGGGGACACAGAGCCAATGCTGGAACATCACTGTATAGAAGAGGACCTGTCGGAAGGTGAGTACACTGGTTTGTTTCTTTTCTCCAGTGTAAGCCGAGTTGAGGTTTTTCAGCACATTTATGTGCTGAAAACTTGGCTTATATGGTATTTCTAAGTTTTAAACAATTATATTAACCTGCAGCCTAGTATTCAGGTAATATACTTATCCAATATTGATTTTTTTGGAACTGAAGTATCTTTTTTATGTCAAAATTCAAAAGCAGGCCATATTTCTATAAAAAAAGGGGTCAGATTCCCTAACTGATATGTGGTGTACAATGAAGAGAGAAATTGGTGACAGGTGTTTCCATCCATTCCTATTGTAAATGGTAAATTCTCCAACTTATTGGTTCCTCTGAAAAGACTTGCACAGATTCTTAACATCCGGTAGCATGGGACACCAAATAAAGGGTGGAACTTCCTTTTCTTTAAAGGACCAATCTGCATTGCATAGTCTACATCGATAGTACTATATATGCACACCACTGCCATTGAATAGTTTGGACTCAAATAGCAAAAGCTGGATAAGACACAATTTTTACAACTATAAATACATCTAAAAATACATGAAAGCCCTTTAAACTACTGTTAAGTGGATTGATCCATTATGAGTTTTTTCTATCTTAAGCAATGTTGCCATTTGTCACAATTCCATGTGGCAGAAAAAGAAACTGGTACATTTTTTACTTTATGTACATCTGTGTTGACTTTTGTAGTCCTGTTTATCTTTAAGTGTTATCATTTCTCAGCAAAGGCACGGCGAGTGAATCTCAAAGTATTGCTGTATTTACAATTGTGCTTTACCTTTTGTGCAGAAACCATCCGTAGTGCTACACCATTTCCTATGGTCAGCCTGTTTCTTGTGTTTACCGCCTTTGTTATCAGCAACATCGGTCACATTCGGCCACAAAGGACAATACTGGCTTTTGTATCTGGCATTTTCTTTATACTTTCAGGTAAGTTATGACACAATTTTCACAACTACATTTGCTTTAGCTGTAAAAAGTACCCAGATACTTTTGTAAGCAGGAATATAACTAAAAAGGCATGAACTTTTTTTTATAACCTACAGACATAGTAGATACATTACTAAAGGTTCTGGTATAATTAGCACAAGCATGCTAAACACTATCTTTGTTAATGGTGATGGACAATTTGTAAGAAGCACTTGGCAAGGATACTTAACTTCGACAAAAATAAATGAAGCTTTGTGAAAAATAGTTAATGTTTTGTTATTATGAAGACATTAAAAAGATGTTGTATTACAAACAAATTATGCTATCACATGTAAATTGAAAAAGAAAGTGTTGCAATATGCAAATGTAGTTGAATAAAAAGTATGTTTTGTTTTATGATTTGAATTAAATTCTATGAACATTTGAAAGACAATATTCAGTCAAATACATCAAACCCTACACCCCTTCCCTCTTCCAGTCATGCGCATTGAGCAGGTAAGAAAGGGAAGGGTATGGTGTGGAGGAGAGGAGAGGAAGAATGGATGAGGGACTGAGACACAAGCACACAGGCTGCTGAACCTCTCCCACCTTGAGGAAACTCAGCACATGTTAACAGGGAGCCTGGTAACGTGAAAAAAGATTTTATAAAGTGATTGCAGTATTGAGAATGGTGACAAAGTCATGGTTTGTGTTACATTCCCTCCACTGTTTTGCTTCCAGCTCATGTCAACAGGGATGCACATTACAAAATGTTTAATAATTTCTATAACAGTTTTTAGAGTGTGTCCCTGTTGGTACATCACTTTGGTTAGTGAAATGATCTGTTAAAAGGTCAATTTTCATTTTCACCATCCTTTGCCAATTATTTTTTGAGGCACTCCTTATGTCAAAAATATGCTCTGAAGTAGTTTCTAACATAGTTTAAAAATAAAGGCAAAAAAATGTTTTTCCTCTGTATTTGGCAAGGAATGCATGGTACTGTGGGTACAGAAAGTATTCAGAACATTTAAATTTTTCACTTTTTAATTGCAGCCAATTGGTAAGGTCTAGAAGTTCTTTTTTTTGCTCATTAAAGTACACTCTTCAGCCCATTTTGACAGAAAAAAAGTAGAAATGTGGATATTTCTACTACTTTATTAAACAAGTTAAACTGAAATAACACATGATCGCCGGGATAACACCCGCTATTGCCAGGGAAAAATATCTATAAAAAAAGTTAAAAAAAGGTTGTACAGTTCTAAAAATGGTAGTATTGAAAACATCAAAAGTCACACAAAATGACACCACCCACAGCTCCGTACACCGAAGTATGAAAAAGTTATTAGTGCCAGAATATGTACAAGAGGTTTTAATTTGTAAATATATGAAAACATTATAAAACCTATACAGATTTTTCATATCCTCATGATGGTACCGACCCAAAGAATAATGTAAACATGACTTTTGTGGTGTACAGTGAAAGCGGTAAAAATCCAAGCCCACAAGAAAATGGCGTAAATGCGCTTTTTCATAATTTTCACTGCATTTGGAATCATATAAGTCTTCTATATATACTCCAGTATAAGCCAAGTTTTTCAGCACAAAAAATGTGCTGAAAAACACAAACTCAGCTTATACTCAAGTCAAAAAGCTGATAAAAAAAATAAAAAATCTAAACTCACCTTTCCGCCGGCCCGCGCGAGTCTTCTATGCGATCCCTCTGGCTGTGGCGCCAGGTCAGTGCGATGTCACAGTCACTGACTTCAGCTGCCGCCGCGATCGTATTGTGTGTGCCGGCAGCCATCCTGTGATGTCAGCGGCTGCAGCTGACGTCAGAGCTCCGCACCGCACGGATCTGGTGCCGCAGCCAGAGGGATCACACAGAAGACTCGCGCGGGCCGTCGGAAAGGTGAGTTTAGATTCTTTTTTCTTTTAAATTAACTGTACGGGGATCCAGCTCCATAACGGGCCGGGGATCCGGCTCTTTAAGAGGGCACAGGGGCTGGTGGCTAAATACTTGGGCAGGGGCTGACAGCCTACAAATTGGGGCAAGGGCTGACAGGCTACATATTGGGGCAGGGGCTGACAGGCTACATATTGGGGCAGGGGCTGACAGGCTATATATTGGGACAGGGGCTGACAGGCTATATATTGGGGCAGGGGCTGACACATTATGTACTGGGGCAGCGGCTGGCAGACTATACTGGGGCAGTGGCTGGCAGGCTATGTACTACTGGGGGCTGGCTGGCGGCTATATACTACTGGGGGCTGCTGGCTATATACTACTGGGGGCTGCTGGCTATATACTGGGGGGGCTGTGACCAAGGCATTTCCCACCCTCGGCTTATACTCGAGTCAATAGGTCTTCCCAGTTTTTTGTGGTAAAATTAGGGACCCCGGCTTATACTCGGGTCAGCTTATACTCGAGTATATATGGTATATTTTTTTTTTTTTTAAATAAACTTGATAAACTTTTTTTCAGTTTTTTGTTGCCATTATAGTATAGAAACTACCCCCTATGTGCAGACCACCACTTTCCTGCTCTGCGCAAAGAGTTTTTACAGTATACATACTGTATCTTTGAACAGGAAAGTGGTGGTCTGCACATAGGGGGCAGTTTCTATACTACAATGGGAAAAACACCAAAAAAACCTGAAAAAAAGTTTCTTTTGGGTACTCTCGGAGAAATGGTTTTCTGGAGAGGCTTCTCTCTGTTTATATATAGTAGGGAATTGTTCTTATAGATGCAGAAGCAAAGACGCAGGGTTAAAATCCAAATCAAGTGTTTTATTCACACTTCTATGTCAAAGCACAAATTCAGCCTTAAGCACATACAAAATAAACCCTATCTGGCTGAGCAGTGCCTAATACAACAACAGTACCTAACTATACATGTCAGAGACTGCCAGGCACATGTTGCTTTGTGAACTCAGACCAGCCTTCAGCTTTCCAGGTAGTGCCTCTCCTACTGCTTCTGGCCTGCTGTCTAAATCAGGCTCTAACGAGTCCTGTGACCTGCACCTGTGGGCTGTACAGGAACCCAGGACTGAAGCCCGGATGGAGTAGATATCCCACTACCAGCCTACCCCTACTCCATAATAAGCAGGCCCAATACGGACATTACACAAGTGTCTATGCTAGCTAGGCCAACATAAACCAAATGGACTATTCCTGCTTACCACATGTCTGCATTAACTCTTGGGTTACTGCAGACAAATTCAGGGCTTTTACCATGCACCTCTCATCTGCCTGTAGGACAGATAGTGATTCTCCCAAACAATACCTCTCACTTTCTCACATACCCTCCCCCTCAGTTCAGACCCACTGGGGTGAACTCCCGACATTAAACATGTGTCAGGGACAAGGCATTGTCTGTAGTTTCCCGGCTCTGTGATCCACTTTGAAACTGAAATTTTGGGGGAACAAGAACCTAGCGACCCTCACATTCTTCTCCTTAGTTCTACTCATCCATGTGAGAGGAGAGTGTTCAGCTATGAGACGGAACTGTCGTCCAGGCAAGTAGTACCTTAGGGACTCCAATGCCCATTTTATTGCCAGACATACCTTTTCTCTGCTGGCGTGAGGTTACTGCACAAGTAGGTAATGGGGTGTTCTTCTCCACTCACCTTCTGAGACAGGACAGCTCCCAGCCCTACATCTGATTCATCCGCCTGCACAATAAACTTCTCTTGAAGTTTGGCGTAATGAGGACTGGAGATCCGCACAATGCAGACTTCAATGCCTGAAAAGCCCCTTCTGCCTGCTTCATTACACTGCACCATGACCGACCTTTTACCCTTCAGCAGGTCTCTCTGTAGTACCCATCAATGCCCAGGAATGCCCTGACTTGTTTGGTGCTCAATGGTTGAAGTCAACCCTGGATCGCGTCAATTTTGTTGACCTGCAGTTTAAGTATCCCTCTTTCGATCACATACCATAAATAGCGTGTCTCTTCCATTCCCTGCACACATGTTTTGGGGTTTGCGGTCACCCCAGCTGCCCTGAGAGTTGGGAGAGTGAGGCGTATCTCCTATGCATCTTTAATACTATGTCCATTAACTGTTGGAATGTAGCGGGGACTCCATGAAGCCTAAACCGTAACACAACAAAGGCTGTCTTTTCTTTAGGCCTATCCATCAGGGGTACCTTTCAATATCCGTTTGGTTACATTAAGTGTGGAGAAGTACCGAGCACCCCCTGGTCTCACAATAAATTGTCAACCTGTGGCATTGGATAGGCATTAAACTTTGATACCTCATTACATTTTATAAAAGCATCAGGTTTGGGAATTAGAACAAATTGGACTGGCCCATTCGTAGTTTCAGCATCTCTTGAGCCTCCTCTGAAATGGCAAGTCTACGGGCCTCAGGGCTTAGGTACGGCCTTGATCTTACCTTTACCCCTGGCCAGTGTTGTAACTAGAGTCCACTGGGCACTGGGGAAAAATTCCTAAAGGGGCCCCCACCTACCAAAATTTAGTTAACCTCTACCTCATAAGGTGAGTACACCTCTGCCATCTTGGAATTTAGTGTCCGACTATCTTTTAAATTTAGCACCCATTAATTTGCTCCCACTTTAGATTAATACCATCCTGTTGCTATTATTTTCACTGTCCACTTCCTTGTCAAGACTAAAGTTTAGACTTCCTTTTAAGTTATATCTCCATTTATGTTAAGCACCCCCTTTTAGAGTGACTGCCCAGTTCTGTCCAACATCTCCTTTCTTCATAAATGCCCAATTTTATAGTTAGTGCCCCCTATTCTTCTACCCTCAGTTCCCTATTCACCATATTCACTAAATCCTTCCAACAGCTCCCCGTCCCCTCAACCCCCCCACATTCATCAGCTATCCATGACCTCAGCCCCCCTACCATAAGCTCCCCAATCCCTCAGCCCCTCCAAACATCATCAGCTCCTTATCCCCTCAGACCCCCACAAATCATCAGCTCCCTATCTCCTCAGCCCCCCCACACATCATCAGCTCCCCATTCCCTCAGCCTCCCACACATCATCAGCTCCCCATCCCCTCCGCCCCCTACACACATGATCAGCTTCCCATCCCCTCAGCACCCCCCACACCATCAGCCCCCCCACACCATCAGTTCCACATCCCATCAGCCCCCACAAATCATCAGCTCCCCATCCCCTCAGCCCCCATCATCATTAGCTCCCCATCCCTTCTTCCCCCTCCACACATGATCAGCTTCCGAGCCCCTCCACACCATCAACTCCCCATCCACTCAGCACCCCACCCACACCATCAGCTCCCTATCCCCTCTGCCCTCCCCCAGACACATCAACAGTCTCTATCCCCTGAGCCTCTCAACACACAGTATTAGCGCCAGTCTGCTAAGTTCATTCAGTTCATCTGCACTGCCTTGAGCTGCAGGAGATCTTTAAACAAGCTAAGACTTATGTTGGAAATTATGTCCCCTGATTGATTGGGCTGCTTTTTCACATTCATGTGAAAGCCCTCAGTGCTCTGGCCTCAGTGGCCTTAGCTGATGTCACAACCAGGAAGTGCCCACCCACTGAGGATTGTACAGATGCCACTAGTAGACATATCAGGCAAGAGCAGGATAGGAAGAAGCCAGCAGTGTGATATTAGTATTGTTTGAATTATTGTCAAATACTCAATTTAGCATGCTTAAATATTTTTGTCAACTAACTTTATAGTTTCACGGTTCAGATGTTGTTCCAAGGCTTACGGGGTGCTGCTTTTTTCATCCAAAACAAACAATGGACACTTGTTTAATTTAGCTTAATTTAATTCTATTCTGACCACAGGGAATGCCACTAAAATCAAGGTACATCTGCAAACATTATACTACTTTATTATATTTCTTTTGGATTAATTGGTTCTTCCTGGTAGAGTGGTGGTGGAAGGGGTCCTTCACTCACTAATTGGGAAGGAAACATGCAGTCCATGATAATACCATACTAGTTTCATTGTGCTAGAGTTATCTCTGCTCCTCCCCAAGCATAGTACTACATGACTGTGCATGGGAGACAGGGCTGGATTAAGGGTGGTGGGGGCCCTTGGGCGCAAACTGGTGGGGGCCCTTCCAACAATGTTCCAACAAGTATATAGCCAGCCAGCCCCCTGTAGTATATAGCCTGCCAGCCCCCTATAGTATATAGCCTGCCAGCTCCCTGTAATATATAGCCACCATCCCCCTTTAGAATATAGACTGCCACCCCCTGTAGTATATAGCCTGCCAACCCCTGTAGAATATAGCTGCCAGCCCCCTGCAGAATACAGCTGCCAGCACCCTGTAGTATATAGCAGTCAGCCACCTGTAGAATATAGCCGCCAGAACCCTGTAGAATATAGCTGCCAGCCCCATGTCGAATATAGCCTGCCAGCTCCCAGTAGTATATATCCGCCAGCCCCCTGTAGAATATAGCCTGCCAGCCCCTGTATTATGTAGCCTGCCTGCTCACTGTAGAATATAGACTGCCAGCCCTCTGTAGAATGTAGCCGCCAGCACCCTATAGAATTTAGCCACCAGCCCCCTGTAGAATATAGCTGCCAGTTTCCTGTGGAATATAGCCTGCCAGCCCCCTGTAGAATATAGCCTCCTAGCCCCCTGTAGAATATAGCCTGCCAGACCACTGTAGTATATAGCTGCCAGCCCCCTGTAGAATATAGCTGCCAGCGCCCTGTAGTACATAACCTGCCAGCCCCCAGTAGTAAATAGCCTGCCAGCCCCCTTTAGTATATAGCCTGCCACCCCCCGTAGTATACAGCCACCAGCCCCCTGTAGAATACAGCCACCAGCCCCCTGAAGCATACAGCTGCCAGTCCCATGTAGAAGATAGCCGCCAGTTCCCTGTAGAAAATAGCAACAAAATAATAAACTTTATATTTACCTCACCTTCCCTTCCAGTGATCCCACGACGCTGCAGGCTCTTCATCGCTCTTCGGGCAGACGCCAGCCACTGAAGACACAGCTGCCATGGCTGGAGGAGATCACATCGGCGATCTCCCCCAGCGATGGCAGCTGTGTCTTACTGACACAGCTGACATCCTAGGCCCCTATATGCAATGCGGACGGCCACGGGCAGCTGCGCATCACACACAGAAACAGAGACTCAGAGTCAATGACTGTTGGAAACTGGTAGTGGCCCCTTTAAAAGTGAAAGTGGTGGTGGCCCCAGGGCTCGAGCCTCGGGAGCCCCTCCTTCAATCAGGCCCTAATGGGAGGAGATGGATAAAGAGTCAAACTGCCTGCAACACAAAAGCAGCAGATAACAGACATTAGTTGTTTCTGAGTAATCAGGGATTGACATTATTATTTGATACATGGTATGTATAAAATACCATGTTAGAATGTGTATGACTTCTGTTTCCCCATTAGTGAGTGAAGGACCCTTTCCACCACCAACATTAACCTAACTGACAGTGGTAAAGAAATGGCCCTCAGTCACTTTAATTATATATGCTCTCTCCTCATTCTACCATAAGTGATTGACTAAGGGCCTCCTCCCCACCACTATTAGTGAGAAAAACATTGGTGGGGGAGGCTAGATTCATACTGTTGTTGCCCACCATACCGTAGCACGGCGGGCACACGGCAACATGCAGGGAGAGGAGGAGGAGGTAAGCGCTGCTCACCCTGCCCCTCTCCATAGGGATGTATGGCGCAAGGCGCCGTAATACGGGAAAAGATAGGACATGTCTTATCTTTTTCCCGGGTACGGAGTGGAACGGTGCCGCATGTGTGGCACATTTTACAGAAGTCACACACACAACACAAATAACAGTTTTACCCTCGGGCAGTAGGTCTGTAATAAATTCCATTGAAATATGGGTCCACGGCTTTTTAGGAACAGGAAGTGGATGGAGGAGACCCTCTAGTGACTGTCAAGGAACCTTCGACCTAGCACACACTTTGCAAGCAGCAACAAAACTTGACGTGATCACGGGTCCAGGACGGCTGCCAATGGGACCTAGACAGTAGATACTTGATTCAAGCAATGCCTGGGTGCCCTGCAAGCACTGAACAATGTATTTCTTTAAGTGTTTGAAGGCAAATATTAGGTTGAACAAAAAAACCTTCCATCAGGAACGTTTTCAGGAGTTGAATCCTGAGCAATAGTGATAGAAAAATCCAAAAATTGTTGTAGGGATTTAAAATTAGTGGGATGTTCCCAGTTTTCAATAGCAGTGACCTTGATTGGATCCATAGAAAAAGACTCTGGAGTGATGATGTAACCAAGGAAGGATATTTTTGTATTTCAAACAGACACTTAGACAGTTAGCAAATAATTAATTTAAACAGAGCCTAGATACTACATTTCTGTTGAATGTGCATGGCCCAATCAGGAGAAAAGATAAGAATATCATCCAAATAAACAAGAACATACTGACCCAGTAAATCCCGGAAGATATCATTAACAAAGTGTTGGAAGACAGCAGGAGCATTGCACATACCAGACATATTCCCAATTAGCCTCAGAACTTCAACATTCACCAAGGTCTTTTTAGGTGAGATAGAGGAGACAGGAGAAGAAGACGGAGGCTGAGGGGTACAAAGGGTTGAAGCAGACATTAGTTCACGCTGATGTTCCCTAAAACACCTGTCAACTTTGACTGCCAGAGACATGGCTTGTTCCAAGGTCTAAGGCTCACTAATGCCCCAGTAACATATCTTTAAGCGCATTTAACACCCCCAATGTGAATTGGTGTATAAGAGTGTGATCATCCTATTCGATTGGAATGGACCATCTCCTGAACTCTTAGCAGTAGTCTTCCACAGGGTGTTTGTCTTGACACAAAGCTGTGAACTGACCTTCAGCATACCCAGCTTTATCAGGTTTCTCAAACGATAGCTTAATGCTGAAAAAAAGTGAGGACAAGAGGACAAGTCTGGAGCATCTGAGGCTAAGGAATAAGCCCATTCCTGAAGACTTCTGGGCCCTCTGAGAAATAACCTGGGGGTCATGGTGAAAGGAGAAAAGAAAAGGGCCAATCTACTGAAAGTTGTCTTCTTGACTGTCTTTACTCAGGAAAAGATGAGGAATGATGTAAATTCTCAACAGTTTAACAGCGGAAGAGGCATGGCGCCACCTCACAACCACTAAGATAGACAAATTACCAGGGCCAGATGTCATACACCCCGGGTTGTACATGAACTAAGTATTGTGATAGACCATTTTTTAAAATATTAAAGATTCCCTGAGGACAAGGATCAAAAAATGATCCTGGAAACTACACAATTGTCAGTCTAACTTCTGTTTTCTGCGAAAATATATATATATATATATATATAAAATATATATTGTATAAAATTATATGGTGATGTACTATCACAAGATGTGATGTTTAGATTTTGTATTCCTGAAAAAAAAACCAATAAGCATACATTTGAATTGCACTTAATCTACATAGAAAATATTGATAGTTTATAAGTAAATACAGGAACAAAGCACCTAATATTAATATTGTTATAATCTTGCTGCTGGGAGCTACCGTTATTTAAAGCTTACTTTATTTAGAGCTAATTAATTTTTATAATATTCTCTCTTTATTGACTAAGCAAAATGTAATCTTAGTTTTATTAATTGTGTCATCTTTATTTTGCAGGGCTTTCTCTTGTGGTAGGTTTGGTTCTTTACATCTCTAGTATCAATGATGAAGTTATGAACAGACCCAGTAGTTCTGAACAGTACTTCCATTACCGCTATGGTTGGTCTTTTGCTTTTGCAGCCTCCTCGTTCCTCCTGAAAGAGGTTTGTAATAACTATTTTATTAATGAAAAATGCTTAAAGGGATCCAATCACCAGGGATCTCATTTTCACTATAGACAGGTTGCAGAATCCCATTACAGCTGCATTGCAAATATGCCTTTCTGCTTTCTCTAAGCATTTTCATTACAATATAATTGTGCGGTTTACCTTACCTTGCACCCTGACAGAATGCTATTCTAAGTCTAAGTTTTGTTTTGGTTTAGCTGCATTACACAGATGGACAGATGCAGATTTGTCTTCCTACATCAGTGTTCAGTTTTCAATGATGCCTTACTGAAACATTCTTTTCAATGTGCTTTTTCAGTCTTCACTTGTCTGTATGTGCTGTTTTGTGCACCAACAATATTGGATCATGGAAAGAAAGTATGAAATGAAGTATGAAAAAGCCCATTGAAAAAAATGGTCCAGTAAGGCATCACTGAAAAATACCTAAAGCCAGGAAGAGAAAACCAATCTGTATATGTCCATAAGCCGAAAAAAAGGTATCAGGGTGCAGGTTTTCTGGTGCATGTGATCGTATTGTGGCACATCAGCGCCGGCTTTCACGCGACAGAAATCGGGGGTGTGGCCGCCGGACAACCCGACGGAATCGGAAAAAACGCAGAATTTAAAAAACTATTTGTGTCACAAGACACACACTCACATGCACCGGGAAGAAGAAGGTGAACTCCGGCGGACCTCGGCGCAGCAGCGAGATGTGCTGGATATCGGGCGCACGACTTTAGTGAATCCCAGCAGACTCGAATCCTCGTCGGACAACGCAACGCTGGATCGCAACTGGTCAGGGTAAGTAAATCCCCATTGTCTTAAGACAATTTCTGGAAGAAGAAGAAATGAATCGGCAGCAGTATCTAACCCTAAACAGCAGGTGTGTTTGGTTTATATATCCTATTACTAAGTGGTAGATTTCCTTTAAGGAAGAGATCATAAAGAGGTCTAGATTACTAAAATAAGTAAGGTGCACTTTATGTGATCTTTCCTCAGAACTTATCCTGGATCACGCTTCAACAATACCAGGTTTTGAGGCCACTGCTAGATCTGCAAAAGGAATTCCCTACTGCTGGGGATTCCCCTTTAGTCTTACAGCTAAAAAGAACTCTGCTATCTTGACAGTAACTGTGGAGACATTTGCACTCTTCCTTCCGATGCTTCCTGATTGGCCAATACAACCTGTCTCAATTGACTTGCCAACCACATGGCTACCTGTTTACCCCTACAAAAAAAATGAAATGCCAGACCTTGATCACCATGGCATAGAATGCCAGATACAGTACTGGGACTGTGCTATACTATATTGCTGCTGTTTGTGTTGTGACAGTTTCTACATTTAACTGTTTCACATTGGGCCCCTTTAAATGTTCTTGTATGCCTTTTATTATTTTTCTCATTAAATAGGTTACATGGGATAATATCTCACTGCCTGCAGTAGTATCTCATAGATTTTATGTTATCCTAAGGATATTTTTCCCCCACTGGTGAATTTTCCTGAATGCTTGCCCTCTCCACTCACATGAATCAGAAGCCATTGGTAATACCATTTGTTCCGTTCTGGAGTATTGACAGCAAGATAAGCCGACAGCTTCTCTCACTGATTCAATGTATTGTTTGCTTATGTTTTTGACAATCTCTATTGATATTATAACAAAAGCACAAAAAGAAGATGCAAACAAGAGGAGGGCGCCTCATGTATTATTGTGGGATCAAGGGGATACGTATGAAGGGAATAATAAAATAAACTATACCCCCCAGAAAAATTACGCTCACCTTGAATAGCTTAAATTAGGCATTTATATCTGCCCAAGCTGCCCATCAGATAGTGTAATTCCTTGAAGGAGACTAGAACCAGTATTCGGAAGCACAAAATAGGGTTAAAAAACCAAGAAAGGAGCTGGCATGGTGCTATTAGGGAGAGGGTCCTCAAGTTTAATTAAAAGTGTTTTATTTTTATTCCAAAACCGTAAAGGCGTTTCAGGCAAGTAGCCCTTTTTCAAGTACAAATGGAAAAGAATCTAAGTAATATAGAAAAATACAGAAAATGATATAAATAAATAAATTGAAATGAAAATAAAATAAAATACAAGAGTACCAATAAGTAGTAAAATGTACCTACAATGAAGCGCTTAATAAAACAGACTTCAGGGAAGAATTGCCCACATGTTCATAAGGAACTATTAAAAAATCATGCTTACTGCCCAGACAGCCATCTGGGACATAGTGGACTTGATAAGAGGCACAACACGCAATAAGAGACAAGAGCAAAATCACAATCCCCAATATCACTCCCACTTGAGTCAAGAAACCATTCCGATCCCCCAAACCACAAAGTGAAGAACAAAGTGTCCCCTGCAGAGGTTATCTTGAGATCCCTGGACAGTCCTTCAATCTTTTCAAGGGCATAGATGATGGATCAATAGGGGGCGGTGTAATTCGGGATGCATGTGCAACAAACTGCTCCCACCATCTTGCAGAATCCTCCCTTCTCAGCAAGGATCATGTCAAAAGTTATGCTTGAAAGTGGTGCCTGCTGAGGTGGGGAAATTTCTAGCCTTCCATATAGGTCCATAGTCGTGTTTAGACCCCAAAACTATACCTAGAGTAGGTATAGATGTTTGCCCCTTTCACCCCCTGCTAGCTGTAGAGTTTCCTTGAGTGACATCAATTCCACCTCCTGTGCTGACTTGTGTGGTGAGAGTGGTTCTGCTTTTACTACCTCATGTTTTCCAATGACCACTGCATATCCTGTGTAGAACCGTCCATCTTCTATTGCAGACCTGGAGCCATCTACAAATAAACTCAACATCTGGGTTGTCACCATTCTCAACCCCCTTCTGAAGCATGTAAGGCTGGCAACAGAGTGTCAGGATTCAGAGTAGTGCACCGTGTCAGTGTTACATTCTGGGGAATCAGGATTGCAAACTAGAGTCTGAGCTGTCTGGCCATGCTTAGATGCTTGGGCTGTACTTGGGTCGGGATACTGTGCGAGTCACCCAGTTACTGTGGATACTTGCACAGTAACTGGGTGATCTACGATTAACTCACTGGCTTTGCTGAGCAGATTGCTGGCTGCTGCTACTGCTCTGACACATGAGGGGCCCCTATCACGACTAGGTCTAACTGGGCTTAATAGTGGGTGTCTGGGGATGCTGTTTCTCCTCTCTGCAGTTGAAGCATGTTCCCTTGAGTCTGGCTGCTTGTGCTTCCAGAACTGCTGTCAGTCTCACTTTGGCAATGGCCTGTTCAAGGTTGACTCTAGTCTCTGTTCCCCGTGGATTTCTGTAATAGTCTTGCCAGTCAATGCAAAATTACTGCCAACACCCTCTCCACTCTTTTCGGGGGTTTCTACATGTATCAGCATTTAACAGAACAGGTTCTGTCGTAATCTATAGTATCATTTGATGTCAGTGTAAAAAAATTGCACTCTTTGATGTTATAGTGGGACCTTGGCCCTCAGCTCAGTCTTTTCAGGCTGGCACAGATGATTCCTTGTCAGGCTGCGTTTCAGCTTCACTTATTTGGTCAAGTTGGCCCCTGTAAGTGCCCATGGAAGAGTGAAGCGATTAAGAGGCTGTCATGTTTGTGTCATACTAAAACACAGCATTGTTTGAAGACCAAACCACACTCCCTATGCATATTTGAGCATGGCACAACGTTCTACAACACCCTACAGGCTCTCTGCAGCCAGGAAACACCTGTTTTGTAACATTAATCACCATGATTTGATTCGGGTCGAATCGAATTTTGACAGAAAGTTCCCCAAATTCACCTAATCAAATTTTTTAAAAATTCCGCCCATCTCTAAATGGAACATATCAGAGCTTGGCTCATGATGTAGGTGACAAGCATGCTACTTATATAAGTTTCACACAATCTCTGTGGCTATGTTACATCAGACTCTTTGGCACTTCATGTTCTAGCATAAGATGCCTTTGTGATGCATACATTATTATGGAGCTGTCATTAGCTGCAAAGAATTCTATAACTCTGGAGCATGCAATGGTGGTTTTTATTATTGGTTGCCTGTAAGAAATACTAAGATTCCATAAAGATAAAGCTCTGCATGCTTCAGTATAAAGTCTGAGTTAAGTGGGGATTATGATATGAATACTTATCTAAGCCTATATGGGCTACATCCAAATTCAAATCCAAAACAGTGTTAAAGTCACCAATAAGCAACATGTTCGGCCCTCCCACCTTTGTGAGGAAAGTGTAAAATTCCAACAAAATAGTAGTGGAAAAGGGGGGTGGAATATAGATATTACCAATTACCCAATTTTCCCCTCCTATAGTACAGTGAAGAAATATATATTGACCCTCTGTGTCTACCCTAACCTGGGTTTCTTGAAACTCCAGATTTTTATGTAAGAGAAGTGAAACCCCCCGGGAATATGAAGAGAAACAGGCATGGTACGACCGATCATAACATTTTTTCTGGATCTTGTGAATCGAATCTGGAAGAAGGTGAGTTTCTTGTAAAGCAATAATATGTGGGTGATGATTATTAATAAGGTCAAAGACCGCTACACGCTTACTTTGGGAGCCTAAGCCCCTAATGTTCCAGGACAGAACTTTCATAGGACAACAGGGAACAGAAGTACTTAGAAAATATTACATTTACTATATTCTTGTGAGACAATTGACCGGAGGGGAGAGAGACCCCGGGGGATGAAAGGGAAAAAAAAAAAAAAAAAAAAAAAAAAAAAAAAAAAACAATATAAACAAAGTGCAGCTCTTATTCAAAAAAGACTTCCAGGCAGCGGTGAGCACAAAAAAAAAAACATTTGTGACTTAAAAAGCCTTTCAAACTCGAGTCACATTAAGCGATGGAATATTCGAGTGTACACTTATCTGAGCCGACTACTGCAGTCATGTCAGGCACGCTTGACATCTCATCATGGATACCAGGAATCGCCAATCCGCCACGACCACGCTCCTCCAAGGACTCCTCACCTCAGTTAGAGGCCAAAGGAAACCCTGAATATCCGCGGCCAGGCAACGAACAGGGAAACTCCTCCACGAGGGTGTCTAGCAGGGGCACCAGACCTTATTTGTGCCGTTGCTGTCTAGGTCCCTTCTCGGTCCACAGACGGGACGCAGCTCTCTGCCACGCGGCTCACACTCCGGATCCTCCACGCGTTACCTCGGGTCCTCTCGGGTCCTCTCGCTCCGAGTAGTAGGGGCACGTCCCGCTGTTTACTCTAGTGGGGCCTCCTGGGAACGCTCCTATACATGGTTCCGGTGCTCTCTGGGTGCCAGGACTCGGAGGGGCGGTAGCGACAGGACGGACGTCCGCTCACATGCTCCTCCTCCCGGTTTGAAAAATATAGTTGATACTTTTGGGTGGTATGAGATTTGGCGGGAACTTAATAAGGACAAGAGGAAATTTTCTTATTATTCTAAAACCCATAAGGTCTTTTCTCGCCTAGATATGGCATTCACTAATATAAATACACTTAAAATTTGCACTAATTGTAAATATGGAACTAGAGGGGTATCCGACCATGCCCCCTTGGTCTGTAATATACACATTGGGAAAAGGGCAAATAATGGCTGGTTTAGAATTTCACCATCATGGATAGACACTTTAGGAAAGAGTGATTGGGTGGAAACACATATTAAGGAATTTTTTATGTTTAATGAGGGTGAATCCTCAGTGGATCTGGTTTGGGACACAGCCAAATCCTTTCAAGGCCCAAATTCATAGATATAACAAAATTATGAGTAATAATATAAGGGAACTTGAAAATAAAATTCAAAAGAGTGAAGAAAAATATCTGAATGACCCTTCGGATCAAAATAGAAGGAACTGGGAAGAGGCACAAAATCTCCTAGAGGACTTAGTCCACTATCAGGCTGATAAAAAAATTGCCACAGAAGCTAGGCGGGGTTGTATTGAAGCAAACATACCAGGGAAAATGCTTGCTAACCTGATTAAAGAGGATAGAAAACGTACCATCATTAGGACTATAGAAAAACCCGGAGGGGGGTTCCTACATCAGATGGAAGATATTCTAGAAGCCTTCGTGGACTACTATGCGGAGCTCCTTAAATCTAAAAGTACTCACACACCGGTTGAGATAGCTCAGTATATTGCTCAAGTACAGTTGCCCTCTCTTTCAGACCAAGAAAGAGAATGCCTTGACTCCCCTATCTCCCTTGAGGAGTTGGAGGAGGTTCTGGCCTGCACTGCTAGGGGGAGCTCCCCGGGGTTGGACGGAATTCCGTTTGAATTATATGTTGTATATAAAGATGTACTTATTAGTCGCCTTTTAAAGGTATGGAACTACTCCCTGGACAAGGGGTCCCTTCCCCCCTCTATGAGGGAAGCCTTAATAACCCTGATACCCAAAGTTGGGAAGGATTGTACTAAACTTGAATCCTACCGGCCAATTTCTTTGATTAATACTGACAACAAGCTCTTGGCCAAAATTTTGGCCGAGCGACTTAAGAAATGTATCAGGAGCGTGGTCCATGTGGATCAGAGGGGATTTATGCCAGGGTGCTCCACAATGGATAATCTTAGAAGGCTAATGTTGAACTTGCAGACGGTACCGTCCAACCCGGGAGAACGAACTATTCTAATGTTAGACGCGTCAAAGGCTTTTGACACGTTGGAATGGGAATACATATGGTTAACGTTGGAAGCCATGGGCTTTGGTGATAGATTTATAGCTTTGGTAAAACTATTATACAATGACTCTTCAGCAAGGATCTTAGTTAATGGGGAGATATCGAGGGAGCTGAAATTAAGTAGAGGGTCCAGACAGGGCTGTCCATTATCGCCTCTACTATTTGCCATTGCTTTAGAGCCCTTAGCTTGCAGAATTCGCCAGGCGCAAGATATACAGGGTTTCAGATACGGTGGGATCCATGAAAAAATATCACTATATGCCGATGACATCCTGCTTTTTTGTGGGACCCATGCAACCATCTCAAGAGTTTTTACAGTATTTTCCAAATTCGGGGAGTATTCCGGATTAATGATAAACTGGCAGAAGTCGGCTTGCCTCCCAATAGACCCTCTTGGTGATTTTTTGCCTAGGGATATAGAGATCTTAGCACCGGAAGGCTATATAGACTACTTGGGGATAAAAATCTCAGTGGATGTACTCAGATTTAATGAGCTTAATATTACACCGCTTTTAGGACACATTAGAAAGAAAATTAAAATTTGGAAAAAACTACCTCTTAATCTGTTGGGTAGAATTGCTTTGATTAAAATGCAACTTCTTCCAAAAATTCTGTATACACTCTCTGCATCCCCTATCTGGATCCCCCAGAAGACTTTCAAGATAATAGAGAGTCTTTTTAGGGAACTAGTTTGGAGGGGAAGACAACCTCGTATCAAGCTGGAGGTTCTTATGCTCCCATATGATAGGGGAGGTTACGGACTTCCTGATTTGAAAATATATTTCTTAATTTCACAATTAAAAATGCTTCTGATGTGGGACTCCCTTCCTTTGGCAGACACACATGCCAGGCTATTACAGACTGATGAGGGTATAGTGAAGTTGAATATACTAGAAATATTGGAAACTGGTATATGGGATGGGCATAATAAAATGAAATCTCTTCCAACTTTTCTCCTCATGTCGCAGGTGTGGAGAGAGATAAAATCTCTTTGGACAATGGTAGATCTACTCCCATTCACCCCTATATGGAAGAACTTGAATTTGGGGGCTCCTGTGGTCTTCACTCCACCCTGGACTGCAAGAGGGATTATATATATACATCAAATTATTAGGAGTGGTAGGATTAAGCCCTTCTCTGTAATTCAAAAAGAATTTGGGATTACCCAGGTTTGTTACTTCGCCTACTTACAACTTGCGCACTGGTGGTCCTCTTCTAATAAGGTAGTGATGGATTGGGACAGTCTACCACCGGCGATAAATTTAATATGGGCCTCAGTTAATAAAAAAATTAACAATAAAAAACTCTATAATATGTTGGTGCTACAAAAACACCACAAATACACTAATAGAGTGGCAGAAAAATGGGTGGAGGAAGTGGGAATTCTTGAGGACCAGGCATGGTCAAAAACTTGTGGTGATATTTATAAAATTCTTAAAATCCCGTCCCATCGTCTGGCCCAACTGTCCATTCTCCAAAGAACATACTACACACCACAAAAAATCTCAAAGTTCTCTGGAGAGACGGTTTGTTGCAAAAGATGTGGTAAAGAAAAAACCGATGATGTGCATTCTCTCTGGTTTTGCCCCTCGATTGAAAACAATCGAGTCATAAGGGTCACTGAGTGGTGTTGTGATTCCCGGATTTCCTTAGATTTTAAAGTTTGTGTATTGGGCATCTGGCAACGAACTGAAGGTTCTGGTAGGGGAAAACTAGTAGCAAAAAAATTGCTGTTTCTTGCCAGATTTTGTATCATTAAAAAATGGTCCTCAGTAGATCCGCCCTCAATAGCTCTTTGGAAGCGTACAACCAATAAGACAATTTTGGCGGAAGGCCAGGGAAGGGGTATAAAATCTAAAGCAACCTTTTTTAAGCTTTGGTCTAAATGGCTCAACACCTATTTGTCAACAGAGGAGAAGAGAGTGTTGGGATACCCAGCTTAATTGGTTTAGGTGGGACATGGATACCGGGAGAATACCTTTAAACCCCCTCCCCTCCCCTTTTTTTTTATTTTTTTTTTTATTAAGATTATAAATTCGAATTAAGTGTTTATTTGTTGTGGGTGGGTGGTAATGAATTTAAAAGCTATTAGCTGCTTTGTTTATGTTGTACAGGCTATTATGAGTGGTGGTGGTAAGGGGTTTAAAGGTATTATATGCAATAATCTAGGTGGTAATGGTGCCATGTGTAACATTGTTTATGTATGTAAGATCTCAAGATCTTTGTTTTTTGTACCATATATACCTTTTTCTATAAAAATAAAAAATTAAAAAAAAAAAAAAAAGTCTGAGTTAAGTGAAACTATAATTTGACCCTTAAATAATGGGGCAGATTTACTTACCTGGTCCTGTCGCGATCCCACGGTGTGTTGTCCGATGAGGATTCGGGTCTGCCGTGATTCGTTAAGAACGTGCACCTGAGTTCCTGCATCCGTCGATTCTGCGGCGAGGTCCTCCGGAGTTTACCTGCTTCTTCCTGATGCATGTGAGTGCTTGATCTTGCGACACAATTCCATTTTTTAATTCTGCAGTTTGTCCGAATCCGTCGGGTTGCCCGACGGCCACAAACCCCCCCCCCATTTCTGTGGCATGCAAGCCGACGCCGATGCGCCACAATCCGATCGTGTGCACCAAAAACCCAGGGAAATTCAGCGCAAAATGGAAATAATCGCGAAACCCGACAAAAGTGCGGCGTACGGACCCTTAGTAAATGAGCCCCATTGTTTTCAATGCTGCTCCATGGTGCCATTAAATTTGGATGTTGTACATACAGTAGTTGTAATTCACCATAGGAAAACAACCTCAAAATACATCAAACTGTGGGAGCATGATTTTTATGAATCTGGGGCGCCAGAAAAAAACTGGTTTAAAAAAAATCAGTTTAAACGGGTGTGGAACACATTTATGACCGACTTCTGACATAAATATTGTGCACAGTACGAACATGCACCGGAACGCCCCTTGTGCACGGTATTGTGTTGCAGCAAACATAGTGCAGCCGCAACAACAATACTAGAGCAAACAATACATAAATACATGTGGAACCAGTTTGCACATTTATTTATTTGCAGTCTAGTGCTCTGGTACTCTAGTGCTGTATATACAAACTACAAAATATTCTACAACAACAAAAAGCAAAAGCAGGCAAAATGTCCTGTATTTGTAAAAATTTAAATGTGAAAACAATGAAAGATTTGGTCAAATAAAACATCCATTTGGCACCACCCCTTAGAGAATAACAAAAGATCTTAATCAAAAAATTTTAAAATCTATATTAAAAAATAAATGTACAAGGTTTTTGAATACGGCTCACAAGCCTTGACAAACGAGCATGAATGGCAACTTTTTACCTCCATTATTCCACCTCCATGTGGGCGTGGAGTGGCGTTGAGAATGGTGTGCCAGACTTAGTGCGGCAAATAGTTGTAGCTAGTACCCATTTCAGGAACAGGTTAAATCACAGTTCTATGCTAGGCAGAACCTTACATAGAATCATTTGACCATGTGACAAGCCGTCAGATATATCAAGAGGCCAGCACCTCTTGTTATTTCTGGCGCGATGGGAGGGATATGGATAACATAAGCACACTATACACCAGTATTTCATACATTTACAAGTTTATTACAATTGTTGTTTTGTGTTTTCAAAGGGAGCTGGTGTTATGTCTGTCTATCTATTCACAAAGCGTTATGCAGAAGAGGAGATGTATCGCCCCCATCCAGCCTTCTACCGACCGCGCCTCAGCGACTGTTCAGACTACTCAGGTCAATTTCTACACCCTGAAGTATGGCATCGTGGTCGCAGTCCATCAGAAATCTCTAGTGATGTGTCAATCCAGATGACTCAGAACTATCCTCCTGCAATCAAGTACCCAGACCACATACATATATCAACATCACCATGCTAAAATGGTTTAAAAGAGAAAATGTTTGGAAGTTCTAAACATCTACTTAGGATAAAACTTGTGACCTGTAAAACTAGAAACATTATTTCATAGTTTCAAGTGTGAGCTTTTACTTCCCATTTTGCGGAACATTATTGCTCATAGCCATTTGAGGAATCTTTTACTTTAGTTTCTTTATTGTTTTTTATGGTTTTATAGAAAACATAAATATACATTCTAGCCATTTCATATATTCATGTATTTTATACTTTACGTTTTCACTTTTATTTAGAATTTTTCTTTCTATCCTAACATTTGTCTTTATCAGTTTTCTACAGAGTAATTTCTAAATACTTTAAAAGAGATTGATATTCAATACTAAACTTTTGACTATGTAAAGTATTTCTAATTTCTTCAATGATTAACATGGAAGGAAAAAACAAACAGAAGACATCCTCTCTACTGTTTTATTGTGATGCAATGTTCAACAAATTTAGAAGAAAATAGCAATTTCTCCAGCAAGTACGACTATTGAAGATAACAAAGCAATTTGAAAATGAAGCAAATGAAGGCAAATTGCTACATGTGGATTTGTGATGTTCACATGCTTCGAACATGTAGTTTCATGACCACAAACTGGAAACTTAATAGACTACCTTTACCATCCTCTTTATGAGGTGTAGTAGCTTTAAGTTTGTCATCTTACAGGTGCTTCTGCTTCACTGTTCACTGTGCTAGCTAAAGTAGATCACATTGAATGTTCAAAGCTATATCTAATAGTTTCACTTTCCATTGAAACATTGCTATTTTATAATTTTCCAGGTAGCCTTCAACTTGTTAGGAAAAATAATACAAAAGCAAAATGTGCACAATAATCTGGTTGCTTAAGTAGACAACATGCCATGGACACTGTCTGTGGGTTGATTATCTGATTGTCATGGTCATAAAGTCTATTTGTCTTTCTCACTATGGTTTATTCAACAAAACCAATCATTTATAATACACTTTTCTAATCATCAGTATGGAACGCCCTGTTATTTAAAAAAAAGACAACAATGACAACAATAAAACTACTCAAGTTTACCACTAAACTAAGATAACTATATGGAGGCTGTAGATGATAAAGAAACCAGATTTGATATCGAAATGTAGACAAGTTTAATGAGAAAAGCAAACTGTTTCAGTTAATCTTGATCCATTTGTTAATTATCTAACAGATTCAGGTTAAATATAGGTAAGTATGTATTGTCTTAATTTAAACTTGCTTGCACAGTGAACAAGAACAGATAGCCTACATCTACCGATGGCTGACAACCCAAGTAAAAGACATTTTTTCACCTTGCACTATTATTACAACACATTATGTACAGAAAGATTATGTATAGAAAGATGTAATTATTTTACTGAGTTGACTCACACAGGGACTTGAAAAGAACTGGCTTTTGCCCATTGTATACCCTTTCATCCACGGAAGACATTTTGTTTCTGCAGTGAGCAGAATATAATGGTGTTTGAAGAGCACTGAAATGTAAATATATATAGTTGATATATATCAAAGCAATTTAACAAATATAACGAGATGTAGTGACAAAATAATGTACTGGCTAGAAGTCATTATGGATTATACAACTCTGTCATTATATAAACAGAAAGTAGTAGTGGGACTCAGCTATAGGCAATAGAGGTCGGGTGCATGTCCCAGGACACGGACAAACGGTTCCTCCAAAATACACATTTTTGGCTCCAGGCCATAAACGTAGCTGTTTGGCACATGTTGGAGTGCTGCCATTTTTCTCAACTGTATATATATATTTATTACACAAAGAAAGAAACACCACTCCAAGCAAGTTTTAAAAAATGTGGTCGTTTTATTCTATACTTTGTATGTTTCAGCTCAAACTAAACCTTTGTCAATCACCTGGTATTATCCTTTGTGTATGCATTGGAGGACATGAGGCCTGGTTCATTTGGCAGGCACCCGGATATTACCAACATTGTTATTCTGATTCTTTTCTGTAGAGTTTTCTGTATTTTCATGACTACAAAAATTGTAGATTCACACTAAAGGCATCAAAACTATGAATTAACACATGTGGAATTATATACTACAAAAACGTGTAAAAAAACTGAAAATATGTCTAATATTCTAGGTTCTTCAAAGTAGCCACCTTTTGCTTTGATCACTGCTTTGTACACACTTGGCATTCTCTTGATGAGCTTCAAGAGATAGTCACCAGAAATGGTCTTCTAACAGTCTTGAAGGAGTTCGCAGAGATGCTTAGCATTTGTTGGCCCTTTTGCCTTAAGCGCAGCTCACCCCCGCCCCTCTCCATAGCGATGTATGACGGCGCCGCCGTGTGCGGCACTGTACCGCTCCCATAGGGCGCTGCGAGCCCATAGAAGTGTATGGGGGACGTATATCGGCCGCATATATGTCGGCCGTATATACGTCCCCCATATTGCAGTGTGAATGCAGCCGAATGCTCCAGCCCACCCCAAACCATCTTGATTGGGTTCAGGTCTAGTGACTGTGAAGGCCAGGTCATCTGGCATAGCACCCCATCACTCTCCTTCTTTGTCAAATAGCCCTTATATAGTCTGGAGGTGTTTTGGGTCATTGTCCTGTTGAAAAATAAATGATGGTTCAACTAAACGTTAACCAGATTGAATAGCATGCTGCTGAAAGATGCTTTGGTAACCATGCTGGCTCAGTATACCTTCAATTTTGAATAAATCCCCAATAGTGTCACCAGCAAAGCACCTCCACACCATCACACTCCTGCCTCCATGCTTTACTGTGGGAACCACAGGCATGTATAGTCCATTCGTTCACCTTTTCTTGTGTTGTACAAAGGCACAGTGCTTGGAACCAATGTTCTTGCCAGTGTTCTTTAACCCTAAAAATAGTTTCTTGTGCTTGTTGCCTGTCCTTAGCAGTGGTTTCCTAGCATTTATTTTACCACGAAGGCTACTGCACACAGTCTCTTCTTAACAGTTGTTGTAGTGATGTGTCTGCTGTGTGCCATTGACCTGGTCTCTAAACTGAGCTGCTGTAAACCTGCGATTTCTGAGGCTGGTGACTCATGAACTGAAGGTGACTGACTGACTGATGAACAACTGAAGGTCCTAACATTGTAACCCATGAAAACCTTTTATGGTGACTACCTCTTGAAGCTCATTCCACATGTGTTAATTCATAGTTTTGATGCCTTGGGTGTCGATCTATGATTTTTGCAGTCATGAAAATACAGAAAATGAGAAGGTGTGTCCAAACTTTTTTGGACTGTAACGCCCCACGTGGGCCCACTCCCGGCCAGCCATGCACCCCCTTCACGCCACTTCCCACCCCACTGGCGTGAAGATGGCGAATTTGGGCAAATAATTGCAAGTGCTAGCAATAAGCTAGCATTTGTGATTATTTCAGGGCTTCTATGCCACTGTTGCAGATCCCCTGATAAATATCCCCCATAGAAAGAGACAGAAAGAAATGGAGATAAAGAGAGGGAAAAAGTTAAAATAATATAAATATCAAATACAAAACATATGTGTCTCTGTGAAGACTTGTTAGTTTATAAAATTCTGTGATAACAGCAGTATTTAGCCCATATTTATTAAAA
The DNA here is from genome assembly GCA_019512145.1 of Engystomops pustulosus. Lineage (NCBI taxonomy): Eukaryota > Metazoa > Chordata > Amphibia > Anura > Leptodactylidae > Engystomops > Engystomops pustulosus. The sequence continues at coordinate 83,015,262 of CM033646.1, read as the reverse complement.
ACAGTGAACTGTACCATGTCTAGTTTTCCTGTGAAATGTGCAGCGTCTGCCAGATTCATGAAATGTGGCACACATGAATCTGGTGCACCCTGCTCTGCTCCAGAAGTGTGTATCATTTTTTTTTGTGCACACAGCTGGCTGCTTGCCTATAAGGTCTTGATGATCTTCACAATGCATTTACATGTGTTCACATTGTGTTAACAAATATGTTAACATATCATCCCATACTATTTCTGGTATGCAGACTATGAAGATGACATAAAAGCAGTGTGTGTGGAGATTCCAGATATACCACAGGTAAAGGGTACTTCAGTATCTACAGGAGCAAGGGCCAGCCGTTAGCACTGTATGATGGCAGCTTCAATGCAATGATTTATTTTTTGTTACCCCTTACACCCCAGCTGTTTCCTCTAGACCATCTTGTAGGAGGGTTCTTGACTCAGTGTCCCTCCTATGTCTGCAACTTTCTGTTGAGTCATTTCCCCATAACATGTAATCCTAGAATACAGGCTCTGCTTCTTACAGCCTGCAAGTCAACATTTCTCCCCTACCCTTTCATTTTTCATTAAGGCAACTTTCTTTTAATTCCCGAACCTTGATCTTGGCCCTTAACCCCATTACACCAGAGCCACCAATGTTTGGCTTTTGGAAGCTTTTAGTTTACTTACGTTTTCCTCATTCCATCTTTGAGTATTATACAGTGACTCTTTGCACTGCCTTATAAAAAAGTATACCAAAATGGGTATTTGTTTGTGTAACATCCACATACTTCACAAGAAACAGAGACCATTGCTCACAGTGGGTATTGCCTTTCCATCAGATTAAAAAGAAGGTCCGTAATGACTTCTGGATAAATCATTATTGATAAGATACTTTTCTCCTTACTAATTAAGGATTTTATTTTTGCTATAGTTTAGGTTACAGCTAAGCTTTCAAAGCCTTTTATTTCTTAAATTAATGAGTGGGAATATAAGAGAAAAAACCCCCACTGAAACGAGTGAATATATGTAATATATAAAGCATACCTCTAACTGACCAAACAGATTGCTTCATTTTAATTTTTAAAATTGCTCTATAATTTACAAATTGTTTATGATTCTGTCTTGTATAGTTCAAATGTTTGATGACATTTTACTAGGATTCAAGGATATGCAAACTATTTGGTTCTTTAAGGGATTTGAATGGTGGTAGCTGCTATGCATGCATGTGAAGTTGATACCCTGTATCTGTCTGTAGCAGAGAAGGGGTTGATAGAAATGCTATATAAATTCCCTTGTGACCCTAACTAAATATTAAGGTAAAATAAGCCTGTCATGTAGATGTATAGGTTAAATCATATGCTTGGCATATCATACCATTACATAGTTTACATTGTTCAGAAACATTTCACTAATTTGTATTGACTGATATTTTTAATATAGTTCTTGAATTAATATAATGATAGAGAATAAATGAAGAAGTCAACTACTCAAAGCAGCGAATGACTTCATATGGTTTGTAGGTTGAAATGGGTAATAACCAAACCTCTGTTCTTTGATGATGTTGGTGTTTGTTGAACAAATGTCAAATATTGCAGAGATATTACAATTATAGTGGCCAAAATAAAGTAAATGTTGGTTAATAGAGTTGTAGCACTTATAGGAAATTATACAGGAAGCCCCCAGGTTATGTAAAAGATAGGTTCTTTAGGTTTGTTCTTAAGTTAAATGTGTATGTTGCAACAGGTATATTTTATAGTTGTAGCTCCAGACAAAAATGTCTTTTTGTCCCAGTGACAATTGGATTTTCCAAATTTTGTGCTGTCATGGGAATAAGGATTATCAATAAAGCTTCACTACAAACACCTTACAGCTGATCATTGTAGCCTGGGACTAAAGTGAAGTACCCAGATAAATTCCCCAGAGGTCAGAGTGGACAGAGAGGTCCATCTCTAGCTAGGGGTCCTCTGTAAATCGGGTGGCTGTAAGTTGGGGACCACCAGTAGTGACAAATGCCCGATTCCCCAGGCTTACCTCAGGTGACAAATTTGGGATGATTTGCTGGTACAGTATATTTGAAGATGTATATCCTGACTCTGAAATGGACTCTGATTATGTTTTGGATAAATTAACCTTATTCTGTACCAAAACTACATGTTTGCATAATCATCCAATATGTAAAATAAATAAGATATTTGATAGTGAAAGATAATAACATTGTAGGGGGATTTATTACCACATTGTCTGGTTTCTTGTACTACATTATGAGACATTTTGTTGCAGTTGAGACAAAAAAAAGTCTCAAAAAGAAGTACAGGAAACCAGACAACATAGTGAAAAATGCCCCCATGGTGTTATTATATTTCTGTCAATATGAAGCATCAAATAAAAATAAATTTTTTATTGTATGTTTATTTAAAATTTCTTTATTACAAATTTTATAAAATTATGTAACCTAAAAGAAACAGTATTTATTACTAGGTATAAGTATTCCACAAGCATTTGCTATTTACGATGTGTGTTTACATTATTAGGATGATCATTTTAATTGGTGTAAAAATAACATATTGTGGACTAGAGATGGCAGTGAAAAAGGAGCTATCAGACAGATATGTTACTTGATTAGCCAATTTGTGGATTTAAAGTAAGGTTCTGTTTTGCAATTTGTCTTGTGATATCCATTTAACTATTAAATAGGATTTTCCACCTGTACCTACAGTTAATAAAATAAGTGATTAGATAAATGAAAAGTTGTACAACTTTCTAAAATACCTTGTGTTTCCATTCCTCAAGATTTTCAAGATATTTGCTGCAGGTGAATGAGAATATTTTACATAAATAGGCTCAATCCTGTAAATAGCTGCTATAGCCCTGGTTTTAGATTAACATGGTACAATGTTGTACGTGGTTTACATGACTCTTAACTGCAACATCCTGGACACTGAAACTATCAAATAGATTTATATAGCTGTTGTGAAGTATTAATAACGTTAACTGCACTCCACATGTATACATATAAATATAGGCACTAAAAGGGGTAAATCACTTTAATTTATGTTTTTAATATGTTCAGGAAATTGTATGAGGTAGCTTACCAATTTACATCTATTAAAAGTTCTGTACTGCTTTATTGAATTGTAAAGTAAAGTCCCCTGGTTCAGAGATGATTTTACCTCATCAGCAGTCATTCCTATCCATAATATGGCAGAAGATGGAGAGCCACGTGATCCTTAACTTTCCAAGACCAACCTATCTTCCAGAACCTTATGATAGTATTCATAAAAACTATAATAAGTGTCAGGATCAGTAGTAGTGGATCCTCTGTACCACCGCAGGTGATGACATAAGCGGACACCTGCAAACGGAGTCTAAATGGTACCCAGTTTTCACCAGAGCCCGCCACAAAGCAGGTTGGACTTGTTGCGGCATTGTACCACCAGGTCGTTCCACTGGTGTGACTTTGTCTGCGGTGGCAGCCAAGGCAGGTACAGAATTGTAAGGCAAACTCGTAGTCAGGGAAAGTCAGGAGGTCAAGACAGGCAGCACAGGATCAGAGTCAGGAACGTAGCAGAAGGTAAGGAGAGGCAGCAAAGGAACGAAGTTAGGAACAGAATTAAGGTTACAATGGGAAATCAGGATAATCTCACAGGGCATCAGACAAGATTTATTGAAGGCTATGAGGCACACAGGAACACAGGAAAGGGCTGGGAATTTATCAGGAAAGACAGCTGGCCAGCGCCAATTATCGGTATGATGGTCCTTCAAATTTACAGAGCTGGTGCACGCATCCCCACCTCCTATGGCCGTGGGAGACCCCGCTGGAACCCAGCGAGGTGAGTGGCACAGTGGGCCACAAAAAGATACAAGGGTGCGTCTGCGACCCGAGACATGGTTTGCAGGGGCACCCATGACAATAAGGTCTTGAAAGGGTCGATCAGACATCTGCAGTTTGGATCTTATGGGCAGGAATGACAGCTGATGAGGTAACTCATTCCTGATAGAGGGACTTTATTTTACACTTCAGGAAAGCACTGAAGAACTGTTAGTAAAACAGGAAATGCAGGTTGAAGTGCTGCAGTGAAGCGAAATAACAGGGTCACATTGACAAGAATCATATTATGGCAGGTCAGTACTTCCAGTTAAGATTTATTTCTGTAACCGATGATTGATAGAACATCGCAATTGATTGTCACCAGATTTTCACTAATGAGCCTAAAACATGTTCCTATAGCACTATACTTACCAGTCTCCACACGGTTTTTAGCTAAAAAATGCATAGTTCCTATCACCAGAAAATGAAGTATATAAGCCTACCTGGCACCCTTTCTGTAGGAGCAGGGTGCCCTAAGGGTCTGTGCTATTCATGAAAAGCAGTGTGTCTCTCACCTCATGTCTGCTCTCCCACTGTTCCTCCTGCAGTCCAAGGGTGGGGGAAGAAGGGACTTGCCAGCAGACACAAGGCAGACATGTGTTATTCATACAAAGCAGTGTTTTTTATGTTTGTAGGATAAAATGATGTACATTCGTAAGTTAGGCAACCCATATTAAATGTTTTAGTCCAAACACTGTCCTCTCTTTTGTCCAACATGAGTGCTGTAGAAGTAACAAAAAGATAAAGATAAAAATGTATATACAGTAATGCTATCATCTGTATTGGACAACAGCTATACGTGGAGTGATGAACATAACTCACAACACTTATATATGCTCTTCTCAGCTCAGAGCAGGATGAGTTCTTGACAATTATTCTTAAAATCACAGTAAATGCATATCTTGAAAATGGTGAAGAACTGGAACACAAACTATATCAAAGTATTTAATTTCTTTTTAAAATAGTGATTAAACTATAAATCAGAACACCATTAATCATGCTCTGAATATTTTTCTTTGTTTCCACTATATATCACATTCATTTATTTGCCACATAAGACAACTATAAATGTCAGGAATAATATTTGCTGTATAAAATCCAATATTTATATGATTTTGGAGGTTGTCATACTGAAACATTGAACCATAGTCATAATCACTTCTGGGAATGGATTCTGCTAATCTTTTATAATATCTTTGTTAAATTGAATGCATGGTAATAATTTTAAAATTGCCAATATTAAAGCAATTTCCATTAACAAACTAATACAAAGAGGAGATTTGAGCATGTGAAGTACCGCACTATATGTACTGTTGTTTTTTTTTTCCACCCAGGGATTATCTACTTACTTACCTTATTACGTTTTTATTTAAACACAAAGCAGAAAATAAAAAGTCATGTTTTGAACAGAATGATAACTAATCTTGCGCCACTTAAAATATATTTTTCGCCATCGATGACATTGGGACAAAATAGTGTAAGATCCTCTAACTTATCTTTTTATACACTTTATTCATTGCTAGAATTTCACATTTCTAGAATGGGAAAGAACATGGTGAATCATTCATTTCAGTAAACCCTGGTCCAAAAATGTAGACAGAAAGTATTGTCACATAATCTGCATCTAGGCGATTTGGAAATTAAAATGTTTAAAGAAAAAGCACAACAAGCTGTAGCAAACACTACACTTTGCCAATACTCCAACAACAATTTTAAAGATAAAAATGAGATTTTTAGAATTATGAACCCTAATTCCACTAGCTTTTTCTGGGATTCTGCAATACTCCAGATCATCATTGTTTACACAGAGAACAGAACTGTCTACTTCCTGTTCCATTTTCTGCATATCAGAGAACAACTAGTGGGTTGCTGGGTGATGCACCCCAACCAATCTTGCATTTGGGCCTTATACTTGTTGTTTAACAGCTTGGCATAATTTAACTAGGCAACACACAGAATACCATATATACGCGAGCATACGCCGACCCAAATATAAGCAGAGACCCCTTATTTTGTCACAAAAAATTGTGAAAACTTATTGACTCATGTATAAGCCTAAGGTGGGAAATGCATTGGTCAAAGACAGTATATAGCCATCCAGCCCCTACCCTCAGAATATAGCCAGCCCCCTGCCCCAGTAGTTAGCCAGCCTCTTGCCCCAGTAGTTAGCCAGCCCCTTGCCCCAGTAGTTAGCCAGGCCGCTGCCTCAGTAGTTAGCCAGGCCGCTGCCCAAGTAGTTAGCCAGCCCCCTGCCCCAGTAGTTAGCCAGGCCCCTGCCCTAGTAGTTAGCCAGTGCCCTGCCCCTGTAGTCAGCTAGCCCCTTGCCTCTGTAGGCAGCCAGCCAGTCTCCGTTTGCCCAATTCCTAAAAAAAAGTAAAGTCAAAAGTCACCTTTCCGATGCCCCCTGCAGGTCTTTTCTTCAGGCTGGCAGCGGCAGGTCTATGTGATGCCCCGGCACACAAGCTGCCCGGCCAACACACATCATAGTGTGTGCAGGCGCGCGGACAGAACTTCCGCTGCTGGACCAAAGAAGAGAAGACCTGCAGGGGGTGTCAGAAAGATGAGTTTTAACTTTTTCTTGACTTGAATATAAGCCGAGTTTTTGTTTTTCTGCACATTTTTTTGTGAGGAAAAACTTGGCTTATACTTGAGCATATATTTTTTCTCTTTCACACTACAATATTGTAATGCATTGTGCAAAATCAAGAGTTCTCCATATTTCATAGCTTTTAACAGCTACCTTTTGAGACTACTTTGGTCTTTTCAGCAGCCATAATTTCATACTGTATTAAGGTGTAGATTAGATTTATTTAGGTACATAAAGTATAACCTATTCTACTGATAACAAAATTTTAGAAGCATCACACATTTTCTACATAAAATGACATAATAAGAAGGTGGTAAATTAGACCATTGATGTGAAAGAAAACCATCAGAGGAGTAGAAAATTAAAAACATTTGTAGCAGGACATTTTTGACTAGGTCATAGATAGGTAATGCAACTTTTTATTGTCTGGTCTGGTTCATGGCTATGATGACTGTCAGGGCTGGGAGTCTGTGAACCCTCTGAACCTCCGTGAGAGATGATACTAGCTGACACCTGGGACCGGAGTCTAAGTGGCACCTAGTCTTCGCCAGAGCCCGCCCCAAAGCAGGATGGGCTTGCTAACACAGGTGCGACTAGCCCGTGGTGGCAGCCAAGGTAGTAATGCAGAAGACAGTCAGTACCGGGGAGACAGCGAGAGAACAGCAATGGAATGCACACTAGAACTCATATCAGGAATCGCAGGAGCTGGCACACAGATCAGGAACACAGCAATGGACTGGCACACAGATCAGGAACACAGCAGCGGACTGTCACACGGATCAGGATACATAGGAACGCAGGATACACAGGGGGGATTTCTCTTCAGGGGATGGCTTGAATATCCAGCAAGAGTCACAGGAAGGGGCAGGAATTTTTGTGGGAAGGTTGCAGGCAAGCGCCAATTATTAGCACACTGACCATTTAAAGTGTAACCATCATTCTGAGCAAAAAAAAACTAAAATACACAATTCTGCTCCAGGTGTACCTGGGATTGATTTCTCAAAGTATTTTGCCTCTCGGTCCTCATTTAGTACCTCTTTTGTCCCATAGCAACCATAGTTTCCAGCTCTCAAAAAAACTACAATCAGCAAGATGGAGGGGCGAGACCTGACTCCTGTCACCTCATCACAAGCACACGTTGCTGACCAATGACACCATATCTATCATATTTAACTATCTACTGTATCTCATATCTATTTATCCCATATCTACATATTATCTATTCATATATCATCTATCTAATATCTTTCTATCTCCAATCTATCTATGTATATCCTATCTATATCATATCTATCTATCTCATGTCTATCTATCTATAGTTATCTATCTATCTCATATCTATCCATGTATCTCTATCTATCTACCTACCTAAGTAACACTCCAGCACAGAACATGAGTGGACAGCTTGCAGACTTGTAGAGTCTCTCCTGCCACTTCCTTGTGTGAGGTGATGGGGGAGGGGAGACAGCAGTTTCTCTGGGTGGATTATTTGCTCCAAATCTTGCCCTAAATACACGACTGCTCTAAGCCTAATATATTGCCCTGACTCCTGTGTTTCCTCAGCAGTCCTGCTGAATCATGTGGAGAATCTCAACTAAATACAAGTTCAAAGAATTAAACTGACCCCGCTACAATGGTGGACAATACTGCTTATTTAGGGATACCTATGGGCTGCTGGCAAAGTTCACACACAGGCTTTCCACAGATTGAGTAAATGATAATACTTTTTTCCTCCTGCAGTCTTTGCTCTGAGGCTGTTTTATTATCATAAGGGTTACAGGCTCCCTATTGGATCCATTGTCTGGTATACCTTTTTCACACTTGAGTTTTGACACTGGGGGTCATTTACTCAAGGTTATATTGCACACTTTAGTCAGAATGTGCACCTTTTTCAAGGTTTAAACAGGTATTTAAGAAGTGTGCGCTGTCACAAATTAGGAGGCGTGCCTTTGGACAGTCTGAATCATTAAGACTGAGCGTGGCATTTAGCTTTCAAATTGTGTCACAAGCACTATGTTTAAAATGCACCACAAAACACATGGTGAACTCTAAGTAAAGGCGGTAATCCAGCAGCCAGGCAGATATGAGGGCACGATGTAAATAAAAAGTTGAAGTTTATTTCATCCTTTAAAAAGTTAAAACGGTACCATGGTTTTAACTTTTTAAAGGATGAAATAAACTTCAACTTTTGAAAATAAAACGGAAATGGCAGACTGTGTACTAATGAAAATACACCCCGGGCCCTAATAAATTTTCCCACTTCGTCTTTGCGAGGCATAGTTGTCGTCATAGCAAGAGCACACACAGTGGTCCCAAGTCTCACCAACATTTGCTACACAATTTGCTAGTAGATTGCCACTGACAAGCAACTACAGCCACCAGCAGATCACCAGAAATCAATATATATATCGCTAACTGTAGGCGAAGTAAGCCCGTTGGATTATCTATGGTATTTTCTAGCCAAGTATTAAAGCACACTACTACTGCCAGTATGAGATGACGCGAGTTTATTGAAAAAAAATAAACTAAATAAAAAAGGAAGGAATAGCGGCGAAGGCTCCCTTCACTCTGTTCCCACCCCTTACTTACTTGAAATACAACCCGCGGCCCTAATAAATTTTCCCACTCGGTCTTATGTCGATGTGAATGTGCGCGTCACTAGACGCAAACACAGTTGGTTTTTCCGCAAGTCTCACTCCAATTGCTCACAATTGCTAGTAGATGCACTGCAGCACTACCAGCCACCAGCATATCAACCAAATCCAATATATATAACGCTACGTAGGCGTAAGTAAAGCCCCCCGTTTATTTCTATCTTCTAAGGTATTTTCTAGCCAAGTTATAAAGCACACTACTATGCCAGATGAGATGACACTGAGTTATGAAAAAAATCAAACGTAAATAAAAAGGAAACTGGCAACGTGGTAATTGAAATCACACCCCCGCTAATAAATTTTTCCCACTTCGGTGTTTGCAGGTGAGATATGGGTCAACAGACGCAAACACAACAGTGCCAAGCGCCACTGCCAAATTCTCACAAGTTTACCTAGTGCAGACTCGTGCCAGAATCCTACAAGCCAACAGCAGATAACAAAAAATCAAAGGAATAACGCTATTGTAGCGCTAAGTAAGGCCTGTGGGTTTGAATCTCTGCCAAGTAATATGACATCTTCTAAGGCAGTTTCCAAGCAGCACTCTTTCCAGCATCAGACATGACGACTGTATCCGAGCGCGACGAAGTAACGTAAATAAAGAAGAGACTTTTAAGACATAACCGCGTAATTTCCTTGTTTCTGGTATTGTCTCTACAACAGGTGGCAAGCCAACCATGCTATCGAGTGTAAGTACCACGTCAGGTGTGGAGTGGAGCTCTCCTGGCTTTGATTGGCTCTGTTTCTGGCCGACAAAAGAAAAACGGCGGAGCTGCCATTTCATCGAGCGCATAATACCGTCGAGCAACGAGCATTAAGAGTACCTAATCTCGATTCAGCTCAAGCTCGACGAATATGGTCATTTTCCTATCTATGACATGCAGTTTCAAAATATGTTGTTAGTACACTAATGTCATAGTAATACCTGTCATGTGGAATCCCGTAAATTAAACGAATCTTCTTTTGATAATAATGAGCTTTTTGGAGTGAATAATGTGTGTGTGCTACCCGCCTCTGATGTATGTGGTGACCTTTTCCAAAGCATAGATTTTTACACTTCTGCAGAGACGGTGGTACTTCAGAAAATGCATTGTAACTGAGTCAGCCTCTTTTCTTGTTTAAAACGTTCATCTTGCTTTGCTTATGGTGGAAAAGTGTTGTTGCATTCGTTTTTTTGTCACATATGATGTGCATGTCGGATAAAACACATCATAGGCCCCCGCTGCCGCGCCTGCTCCCAGGGTCCGTATCTCCTCTCCGCTTCCTGGCTCTGGTTCGGTCTGGACAGCGCTCTTGCCTGACTAGGCCGCACTGCTTTAGTGAGCGGGGACGCGCCGACTCTCTGCAAATTTAAAGGGCCAGCGTCCTCCTAATTGGCGCTGGCATTTGGGTTCCTACATCCCCTGCTGGACTTCAGTCATTCTGCTGAAAGAAAGCCCTCCGTGTTTCCCGTGTTCCTGTGGCGGCTCCTGTGTTCTCTGTGGGGGGCAGTACTGGTTTGTGTGGCAGTCTGTGTTCCTGTCACGGTCCAGTATCCTGTGACCATCCTGTGGTCCTGCCATCCCGAGGTCCGGCCTTCCCTGTGTCCCTACCTTGGTTGCCACCGCCAGGGAGCACCTGGTGGCTCTCCGACACAGCAAGACCATCCCACTTTGTTAACTCTTTAATTGTTTTACAGGGCTTGCAGCAAAATCAGATGCAATTTTGAAAGTAAAATTTTCTGCTAAATGAATCGTTTTTCAAAAAATTTAGAAGGTCTCAGTGGATAAAATACCAAACGTCCACAAAATTTGATCCAATCTCTCCCGCTTATAACAATACCCCTAATGTGGTGGTAAGCTGCTGTATGGGCACACGCTCAGGCAATCGAAGGAAAGCTGCGCCAATCAGGGCAGATTATGCATGTTGTACTTTTTTTGGCTATACAATCTTTATTATTTTGTATGGGTGAAAAGAAATTGTCAATTTTTGTTTTCCGCTCCTGGAAGAGGATGGCGCGCCCGGGGCACTGCAGTTCCCGGGGCTGGCAAATCGGAGCAGCAGACCCCCCGGTAATGTGCCGTTGGGGAGGGTGTCCGTTCATGTTAAATGCCCCTTAAATCTCGTGGTGTTAGGGTGTTAACACCTACGATCGGAGAAATCTCCAATTGCAGGTGTTAGAGGTGGGTGTGCGGCTATACTATACGCCAGAAGCTGGAAGTAATAGTACTGCGAAATGCTGAAACACCCTCCAACCATCAGTACTATTGGTCAAATGGTAAGGGGTTATCCAGAGCAAACTAAACCAAATAAAATATCTGGGAGTAATATCACCAGAGATCAGCAAACTTATTTGACGCCAACTATAGACACTTTGAGGTCCAAGATAAATATCTGAACTCATTGAAAAACTTGTTAAAGCATATTAAATGCCTAGGTTACTCTATATAGTTCAGATGCTACCTTTGTACATTCAAAACACTTTCAGCTGCTAACATGGGGCTATTCAGATTCATCCATTCAGCCATACACCAAACCCAGATGTTTTTTTAGGCCAACAAGTACAACAAGGACAACAGCGAGAAGGAGACACGCCGGGAGGAAACATCACAGGAAAACAACCACCAGGTAATCCATTAGTGGTTAAAATCTCGTCGTGTTTGCCAAGCCAAATGAACCTGTTACAAAATGCTTATCTTTTGCCCCTCCAGCTGTTAATAATACTTTTGAACTGGAACTGGATCTCCAGAGATTTTTCCCAATCTCGAGACTCAAAGTCCATTTCAATTCTGACATGACAGGTAACTGGTCCAGAGCTCAACCTACAGAGGCATTGATCAGAGCCATTGACTTTGGTTTAGATCAAAGAGCAATTTCATGCCCCCCAAAAAGAGAAATTTATCAATCTGATCTCAAGGGAATTTAATTCCCAACGATTACTACATATCCCCGTAACATCACAGGCCTGATAAACAGGCCCTAGATACATTAATGCATGATAAAAGGATTGTGATTAACCAGCTGATAAAGGCGGGGCATTGTAAGTATGGATAAAAGTGACTATGTGTATGAGATAATGACTCAACTGTCACAAACTCTCTATTAATACAACTCTCACTTTACTACCAAAATACAACAGACTCTAAACAGGTATATTATGGAATATGGTAATAGACCAAAAACACATACCTTTTTTTTACAATACAAATCCAATTATTACAACCACTGCCAAAATCCATAAGAGACTAGGGAAACCCCGGGGAGACCAATAGTGGCATCCAGTGACTCACTACTGTCACCTTTAGCCATCTTCTAGAGAAGATAGAACTCCATTGGTTAAAAAAAACCCTGCTTTTATGCTTGATACAAATGATTCCTATTCCAAGAGAACATGCAAGGATACAGAGCAGTTGCTGATCTTCTTAAAACCCAGAACTTTCCCCTATAGTGAGTTGGTTATGCATCGACCTACTAACCTTGATCCTCAAGGAAATTTCTTTCTTTCCAAGATTCCTGCTACTACAAGTCTGTGGTACACATGTGCTCTAATGTTGCTCCACCATATGCCAATACATCATGGCATCTTTGAAGAACACTTTGTATTCACACAGATCTTGTTTCAAACAACACACCTTGATATAGCGTAGATATATTGACGATATCGTGGGCATTTGGCTTGGCCCACAGGAACTTATTGGAATTTCATAGTAGGATCAATCAGGTTTGCCTTAATTGAAATTCACAATACATTTTGACCCACCCCAGTATTGATTTTTTAGACATCCTTTGATCAAATCAACAAATGGCACTCTAGCTACTAGAATTTATTTACAAAACCCACAGATAGGAACAGTCTCCTACCTAGTCTAGGCCACTCCACAACAGTGCAAAAGGCTTTTCCTAAATCACAACTTGAGAGGTTAAAAGATAGTGTCTGATCCCACGTCAACTGCAATCTAGGATACAGAAAGTGTCAAAAATTCTGTACTAGAGGCTATCCCCCTAAGGTCTAAAAAAGCCCTAAAGTCTACCACACAACCTAAACATCCCCATCAGATTGGATCCCATTTGTCCATCATTCAAGCTATGGTTTTTCAACTCCACAGGGAAATTAATCCTATTGGCCACTACTAGCTAGGAGTCCAACTGAAATCCCTGAATTTCAAGTGCCCTTTATGCCCTGTTTCAAACGAGCCCCCACACATAAAAGATAAATTGATCCGGGCAGTTTAGGCCCTTGTGCCCCCATATCGACAGAGGAACCTTAACATGGAACGTTTCCATGTCTTTCCTATGCACAGTTGCATCAATGTACTTAGGGGGACACTGTTTACCACCCAGAACAGTCAAGGCTTCAAATAGAGATTATTTTACCTGTGAATATTCATATGTAGTTTACTTGATCAATGCCCGTGTGGGTTGCTATATGTGGGGAAACCATACATGTCAAAGAAAGAATATCCAAACATAAATTGGATATTAGATGTGGTAGACTTCTTTTACCCCTACCACAGCACTCCCTTTTATTCCCTTTCTTCCTTCTCAAGGACTTGTTCACAGTCCTTGAACAACTACCCCAAAATAGACGAGGGGGGACCGGACCCTGCTTTACTTAAAGGAGGCTTTCTGGATCCACAAATGGTCACATTATCCCAAGGGACTCAACTGGAATATGAACACAGAGCTTTTTAAATTAAACATATCTTTTATGGTCTTCCAAAGTGCCATGTGCATAGTATATATCGTATTCATTTATATACAATTACTATCATTGACTGCCATATGTTTTTATTTTACATTGGTACACTCAGGACCTGATGGGATTCTTCTTTTTCTGCCTTGATATTTATACTTACCTATGGCTCCAGCGATTTGTTTCCTGGCCCTAGGAAGGAGTCCCAAATTGCAGGTGATTCGTGAACTATTAGGGCACGAGTCACTTCCTTTCTGTTACTTTTGTTCTTTTTTTGTATTTACCTTAGTGTTTCGATGAAGATCGGATAGACTGAAATGTCAATTTCCTTGGATTGCTATAAATCTCAATAGATTGGAATATCTATTTCTACACAATTTGGTGTGGCAGGTTATTGTTTTGTAAGATTGGGGTGGTACCCTACCTTAGCATCATATACCCAAGTGGAGTGTGTACCCATGCAACATACTTGAAGATCCTTCCTGCTCTTGTTGTGATGGTAAATAATTCCCCCAAGAAAAAGACAATGAGCAGAAGAGGTGATTTGCTTAATTAAGTTGTATCGCCAACACTTGACACTCTCTAGGTGGCTTAGAGAACTTCCCACCTCAGATCCAGGACCTTGGATTCATTCTATGTTCTCATAGGGAGATCATAGTTCAGGGTTCTGGTCTCATCAGATCCATCTGGATCTGGGATTTTTGTTGAGTAATGACCCCTCACATCTTCCATTGAGATTTTTATATATCTCCCTTTTCCAAGGAAATCAGAGCAAGTGAGACCCAGTATATAAGTTATATGTTCACCTTGCTCCTTATCCCAGATATTTATTTGGCCTTTGGCTGGCAGGACCATAACTCCATAAATGACACATTGGTAATATAGGTTACTGGCTTTTTTATGAGCTTTTTGTTTGTCTTTGTAAAAGTGGAGGGACTCTCTAAAAGCTGTTGGTGCAGGTGGTCTGTGGAATGTCAGTTGTTTGCCTCTCCCCCCTACCGGAGTAAATGGACACTTCAGTTTGTCTTCCAGACTTAATTTCGTTATTCTATAAAGATGAAGTGTACTGAACATAATGCCCCCCTCCCCCTGTATGGTCTATACTTTCAGTAGTGTTTTAAATGTAGTCGGTTGTGTAGCATGCCTGTAATTAGAAAGAAAGATTTTTTTTAATCAGAGAGCACAAGAAAACATACCACATTAAACATTAAAAATTTAAGGCATGTGGAATAATCTATAAAATGGCATTTTATGTGTGGTAACAGAATATATCGGAAAAAAGAGGCTAGTAGAAGCTTGAATGATATTGTTTATGCCAAAGACACTCCCATAGAGGCACTTTATCCTAGAACACCATGTATAGGATATGTAAGATTAGAGATGAGCGAACACACTCTAACCGAGCTTGATGCTCGTTCGAGCATAGTGTACTCGTAACTGTGCCGGACGATACTTCGCCAGCTCGAGAAAATGGCATCTCCCGCTGTTTTGATTTTGGCGGCCAGAAACAAAGCCAATCACAAGCCGGATATGCACTCCACCCAGCATGACGTGGTACCCTTACACGTCGATACATGAGTTGGCTGGCCTGATCAGGTGACCCTGGAATAAACTAGCCCCTGCCCGCGCAGCTCGATCATCTCTGTCGGATGCCGTTAGGGAGAGAGCTGCTGCTGCTGCAGGGATGCGTTAGGCGGCTGATATTAGACTTACTGTTGCAGTAGTGAGTCTACAAGAACCCAACACCCTGTTTGGGCTAGAATGCGTTATATATAATATTTTTTTTGTTTGCTTGAGGCTGGCCTTGCTTGCACTAGTAGTGCGTCTAGTACCAATTTGTGACGAATTTGCAGGGAGACTTGCGAACGTATATTTAGCTCTTACTGACACACATATCCATCTCAAACACCTAAGTGGGACAATTTATTAGGGT
Source organism: Engystomops pustulosus (assembly GCA_019512145.1). Taxonomy (NCBI): domain Eukaryota; kingdom Metazoa; phylum Chordata; class Amphibia; order Anura; family Leptodactylidae; genus Engystomops; species Engystomops pustulosus. The sequence goes on along the minus strand of CM033646.1, from coordinate 82,999,570 downwards.
TTGTATTGAATTAGGCACAGTCTGACGATTTTTTTTTTTTTTTCAAACTTAAAGTGCTTAAAATCAGTTGGTGCTGTCAGTGTAGGTTAGAAACTAGACTACAAGAACACAACCGCTTTCTTAGGGCTACAATAGCGTAATATATATTTGTGTTGATTTCCTTGTGGCTGGCCTTGCTGGCACCTAGTAGTGCAGCTAGTATTGTATTGTGAGGAATTTGCAGGGAGACTTGGGAATGTTCTATTTAGCTCTTAGTGACACACATATCCATCTCAAACACATAAGTAGGACAATTTATTAGGTTTGATTTGAATTAGGCACAGTCTGCTTTTTCTTTTTTAACTTTTATTTTTTCTTATTAACTCAATCATAGGCACAGCACAAAATCCAGTTGTGTGCTGTCAGTGTAGGCTAGAAACTACCATAGCAATAGGATAGCATCGTGTTTGTAAAAAAGACCAAACACAAAAAAAATTTACAGTTTACACTTAATTTTGAAAATGTTGAACGAGGGCTAGGGGTGAGGACGACGGTGTGGGCGTCCAACTAACTGCAGGGGTCAGAGCGTGGTCCTGGGCGGGGGGAAACACACCTGCTGATGAGGGAGCAGGGGGATTGCCGCATAGCTACACTCCCTAGGTTCATGTCTCAAGTTATTGGGACTCGTGATAGAGCACTGTTGAGGCCAGAACAGTGCAAAAAGGTATGTCGGTGGATTGGGACAATGCTTCTAGCCATTTGTCCACCAGTCAGTTCTTCCACGCAGGCCACCCATGTCACCGAAACGCACTCCTCCGCTCCTCCACCTCAGCCTCCTTCCCCCCAGTCTGCCCCCTCCCAGGAAAATTGGGCATTTGAACGGCATACTCCGAGGAACTGTTTTCTGGACCCTTCCCAGAGTCACAACCACTTGTCGGTTGCTGCTGAACTCTTTTCGTGCCCAGGTTTTCCACCGGTACGCTACCTCCTGGGGTGATGATGACATTGTTGACGTAGTGGAAGAAGTGTGTAAGAGGTGTTGGACGATGAGGAGACACGGTTGTCAGTGGTGAGTTTTGTCAGGGCAGGAAGTCTGGAGGTTCTTTAAAGAAACATGGATGACCGACGGACTGTGGTGTGCAACCTGTGCCACTCCAGGATCAGCAGGGTTCACAACTACCAGCTTAACCCACCAGTATGCGCAGGCATATGAATGCTAAACACCCCACTCAATGAGCAAGGCGTTCACCTCCGCCAGGCACACCACTGCTCCTTCACCCTGTGTCACCTGCTGCCCAGCTAGTCAGCCCCTGCCCGGACCGCGGCCACAACACCCTCCCGTGCGAAAACCACACCTTCGCCTGCGCGACCTCACAAGCATCCACCAGTCTCCATGCACAGCGTTCAGCTCTCCATACCCCAGGCGCTGGAGCGCAAGAGGAAGTACAGTGCAACCACCACCCACACGCCCAGCCAACGTCCACATCTCCAAACTGCTTAGCCTGGAGATGCTGCCCTACTAGGCTGGTAGAGACCGAGGCCTTTTGCAACTTCATGGCGGTGGCCGCCCTTGGTATTCGGTCCCCACCGCCACTACTTTTCCGATGTGGCCTCCCAGCCCTGCACCAGCACGTGTCAGACAACATCAGTTGTGACCTGACAACGCCGTTTCTGACAAGGTCCACCTGACCAAGGACACTGGGCCGAGTGCTGCCGGGCGGCCACTATATGTCGCGATTGGGTTAACTTGGTGGAGGCTGGACCTAGTCTGACCCTGGGGCTGGTCATATACTGCCGACGCTGAGGATTGCGGGGCCTACCTCGGTCCAGGTCTCTCAGGCCTACTATACCTCCTCCTCACCCCTCCTCCACCTCCTCCTCCGAATTACCATGGCGCCATCAGTCAGTAGCTCTAGGCACTGCAGCAGTGTCGTCGCTAAGCGACAGCAGCGTGCTCAAACTGCTGAGCCTAGGCGATAAAAAGGCACACGCCCAAGAAGCTATTACAGGATCACGGCGCAGTACTGATCGTGGCTGGCAACCGTGACCTGAAGCCAGGCATGGTTGTGTGTGACAATGCCGTAACCTGGTGGCGGCTCTGCAACTCGGCAGACGCCACATGTGCCATGCTGGCCCATGTGTTAAATCTCATAGTTCAAGGTTCCTCAAGACATACCCAATCTGTCTGATTTGCTCACGAAGTGCGCCGTTCTGTTGCGCATTTCAGGAAGTCCAGCATAGAGTGCCACTCTAGGCAGCGCAGCGCCGCCTCCAACTGCCCGCTCACCGACGTTGTACGGACTGCCCACGAGGTGGAATTCAACATTAACCATGTTATCCAGAGTTTACCAGCCACGCGGCAGAGCGATTGTAGACTGCCAGATGTCAACTTCCATAGACTGGTTAGTCAGTGTCAGTCAGCTTCCTCAAGTCTACAATGAGGAGTGGACGTGGATGTCTGATATCGCAAGTGCTGAGTAACTTTGAAGAGTCAACACAGATGGTCAGTGGCAATGCCGCATTATCAGCCTCACCATCCCGCTGCTTGTCCTGTTGAAAAACTCTCTGGTCAGCTTGAAGTCAGAAGCTTTGCGCTCGTCACAAGAGATGGGGGAAGAAGATTCCCTTGTGATAGCCAAGCACCCTCAGGTCTGTTTCTCCAGCGCATATCGAAGGAGGTGGAGGAGGAAGTGGAGGAGAATGTTGGCAAGACAGAAGAGGGAGCATTGCTCAGTCCTTCACTGTTCAGCGTGTATGGACAGAAGAAGAGGAGTTGGAGGAGGAGGAAATGGAGAGTCAGGCCAGTGAGGGAGTGATTCTTGGCGTGGGACCTCGGCGGGATATGGCAGATTTCATGCTAGGCTGCCTATCCCGTGACCCTCGCGTTCAAGAATTTATTCCAGCCCTATTACGGGTATTCCACTCCTGACCCACGGTACAAGCAAAACTTTCCACTCTCTCCCTGAGAGGATAGAGTGTGAGAATGCTAATACCAGCAGGCCTGGGCCACAAGCTGAAACTATTTCCCTTCTACACCACTAGCGGCAGAGGAAGACCACGACTTCTGCTTGACAAGTAGGAGAGTAGGCAAGCAGGCAAGTTGCCCAACACTGGCAGGGGTAACGCTACAAGGCCTTTGCCAGTTTTATGTCACCCCAGCAAGACACTGTCACCTGTCCCCAGTCTCGGCAGAGTAGGGCTGATCTTTACAGAAAGATGGTGAGGAGTACGTAGCTGACCATACCATCGTCCTAATGATCACACAGCTCCCTACAACTACTGGGTTTCAAAGCTGACATGTGGCATGAACTGGCGCTGTACGCCTTGGAGGTTCTTGCCTGCCCTGCCGCTAGCGTGCTGTCTGAGCAGGTTTTCAGTGCAGCTGGTTGCATCATCACCGATAAGCGTACACGCCTGTCGACTGACAGGCTGCCACTTATCATGATGAATTAAGCCTGGATTTCTCAGGATTTCTATTCTCCACCAGGTGAAAGAAGCTCAACCTGAATAATGTATGCACTCCTCCTCCTCATTTTCCTCCTTCTCCTCCTCTTTGTACACTAAAGCAGCGGAAAGTGGCTATTTTTTGCCAGGGCCAACTGGCTCTAGGCATGTATTTAAATTTTCTGGAGGGCCACCTACCTGGTCCTCTGTTTTAAACAATTTTTGGGAGTGCCACATACAGGTACTCTATGATTTAATTTTTCTGGGGGCCACCCATCCGCTCCTCTGGTTTGAAAACTTTTTGGACTGCCACATACAGGCACTATCCAAATTTAATTGTCTCCATAGCAGCCTCCACACGTCTTCTTTATAGCTGCCGCCACACGTTGTCTCCATTGCTACCTCCACACATCATCTCCATAGCTGCCTCCCAAAGTTGTCCATATAGCTGCCTCCCCTGTCCCCTTAGCAAACAAGCTATGTCAGGCAGAATTTTGGGTTGTTTTCATGGCTACACATCAAACTTGTTAACTTTGTCGCCACCGTGCTGTGTTATCCACAAAATATACCTGCCAAACTTTTATCATTTACGATATTATTTCAGCGCTTCTTGTGCATCTGTTTACATCCCCTCACCCGCCATAACCAAAACTTATAAGAACAGTACTACACTTGATCTTACCAAAAGGTTCTTAGAAGTGCTGTTTGTAGCCCCCGCCTGCTTTGAAAATGATACTGTTTTCAAAGGAAACGCTTCTGGCAACCAGGCCCATTTTGGGTGGGAGGAGCCGAGAGACAGGGCTTGGACAGGCAAAGCTCGCCTGGAGGACAGCCAGCTCACCCAAGATAGGCACCTCAGAGGCATCATGCATACCGCCCCTGCTGTTTCCTGTCCATTTTGCCTCCACGATCCTCCACAGCGTCCACCAATGTCTCCATGCGCAACCTTCAACTGTCTATACCCCAGACGCTGGAGCGGAGAGGATATACAGCACATCATCCCCTTATCAAACGTTTCAATCATAGCAACGCAATATGGATGCCCCATACTGTCGCTCTTAATTATGGAAGTCGTCTCCATGGCTGCCTCCACATGTCGTCCCGTTATCAAACGAGCTGTGTCAGGCTCATTTTTCGGGTGTTTCACCAGATACGTTATGGAACTTGGTCACTATGTCGCCACCATGCTGTGTTATCGACTAAATATACCGTCAACCTTTTGTTCACATAGGAAATCACTTCAGCACTTCTTGCTCACCTCGTATGGTTCCTCTCTGCCTCGTATTGGTTTGAAGCCTGAGTCCATTTGGGGTATGTCGCCATGCCACTCTCTAGCCTGCTGCTGCCTCTGCATGCCGTCTTCTATAGTGTCAGGGTCAATTATTGGATGTTTTAGATGCTATCTAGCCTCATTCGGTCACTCTGTCATCGCCATGCTGTTGCCCATAATTTTGCATAATGGTGCGATTAAGGCCCCTTCTACACTAGCGAGTGTGATGCGATGAACTCGCAACGCAAGCTGCCGGGAACGCACGTCCCGAACCCTGCACCGTGGGAGTGAACTGACATGCTGAGTTCACTCCCGCGGTGCAGCGTTCGGGCCGTGCATTCCCGGAGCTGTCGTTGCGAGTGTGATGCGAGTTCATCGCATCACACCGCCTAGTGTAGAAGGGGCCTAAGCAGCCTCAGAGGCTCCCATGCATGCTTGCCCTGCTGTTTCCTGTCCATTTCCTGGTTGCTTCCATCATTTTCTGAGGTTTCCAGGTGTTTGGCCAAGCTTCCCTGTCAGACCCTTGGTCCCCTTGAAAAATGCTCGAGTCTCCCATTGACTTCAATGGGGTTCGTTATTCGAGACGAGCACTCGAGTATTTTCTTGCTCGCTCATCTCTAGTTAAGAGATTTATTGTTTATTGTTGCATGGTGGATGATACATAATATCTGCTTTAATTAATTACTCCACTAGGCAAAGGGTATAGAGTTTGTGCCATGACGATTACTAGTCTAGTTTTTTAATTATTTTAAATAGGGCAAAGCATTTAGAATGCGTATAAAACCTTTAACCCCTTCACGCTTTGCGCCGTAGCTCTACGGCGCAGAGGTATAAGGGATGTATGAAGAGGGCTCACGGGCTGAGTCCTCTTCATACAAAGGTGGGGGTTTTTGCATTTTGCAGAAAACCCCCACCGCTAATAACCGTGGTCGGTGCTTGCACCGATCGCGGCTATTAACCCTCTCAACGCCGCCGGCGACTTTGGCGGGCGCCGCCATCTTTTTTACGATCGCCGCGCCACCGAATGTCATCGGGGGGCGGCGATCGGTTACCATGGTAGCCTCGGGTCTTCTTTTGACATGAGGCTACATGGCTTATGCAGGTTCGTTACAATGAGCCACTGGCTCATTGTAATGTATGACCTGCAAAAAAGCCATATATTGCAATACAGAAGTATTGCAGTATATGGTAGGAGCGATCTGACCATCTACGGTTAATGTACCCTAGATGGTCTAAAAAATAGTGGAAAAAAAAGAAAAAAAAAAGTTAAAAAAATAAAAAAATTAATAAAATATTAAAAATTCAAATCACCCCCCTTTCCCTAGAACGGATATAAACAAATAAACAGTAAAAATCGCAACATGTTAGGTATCGCCGCGTCCCAAAATGCCCGATCTATCAAAATATAAAACGGTTACGGGCGACGGTGACCTCCGAGGCGAAAATGGCGCCCAAATGTCCAAAATGCGACTTTTACACCTTTTTACATAACAAAAAAATGAAATAAAAATGATCAAAATGTCGCACAGACCTCAAAATGGTAGCATTGAAACTTCCCTCATTTCGCAAAAAATGACCCCTCACACATCTCCGTGCGCCAAAGTATTAAAAAGTTATTAGCGTCAGAAGATGGCAAAAAAATTTATAAATAAAACCTATATAAATTTGGTATCACCGCGATCGCACAGAACCAAAGAATAAAGTAGGTGTGTTATTTGGAGCGAAGAGTGAAAGTCGTAAAAACTGAGCCCACAGAACGTGTGCGTTTTTTTTTCAATTTTTTCCACATTTGGAATTTTTTTTCAGCTTCGCAGTACACAGCATGTAAAATAAATAACATTACGGGAAAGTAAAATTTGGTTACGCACAAAATAAGCCCTCACATAGGTCTGTACACAGAAAATGAAAAAGAATGTATTTTATTTATTGTATAAAATAAAAAAATGAAACAGATATGTATTTATTATTTATTAAAAAATTTTATTTATTTTTATTTATTTATAAAAAAAAAAAACTAGACACCATTATTCCAACTTAAACCATTTTTTTTTTTTCCATGTACAGAGCTGTGTGATGGCTTTTTTCTACGTGACAATTACATTTCAAAATGATGGTATTTAATATCCATGGCGTGTACACGGAAGCGGGGAAAAAATTCCAAATGCAGTGAAATTGATAAAAAAACGCTTGTGCCGATTCTTGTGGGCTTGGATTTTACAGATTTCACTGTGTGCCCCAATGACATCTCTACATTATTCTTTGGGTCGGTACGATTACGTAGGATATCAAATTATATAGATTTATAATGTTTCATACATTTAAAAAATTAAAAGCTGCTGTACAAAAATTTTTGGGGGGATTTTGCCATCTTTTGGCGCTAATAACTTTTTTAACCTTTGGAGCTTTGGGTGGTATTGTTTTTTTGGGATTTTGATAATGTTTACAATGTTATGATTTTTAGGACTGTTTTAGGTCTGCGACCTTTTGACACTTTTTATAGAATTTAATTTTTTTTTAAATGGCAAAAAGTGCCATTTTCGACTTTGGCGCAATTTTCTGTTACGGGTTTAAAAGAGTGAAAAACCATTATCATATTTTATAGATCGGGCACTTTTCGGACGCAGCGATACCTAATGTTTTTATGATTTTTACTGTTTATATTTATATCAGTTTCTACGGAAAGGGGGGTGATTTGGTTTTTAGGTTTTTAACTATTTTTCAGACTCCCTAGGGTAATTTTAACCCTAGTTGTCTGTAAGATGCTATCATATACTGCCATACTACAGTATGGCAGTATAGGGATTTTACTCCATGCACCGGGACCCTGATGTGACGTAATACTACGTCACATGTCAGTAAGGGGTTAATAACAACTGAACTATGTTTCCCCTAAAAAATTGAGACTACAAATTTGAAATAATCCTTTAGGTTATGGAATTTTGTCATGGAATGTCCTTTGTATTATACCCCTCTCCTCCAGAATTGTAATTTTTATGTAGTAGGGTTCATCATAGAAGGTTATGTGGGTTTTCGAAACCTGGAACCTAGTCACCATATATAACTGAGATGGTGACTCACATGGAAACTTTAATTTGTATGTTTAAATAAAAGGAGGTGTAAACCTACATGATCTGGCATTGGCAATAATTGTGTAACTGTAAGGTAACTGTAAAACACTCCCATTACGGCTGTGCAGAATTTAAATGTTCTCTCCATGTTTGCGTGGGTTTCCTCCGGTCCCCTGGTTTCCCTCCCATACTCCAAAAAACATACTGGTAGGTTGAATTAGGTTGTGAGCCCGATAAGGGACAGGGAACATTGGCAAGTTCTGTGTGTGCTATATAAGTAAAGGCGTTATTATTATTATAAAGAGCGATTCCATTTTGTCTGCAGAGGCAGGATGCAGCACTGAGAAATGTCATGTAAAGATCATGAATCTACCAGGCATGCACAGTTGGTAAGCAGAATAATACCTGAACTCCGTGGGGAACATTTGCTTACAGCATCACTCAGTTCAATGAAAGGCATTGTCCATCTATAGGCAGCGCGCGGCTATTCACTAAGATTGTGCGCCTAAAAAAAAATAAATGTGTGACTCCCCATCAGGTCCAACAGAGTTCACATGTAAAAAGAAAAAAGTTTTTTTTCAGCTCACCCACTGCGTACAGCCATGTGTTGATTGCCGGTGCACGGACAAACTGAGCCGGATCAGCATGAAGTCAAGTAATGGCGTAATCAGCAGTGCGAGGCGATATAAGGGCTCGATGTAAATAAGATGCACTGATCCGGCTCAGTTTTGTCCATGCACCGGCAATCAACACATGGCTGTACGCAGTGGGTGAGCTGAAAAAAACTTTTTTCTTTTTACATGGTGAACTCTGTTGGACCTGAGTGGGGAAGTCACACATTTATTTTTTTAAGGCGCACAATCTTAGTGAATAGCCGCACGCTGCACTATAGACGGACAATGCACTTTCATTGAACTTGAGTGATGCTGTAAGCAAATGTTCCCCACGGAGTTCAGGTATTATTCTGCTTTACCAACTGTGCATGCCTGGTAGATTCATGATCTTTACATGACATTTCTCAGTGCTGCATCCTGCCTCTGCAGACAAAATGGAATCGCTCTTTATAATAATAATAACGCCTTTACTTATATAGCACACACAGAACTTGCCAAATTGTTCCCTGTCCCTTATCGGGCTCACAACCTAATCAACCTACCAGTATGTTTTTTTGGAGTATGGGAGGAAACCAGGGGACCTGGAGGAAACCCACGCAAACATGGAGAGAACATATAAATTCTGCACAGCCGTAATGGGAGTGTTTTACAGTTACCTTACAGTTACACAATTATTGCCACGTGCCAGATCATGTAGGTTTACACCTCCTTTTATTTAAACATACAAATTGAAGTTTCCATGTGAGTCACCAATCTCAGTTATATATGGTGACTAGGTTCCAGGTTTCGAAAACCCACATAACCCTTCTATGATGAACCCTACTACATAATAAATTACAATTCTGGAGGAGAGGGGATAATACAAAGGACATTTCATGACAAAATTCCATAACCTAAAGGACATATTTCAAACATTTTGTAGTCTCATTTTTAGGGGAAACATAGTTCAGTTGTTTATTAACCCCTTACTGACATGTGACGTAGTATTACGTCACATGCAGGGTCCCGGTGCATGGAGTAAAATCCCCATATACTGCCATACTGTAGTATGGCAGTATATGATAGCATCTTACAGACAACCTAGGGTTAAATTACCCTAGGGAGTCTGAAAAATAGTAAAAAACCTAAAAACTCAAATCACCCCCCTTTCCGTAGAACTGATATAAATATAAACAGTAAAAATCATAAAAACATTAGGTATCGCTGCGTCCGAAAATGCCCGATCTATAAAAATATGATAATGTTTTTTCACTGCTTTTAACCCCGTAACAGAAAATTGCGCCCAAAGTCGAAAATGGCACTTTTTTGCCATTTAAAAAAAAAAATTAAATTCTATAAAAAGTGTTCAAAAGGTCGCAGACCTAAAACAGTCCTAAAAATCATAACATTGTAAACATTATCAAAATCCCCAAAAAAACAATACCACCCAAAGCTCCAAAGGTTAAAAAGTTATTAGCGCCAAAAGATGGCAAAATCCCCCCAAAAATTTTTGTACAGCAGCTTTTAATTTTTTAAATGTATGAAAACATTATAAAATCTATATAAATTTGATATCCTCGTAATCGTACCGACCCAAAGAATAATGTAGAGATGTCATTTGGGGCACACAGTGAAATCTGTAAAATCCAAGCCCACAAGAATACGGCACAAATGCGTTTTTTTATCAATTTCACTGCATTTGGAATTTTTTCCCGCTTCCGTGTACACGCCATGGAATATTAAATACCATCATTTTGAAATGTAATTTGTCACGTAGAAAATAAGCCATCACACAGCTCTGTACATGGAAAAATAAAAAAGGGGTTAAGTTGGAATAATGGTGTCTAGTTTTTTTTTTTTTATAAAATAAATAAAAATAAATAAAATTTTTTATAAAATAAATAAAATACATATCTTTTTCATTTTTTTATTTATACAATAAATAAAATACATATCTTTTTCATTTTTCTGTGTACAGACCTATGTGAGGGCTTATTTTGTGCGTAACAAATTTTACTTTCCCGTAATGTTATTTATTTTAACATGCTGTGTACTGCGAAGCTGAAAAAAAAATTCCAAATGTGGAAAAATTCCTACCATATAATGCAATACTACAGTATTGCAATATATGGCATTTTTGTAGGTCATACATTACAATGAGCCACTGGCTCATTGTAACGAACCTGCATAAGCCATGTAGCCTCATGTCAAAAGAAGACCCGAGGCTACCATGGTAACCGATCGCCGCCCCCCGATGACGTTCGGGGGCACGGCGATCGGAAAAAAGATGGCGACGCCCGCGTGCCGCCGTCTTTTAAACGACGCCGGCGTTAATAGTTAATAGCCGCGACCGCGGTTATTAGCGGTGGGGGTTTTCTGCAAAATGCAAAAACCCCCACCTTTGTATGAAGAGGACTCAGCCCGTGAGCCCTCTTCATACATCCCTTATACCTCTGCGCCGTAGAGCTACGGCGCAGAGCGTTAAGGGGTTAAAGGGAACCTGTCACCAGGAGACCCATTTTTAGCACTCCCCCAGTCCCCACAGAGCACAGTACATACACTGCCAAAGTGTTTTTGTATAAAAAATTGGTTTTACAGAAAAAAAGATATGTTATATTGTACCTTTCATTAGCATCTGCTGTGTGACTAGGCAGTTGCCTTTTGGGAGTGGCTGGAAAGGGACAGTCCCCCCCCACCCTTTTGATTCAGCTTCTCCATGTGACCTTTTCAAATATATGAAAACACCCATCACTGGGCTTAGCGACGCCCCCTGCTCCTCTACAGCCAATCCCGATTGAGGGGAGTTATTCATATATTTGAAAAGGTCACATGTTTCCCAAGGGTGGGGGGGAACTGCTCCTTTCCAGCTCCTCCCAAAAGGCAACTGCCTAGTCACACAGCAGATGCTAATGAAAGGTACAATATAACATATCTTTTTTTCTGTAAAACCTATTTTTTATACAAAAACACTTTGGCAGTGTATGTACTATGCTCTGTGGGGACTGGGGGAGTGCTAAAAAGGGGTCTCCTGGTGACAGGTTCCCTTTAAATATCTTATCTAAAAAAACATTGTTAGAAAAATTACAATTGGGAATGTTTTTCATATTTTGAATTAATTTTCATTTTTTAACTTCAAATCAGAGGTTATCATTGTCTCAATAATCACAATCAATCACTTTCAGGTACAATCGTTTCACATTTTAAGACAATTTAGAAATTGTATTTTATTGCTCAATGTCATAACACCATGACATTGAGTAACGCCCTTATGCTGTGTAGAAAATCTTGTGAAGTTTCCAAAAGATTTTTTTTTTTACGGAAAGAAAAATCAGTTCATTGAGCATAATCCACATTTTTTATACTCTCTCTTATTTTATGAGTATTTTAGTTATAATAAAGCATAATGGGTCTGTTTCATGCTCCATTTGCGAGACAACAATTTCAATATTTTTACCATGCCTGACTAATTTTGGTATCCCACTCAATAAGATTTAAATACATCTACGCTTATGTTCAATGTCCTGGATAAAAAATACAGCGCACAGCTGCATGAAGGGGAAGGTTATGTATAGTCTGTCTACACAGAACTATAGGGAGCTGAAGGGTTTCTATTATAGCCATAAGTACATCTTATTTTCCTAATTTTGGTTCATTTTATGCAAATTTTCTGTGCATCATTTTATATTTGTACCATCATATTTAAAGCAAGTTATTACTGTTAATTTTAGGATGACTGTTTTAAAGGGTTTGTCTAGGTTAAAATTGCAAATTAAAAAAAAAATACAATTTTGTTCATCTTATATTAGAAAACAAAACAAGGTTGGATCCAGCACACAATAACCCAGTTTCATGATTAAAACTTTCCTTTTATTTTCATGTTTTCTTAAAATCCCAACACGCTGTATTACGTCTGGAATATAATGGAGAAAGGGGCGCTCCTACGCAAATTATAAGTCTTAACAAAAAAATTTGATCTGGAATCATCACTTCAGTCATCCAGCAGCTTCAAAACGGTCATTATATTAAGAAAAGTACCATTGAAAACACACTGGGGCACATTTACTCACCCGGTCCTGTCGCGATTCCTGATCCGGACTGTCCGACGAGGATGAAGTCCGTCGTGATTCCCCAAGATCGTGCATGTGTCACTTCCCCGCTGAGGTCCGCCGGTGTTCACCTTCTTCTTCCCGGTGTATGTAAGTGCATTGTCTTGCGTCACAATTTGAATTTTATATCCCGCGCTTAGTCCGATTCAGTCGGGTTGTCTGACAACCACGCCACCCGATTTGTGTGGCATGAAAGTCGGCGCGATTGTGCCAAAATCCGATTGCGTGCACCAAAAAACCCTGTTTAATGCCGCGATAATCAGAAATAGCCGGGAAACCCGCCAGAAATGCGGTCCGCGGACCCTTAGTGAATGTACCCCACTGTACTGATCAGCTAGAGAACAGACTAACGTGTTTCAGGCATTCACACAACGCTGTTACGCATAGCCCACTTGCTGATCGATACAGCATGTTGGGATTTTAGGAAAACATAAGAAGGAAAATTTTAATTGTGAAACTTGATTCTTGTGTATTTGATGCAACCTTGTTTTGTATTCTACATTATACTCCAGTCCACGTTTAAGATCTGTGAATCCATGCAGACAACGAACCGGTGAACTTGAAAACTTGATATATAAATATATCCAAAGCATCATGGATAAATTACCATCTCATTACATATTCAAGTTATATCCAGGTGCGTGATGTAAACATTTGATACTAAATTTAAAGTTAAAAACGTGGATGTAAAACCATCAGGAGATACAGAAAGTCCTTAGGACATGTCATTAATTTCAGATATTAGTTGTCCCATCTCCAGGATCTTATAATGTAAGCATATTGAAATGGTCGCAGCTCTCAAATAGATGACATTGTATCTCAGAAAGAAAGCATGACAACTACTACATTGGCACAATATTTTGTAATCCAGGTTTCCTGTGAAATCATTGGAGCTGCTACCAACACAAGAGCCACCAAACATGGCAGATTTATGCAAATTAATTTGCTTTGGTGGTCACTGGTCCACCACTTTCACCCCTAATTATAGAATACTATGTAATACTTCATTTTCCATTTGGTGGCTCTGCAATAAATACCTAATAAATAAAGCTGATTGCTAAAGGTCTCATTCTGGTCAAAGTTTGTCTATAGTAGATTACTTGTAAAGGACTGGGAGTTGTAGATCACTATGCCACCACACCAGGATTATCTAAGTGCCCAGTTTTCTCTCTTCATCCCATAAATATGAATATGGATGTTACTGTGGCTACCTTTCGGAGTAGTTCAGGTTCAGGTGAAAGTTAACCGATGCAGGAAGCTGCCTTTCAGAGTCAGGTCATCAGGTGTTGTCACCCCTGAAGGTTCCTTTTATAGCCACGATGGGCAGTGTTTGGCTGGGATCAATTTTACAACGGACGGTCTGATCTCCCCCAATTTCTTTATATGGATACTGTCCCTTAGGATTGGGGACATTAGGACATCTGTGAGCAGAGTGGGCCATTGTGTGGAGAGAAGAAGCAGGAAATTGGTGGCTATGTGGAAGATCCAAGCTGTCCTTATAGGTGTTCAAAGTTTTATGTAAAGGTTGAATGCAGAATACCAATTATTAATATACTTTATTAAATCAAGTATTATGGTTCACCAAGGAGTCAGATGAGCCCCATGGCCCCACAGACAGTGGCCCGCAGATGTGAAATCTGTCTCTGTACATCTTATAGCTATGTCCCATGAATAAATTCCACGTTCTATATAGGTGGAAATAATTTTTGAAGAAATCTACCTGCGATTCTGTTTGTCTTACTTCGTAAATAAAGAACCGGTCTATGGAGCTGCGAAGATTTACTCGGAAGATGGTTTATTAAATAATCCGATTCCTTTCTCTATACTGCTCAATGCTCAACACTAATATTTCTTCTCTGCGATGGATCCATGGATCAGAGTTAGATAAGAACTAAATTTCATCTTGGGCAAGGGAAGTTAAGAAAATACACCGCTCTAGGGGATGAGAAGTCAAGCTTGATATATGCTAGAACTTACTAGAACTTTGCATGAGAATATAGTCAATGAATTCTATATAAATTGTGCAGCAGATAAATTGTTGTAGGCAATGTGCTTCATGCTCAGTCGGCTCCTGAATCCACATATTCTGCTGAACTTCGAGAGTACAAATCAGGCCAGTGACTCCGGCATACGGTACAGGAACCTATGATAGATGAATAGAGAATCTCCAGCACCGACTGATTCTTGTTTAAAGAAAACCTACCATCTCGGATCTACCTAATAAGGTAGATCCAGTGGCAGGTTCCTTTATTTACTTGCAGCTGGATCCTTTTTGTGAAAAACTTTTAGTGGCAAACATTTATATCAAACATTTATCTGATAAATATATGCATTTTCTTTGGGTGGAGTAGCCAAGCCCTGGAGCTACAGCTACAGCTACTCCATGCCCCAGTAGCCTCTTTCGATACTTCCTACAGGTAATCTTCCGTGCACAGCTCTTTATAGCTGCACGCACTCGTCTACAGAGCCAGAGTTATGCGCATGTGCATCAGCTTTGGCCACACGGATGAGTGCGCTCAGCTACAGCGCCCCCCCCCCCCCCCCCCACCTTTGTATGAAGAGGACTCAGCCCGTGAGCCCTCTTCATACATCCCTTATACCTCTGCGCCGTAGAGATACGGCGCAGAGCGTTAAGGGGTTAAGGATATAGTACTGGAAACCCCTCTGTGGCACAAACCAGGTCTGCCCGCATTGCTTAGTCTATCAGATCTATGGCATGATAATTCCACCCTCAGTTCTTTACAACAACTTCAATTTCAAATTGAAACTTCCAATTCTAAATTTTATTAGTATCTCCAATTAAGACTCTCGCTCCCTTTCCTGATCCCTCCCCGGTAATCATCAGCTATCGCTTGATTTGAATACTTCCATCACAGGATCCCCAGGGTCTCATTTTTATGCTTTACTTGCAGTTTATAAATGCAGAAAATATGCAACAAGATGTCCCAGCACCAAGAAGGTGGAAGGCGGTGATCTCCACTTGAGGCGTATGAGGCAATCTTAGAGCCCCCACGTTGCGTCACCCTTTGCAAATAATAAAATGATACTTCTTTATACACCAATGCTACCTGACCTTGGCTAGATTACATATATATTCTGGGGTGGGGATCCACCCCATTCTAAGGTGTAGAAAAAACTATGCCGATTTTTGGCATATGGTATGGATGTGCCCAACTGCTTAATCCTTGTGAGACTCTGTAACGTCCCCACTATCTAGTGTAGTGAACATTCCTATGCCACCAACTCCTGAACTGTGCCCATTAGGGGTACTGTATTAGGAGATATGATGCTGCCACATTTGGATATTTTTGAGAGAACACTTTTTTGGGAAGGAAGACTTTTATAGAAGCAGGGGGTGCAGTGACAAATTCCAAAAAGTGTCGGGGCTGTGGTGTCATTCTCCTCTTACTCAATTGACTCATTTACTAGTCAGCTCAACACTGTTTTTGTCCCACAGAGTGAGATCAGGATTTCACCAGTGTGATTGTATTACCATGCAAGTTTCTGACATCTGATGTTATAATTGTATTATTATTGTATTGAAGTATTATATTTACGATGTTAGTTTCCTTTAATTGACAGCAGAATATGTTTCTCTGTATATTTCCCTGTGTCCCCGTGCAATAGCAAAGCTTAACTGTAAACTTGACTATTGTAAGGTGCCTCTGTTTTATGGGGAAGGGGTCCCTGTCCAGTCCCCCGATATAGTGGTTAGTCAATGAAACCCGGCTAGCACATGGTCTGTTTTTCACGGATCAGCCATGGTCATGTGCTGCCAATCATGGAAAGTGAATACCCAGTAATCGGTGCTGGAATAAATTCTTTGAACGCGAGGGTCACGGGATAGGCAGCCTAGCATGAAATCTGCCATATGCGCCAGAGTCCCAACGCGCAAGAATTCACTCCCCTCACTGGCCTGACTCTCCATTTCCTCCTCCTCCAACTCCTCTTCTTCTGTCCATACACGCTGAACAGTGAAGGACTGAGCAATGTTCCCCTTTTCTGTCTTGCCAACATTCTCCTCCACTTCCTCCTCATCCACCTCCTTCGATATGCGCTGAGAAACAGACCTGAGGGTGCTTTGGCTATCAATAAGGGAATCTTCTTCCCCCATCTCTTGTGACGAGCGCAAAGCTTCTGACTTCAAGCTGACCAGAGAGTTTTTCAACAGGACAAGCAGCGGGATGGTGAGGCTGATAATGGCGGCATCGCCACTGACCATCTGTGTCGACTCCTCGAAGTTACTCAGCACCTGACAGATATCAGACATCCACGTCCACTCCTCATTGTAGACTTGAGGAAGCTGACTGACCTGACTACCAGTTCTAGTGGAAGTTGACATCTGGCAGTCTACAATCGCTCTGCGCTACTGGTAAACTCTGGATAACATGGTTAATGTTGAATTCCACCTCGTGGGCACGTCGTACAACAATCGGTGAGCGGGCAGTTGGAGGCGGCGCTGTGCTGCCCTGAGAGTGGCAGCATCTGTGCTGGACTTCCTGAAATGCGCACAGATGCGGCGCACCTTCGTGAGCAAATCAGACAGATTGGGGTATGTCTTGAGGAACCGCTGAACTATGAGATTTAACACATGGGCCAGGCATGGCACATGTGTCAGTCTGCCGAGTTGCAGAGCCGCCACCAGGTTACGGCCGTTGTCACACACAACCATGCCTGGCTTCAGGTTCAGCGGTGCCAGCCACAGATCAGTCTGCGCCGTGATGCCCTGTAATAGCTCTTGGGCGGTGTGCCTTTTATCGCCTAGGCTCAGCAGTTTGAGCACCGCCTGCTGTCACTTAGCGACGACACTGCTGCAGTGCCTAGAGCTACTGACTGATGGCGTCATGGTAATTCGGAGGAGGAGGTGGAGGAGGTATAGTAGGCCTGAGAGACCTGGACCGAGGTAGGCCCCGCAATCCTCAGCGTCGGCAGTATATGACCAGCCCCAGGGTCAGACTCGGTCCCAGCCTCCACCAAGTTAACCCAATCAGCGACATATAGTGGCCCTGCCCGGCAGCACTCGGCCACGTGTCCTTGGTCAGGTGGACCTTGTCAGAAACGGCGTTGGTCAGGTCACACATGATGTTGTCTGACACGTGCTGGTGCAGGGCTGGGACGGCACATCGGGAAAAGTAGTGGCGGCTGGGGACCGAATACCGAGGGGCGGCCGCCGCCATGAGGTTTCGAAAGGCCTCGGTCTCTACCAGCCTATAGGGCAGCATCTCCAGGCTAAGCAGTTTGGAGATGTGGACGTTGAGGGCTTGGGCGTGTGGGTGGGTGGGTTGCACTGTACTTCCTCTTGCGCTCCAGCGCCTGGGGTATGGAGAGCTGAACGCTGTGCATGGAGACATTGGTGGATGCTGTGGAGGATCGCGCAGGCGAAGGTGTGGTTTTCGCACGGGAGGTTTGGGCCGCGGTCCTGGGCAGGGGCTGACTAGCTGAGGCAGCAGGTGACACAGGGGAAGGAGCAGTGGTGTGCCTGGCCGGAGGTGAACGGCCTTGGCTCCATTGAGTGGGGTGTTTAGCATTCATATGCCTGCGCATACTGGTGGTGGTTAAGCTGGTAGTTGTGGAACCCCTGCTGATCCTGGAGTGGCACAGGTTGCACACCACAGTCCGTCGGTCATCCGATGTTTCTTTAAAGAACCTCCAGACTTCCTGCCCTGACAAAAACTTCACCACTGACAACCGTGTCTCCTCATCGTCCAACACCTCTTTACACACTTCTTCCACTACGTCAACAATGTCATCATCACCCACAGACTGCGACCGGTGGAAAACCTGGGCACCGGAAAAGAGTTCAGCAGCAACCGGACAAGTGGTTTGTGACTCTGGGAAGGGTCCAGAAAACAGTTCCTCGGAGTATGCCGGTTCAAATGCCAAATTTTCCTGGGAGGGGGCAGACTGGGGGGAAGGAGGCTGAGGTGGAGGAGCTAGAGGAGTGCTGATTTCGGTGACATGGGTGGACTGCGTGGAAGACTGACTGGTGGACAAATGGCTAGAAGCATTGTCCGCAATCCACGACATCACCTGTTCGCACTGTTCTGGCCTCAACAGTGCTCTACCACGAGTCCCAGTAACTTGAGACATGAACCTAGGGAGTGTAGCTCTGCGGCGTCCCCCTGCTCCCTTATCAGCAGGTGGTGTTTCACCCCGCCCAGGACCACGTCCTCTGACCCCCTGCAGTAGTTGGACGCCCACACCCTCGTCCTCTACCCCTAGCCCTCGGGTTCAACATTTTCAAAATTAAAGTGTAAACTGTAAATTTTTTTTGTGTTTTGGTCTTTTTTACAAAACGATGCTATCCTATTGCTATGGCTAGTTTCTAGCCTACACTGACAGCACACAACTGGATTTTGTGCTGTGCCTGATGACTTTGAGTTATAAGAAAAAATAAAAGTTAAAAAAGAAAAAGCAGACTGTGCCTAATTCAATCAAACCCCTAATAAATTGTCCTACTTAGGTGTTTGAGATGGATATGTGTGTCAGCAACCGGACAAGTGGTTTGTGACTGTGGGAAGGGTCCAGAAAACAGTTCCTCAGAGTATGCCGGTTCAAATGCCAAATTTTGCTGGGAGGGGGCAGACTGGAGGGAAGGAGGCTGAGGCGGAGGAGCTGGAGGAGTGCTGATTTCGGTGACATGGGTGGACTGAGTGGAAGACTGGTGGACTAATGGCTAGAAGCATTGTCCGCAATCCACGACATCACCTATTCGCACTGTTCTGGCCTCAACAGTGCTCTACCACGAGTCCCAGTAACTTGAGACATGAACCTAGGGAGTGTAGCTCTGCGGCGTCCCCCTGCTCCCTCATCAGCAGGTGGTGTCTCACCGCGCCCAGGACCACTGCCTCTGACCCCTGCAGTAGTTGGACGCCCACACCCTCGTCCTCTACCCCTAGCCCTCGGGTTCAACATTTTCAAAAATTAAAGTGTAAACTGTAAATTTTTTTTGTGTTTTTTTGTTTTTTTAACAAAACGATGCTATCCTATTGCTATGGCTAGTTTCTAACCTACACACAACAGGATTTTGTGCTGTGCCTGATGACTTTTAGTTTTGAAAAAAAAAAAGAAATGAAAAAGCAGACTGTGCCTAATTCAATCAAACCCCTAATAAATTGTCCCACTTTGGTGTTTGAGATGGATATGTTTGTCACTAAGAGCTAAATAGAACGTTCGCAAGACTCCCTGCAAATTCGTCACAATATGGTACTAGCTGCACTACTAGTGCAAGCAAGGCCAGCCTCAAGCAAACAAACAAAAAAAAAATATATAACGCTATTCTAGCCCAAACAAGGGCTGTTGGTTTCTTGTAGACTCACTACTGCCTAACAGTAAGCTAATATACAGCCTAACCCATCCCTGCATCAGCATCACCGCTCTCGGTCTTCCTGGTACCCTAACCTACCGCATCCAGACAGAGAATGATCCGAGCTGCGCGGGCAGGGGCTAGTTTATTCCAGGGTCACCTGATCAGGCCAGTCAACCACTGCTATCGACGTGTAAGGGTACCACGTCATGCTGGGTGGAGTGCAGAGTCTCCTGGCTTGTGATTGGCTTTGTTTCTGGCCGCCAAAAATCAAAACAGCGGGAGATGCCATTTTCTCGAGCTGGCGAAGTATTCGTCCGAGCAGTTACGAGTACACTAATGCTCGAACGAGCATCAAGCTCGGTAGAGTGTGTTCGCTCATCTCTAATCTTAACATATATCCTATACACTGGTGTCTAGGATAAAGTGCCTTGCTATGGGAGTGTCTTTGGCATAAACAATATCATTCACAGCTTCTACTTAGCTCCTTTTTTCCGATATATTCTTTACCACACATAAAATGCCATTTTATAGATTATTCCACATGCCTTAAATTTTTTAAATGTTTAATGTGGTATGTTTTCTTTGTGCTCTCTGATTTAAAAAAAATCTTTCTTTCTTAATGTACAGGCATGCTACACACCTACTACATTTAAAACACTACTGAAAGTATAGACCATACAGGGGGAGGGGGCATTATGTTACAGTACACTTCACTCACTTATATGAATAACGAAATTAAGTCTGGAAGACAAACTGAAGTGTCATTTACTCCGGTAGGGGGGAAGCAAACAACTGACATTCCACAGACCTACCTGCACCAACAGCTTTTAGAGAGTCCCTCCACTTTTACAAAGACAAACAAAAAGCCATAAAAAAAGCCAGTAACCTATATTACCAATGTGTCATTTATGGAGTTATGGTCCTGCCCAGCCAAAGGCCAAATAAATATCTGGGATAAGGGCAGCAAGGTGAACATATAACTTATATCTGGGTCTCAGCTTGCTCTGATTTCCTTGGAAAAGGAGATATATAAAAATCTCAATGGAAGCATGTGAGAGGGTCATGTCTCAACAAAAATCCACAGATCCAGATGGATCTGATGAGACCAGAACCCTGAACCTATGATCTCCCTATGAGAAAATAGAATGAATCCAAGGTCCTGGATCTGAGGTGGGAAGTTCTCTAAAGCCACCTAGAGAGTGTCAAGTGTTGGCGATACAACTTAATTAAGCAAATCACCTCTTCTGCTCATTGTCTTTTTCTTGGGGGAATTATTTACCATCACAACAAGAGCAGGAAGGATCTTCAAGTATGTTGCATGGGATACACATCACTCCACTTGGGTATATGATGCTAAGGTAGGGTACCACCCCAATCTTAGCAAAACAATAACCTGCCACACCAAATTGTGTAGAAATAGATATTCCAATCTATTGAGATTTATAGCAATCCAAAGGAAAATTGACATTTCAGTCTATCCGATCTTCATCAGAAACACTAAGGTAAATACAGAAAAAAAGAACAAAGTAACAGAAAGGAAGTGACATCGTGCCCTAATAGTTTCACGAATCACCTGCAATTTGGGACCTTCCTAGGGCCAGGAAACAAATCGCTGGAGCCATAGGTAAGTATAGAATATCAAAGGCAGAAAAAAGAAGAATCCCATCAGTGTCCTGAGTGTTACCAAATGTGAAAATAAAAACATATGGCAGTCAATGATAGTAATTGTATATAAACTGAATACGATATATACTATGCACATGGCACTTTGGAAGACCATAATAAAGATATGTTTAATTTAAAAAGCTCTGTGTCTCATATTCCCAGTTGAGTCCCCTTGGGATAATGTGACCAATTTGTGGATCCAGAAAGCCTCCCTTCTAAGTAAAGCATGGGTCCGGTCCCCCCTCGTCTATTTTGGGGTAGTTGTTCAAGGACTGTTGAACAAGTCCTTGAGAAGGGAAGAAAGGGAATAAAAGGAGTGCTGTGGTAGGGGTAAAAGAAGTCTACCACATCTAATATCCAATTTATGTTTGGATATTCTTTCTTTGACATGTATGGTTTCCCCTACATATAGCAACCCACACAGGCATTTGATCAAGTAAACTACATATGAATATTCACAGGTAAAATAATCTCTTATTTTGAAGCCTTGACCTGTTCTAGGGTGGTAAACAGTGTCCCCCTAAGTACATTGATGCACTGTGCATAGGAAAGACATGGAAACGTTCCATGTTAAGGTCTACCTCTGTCGATATTGGGGGGCACAAGGGCCTATAACTGCCCGGATCAATTTATCTTTTATGTTGGGGGCTCGTTTGAAACAGGGCATAAAGGGCACTTGAAATTCAGGGATTTCAGGTTGACTCCTAGCTAGTAGTGGCCAATAGGATTTAATTTCCCTGTGGAGTTGAAAAACCATAGCTTGGAATTGATGGACAAATGGGATCCAATTCTGATGGGGATGTTTAGGTTGTGTGGTAGACTTTAGGGCTTTTTTAAGACCTTAGGGGGATAGCCTCTAGTACAGAATTTTTGACACATTTCTTGTATCCTAGATTGCAGTTGAGTGGGATCAGACACTATCCTTTTTACCCTCTCAAGTTGTGATTTAGGAAAAGCCTGTTTGCATTTTGTGGAGTGGCCACTAGACTAGTGTAGGAGACTGTTCCTATCTGTGGGTTTTGTAAATAAATCAGTAGCTAGAGTGCCATTTGATGATTTGATCAAAGTGATGTCTAAAAAATCAATACTGTGTGGGTCAAAATGTATTGTGAATTTCAATTAAGGCCAAACCTGATTGATCCTACTATGAAATTCCAATAAAGTTTCCTGTGGGCCAAGCCAAATGCCCACGATATCGTCAATATATCTACGCTATATCAAGGTGTGTGTTTGAAACAAGATCTGTGTGAATACAAAGTGTTCTTCAAAGAATGCCATGTATGTATTGGCATATGGTGGAGCAACATTAGAGCACATGGCTGTACCACAGACTTGTAGGTAGCAGGAATCTTGGAAAAGAAAGAAATTTTCCTTGAGGATCAAGGTTAGTAGGTCGATGCATAACCAACTCACTATAGGGGAAAGTTCTGGGTTTTAAGAAGATCAGCAACTGCTCTGATACCTTTGTCATGTTCTCTTGGAATAGGAATTCATTTGTATCAAGCATAAAAGCAGGGTTTTTTTAACCAATGGAGTTCATATCTTCTCTAAGAAGATGGCTAAAGGTGACAGTAGTGAGTCACTGGATGCCACTATTGGTCTCCCCGGGGGTTTCCCTAGTCTCTTATGGATTTTGGGCAGTGTGTAATAATTGGATTTGTATTGTAAAAAAAAGGTATGTGTTTTCTGGTCTATTACCATATTTACCATAATATACCTGTTTAGAGTCTGTTGTATTTTGGTAGCTAAAGTGAGAGTTGTATTAATAGAGAGTTTGTGACAGTTGAGTCATTATCTCATTAACATAGTCACTTTTATCCATACTTACAATAGCCCCGCCTTTATCAGCTGGTTTAATCACAATCCTTTTATCATGCATTAATGTATCTAGGGCCTGT
Source organism: Engystomops pustulosus (assembly GCA_019512145.1). Taxonomy (NCBI): domain Eukaryota; kingdom Metazoa; phylum Chordata; class Amphibia; order Anura; family Leptodactylidae; genus Engystomops; species Engystomops pustulosus. Next base: position 82,976,238 of record CM033646.1, on the reverse strand, counting down.
TTATCCAGGCCTGTGATGTTACGGGGATATTGTAGTAATCGTTGGGAATTAAATTCCCTTGAGATCAGATTGATAAATTTCTCCTTTTTGGGGGGCATGAAATTGCTCTTTGATCTTAAACCAAAGTCAATGGCTCTGATCAATGCCTCTGTAGGTTGAGCTCTGGACCAGTTACCTGTCATGTCAGAATTGAAATGGACTTTGAGTCTCAGAGATGGGAAAAATCTCTGGAGATCCAGTTCCAGTTCAAAAGTATTATTACAGCTGGAGGGGCAAAAGGATAAGCATTTTTGTAACAGGTTCATTTGGGCTTGGCAAACAGACGAGATTTTAACCACTAATGGATTACCTGGTGGTTGTTTTCCTGTGATGTTGTCCTCCCCGGCGTGTCTCCTTCCTCGCTGTTGTCCTTGTTGTACTTGTTGGCCTAAAAAAACATCTGGGTTTGTGTATCGTGGCTGATACTGGATGAATCTGAATAGCCCCATGTTAGCAGCTGAAAAGTGTTTTGGAATGTACAAAGGTAGCATCTGAAGTATATAGAGTAACCTAGGCATTATATATGCTTTTAACAAGTTTTTCAATGAGTTCAGATATTTATCTATGGACCTCAAAAGTGTCTTATAGTTGGCGTCAAATAAGTTTGCTGAGTCTCTGGTGATATTTACTCCCAGATATTTTATTTGGTTAGTTTGCTCTGGATTAACCCCTTACCAACATTTGACCCAATAGTACTGCATGGTTGGAGGTGTGTTTCAGCATTTCGCAGTACTATTACGTCCAGCTTCTGGCGTATATAGTATAGCCGACACCCACCTCTAACACCTGCAATTGGAGATTTCTCCGATCGTAGGTGTTAACCCCTAACACCACGAGATTTAAGGGGCATTTAACATGAATCGGACACCCCTCCCCCACGGCACTTACCGGGGGGTCTGCTGCTCCGATTGCAGCCCCGGGACTGGCAGTGCCCCGGGCTGCGCCATCCTCTTCCAGGAGCCGGAAAACCAAAATTGACAATTTTCTTTTCACCCATACAAAATAATAAAGATTGTATAGCCAATAAAAAGTGACAATGCATAATCTGCCCTGATTGGCGCAGCTTTCCTTCGATGCCATGGCGTGTGCCCATACAGCAGCTTACCACCACATATGGGGTATTGTTATAAGCGGGAGAGATTGGGTATCAAATTTTGTGGAGCGTTTTGGTATTTTATCCACTGAGAACTTCTAAATTTTTTGAAAAACGCATTCATTTAGCTAAGAAAATTTTACTTTCAAAATTGCATCTGATTTTGCTGCAAGCCCTGTAAAACAATTAAAGAGTTAACAAAGTGGGATGGTCTTGCTGTGTCGGAGAGCCACCAGGTTGCTCCACGTGCGGTGGCAACCAAGGTAGGGACACAGGGAAGGCAGGACCTCGGGATGGCAGGACCACAGGATGGTCACCAGGATACTGGACCGTGACAGGAACACAGGACTGCCACACAAACACAGTACTGCCACAGGAACACAGGACCGCCACAGGAACACGGGAAACACGGAGGGCTTTCTCTTCAGCAGAATGACTTGAAGATCCAGCAGGGGATGTAGGAACCCGGAAATGCCAGCGCCAATTAGGAGGACGCTGGCCCTTTAAATTTTGCAGAGTCGGCGCGTCCCCGCTCACTAAAGCACGTGCGGCCTAGTCAGGCAGCAGGAGCGCTGCCAGACGGAACCAGAGCCAGGAAGCGGGAGAGGAGAGTACGGACCCTGGGGGAGCAGGCGCGGCAGCGGGGGCCTATGATGTGTTTTATCCGACTGCACATACATATGTGCAAAAAAACGAATGCAACAACACTTTTCCACCATAAGCAAAGCAAGATGACGTTTTAAACAAGAAAAGAGGCTGACATCAGTAGCAATGCATTTTCTGAATTACCAACAGTCTCTGCAGAAGTGTAAAAATCTATGCTTTGGAAAAGGTCACCACATACATCAGAGGCGGTAGCACAACACTTATTCTACTCCAAAAATAATTATTTATCAAAAAGAATTGGTTATTTACGGGATTCCACAGACAGGTATAGTATGACATTAGTGTACAAAACATAATTTTGAAACTGCATGTAAAGTATATTTCATGGTCAATAACTTCAGGGCACATTAACAATAACTCTCTGTTTGGTTATACTGTTTTCACGTATAGTTCACTAAGATTTGGATCAGATTCCATTTTACATGGATCCCTTTCTGGGACTCTCAGAGATTTTTTCACCAACAAATTTTTTCACCTGTTTTTATACTCATGAACTGAAACTGATTTTTGTGTTGGTGTTTGTATGCTTTTCTAGGATGGGCACTTAAATTGGCCAAAAATTTACTGTTTTACTCACCTGGTACACTCAAGCGGTTATTGAAGCCAAACAGGCTAAGCCATATTCCTGTTAGCATGGACAACACATCTGTACAAGAGGCTTCATCGATCATGAGCCACCAACCACACCTGGTTATTTAACAAAATAACTAAGAATTAGAAGAATCAAAAAAGACTGCACTTAATGAATCACCAAAAAGAGAAAAAAACTAAAAGAAGGGGAGGAAAATTTTGGGGCAGATTTATCAAGTGTCTGAAAATCAGAATATTTCCAGTTGCCCATGGCAACCAATCACAGCCCCCCTTTTAAATATTCATGAGCACTGGTAAAATGAAAGCTGAGCTGTGATTGGTTGCCATGAGCAACTTGAAATATTCTGACTTTCAGACACTTGATAAATCTGCCCCAATGTGTTCATGCTTCACTCAGGTTACACTTGCATACACTCCTGTACAAATATTTGCAATTAAAACAGTTCCTTTTTCAGAGTAAAAAAATGCCCTTTTATATTCATTACAGTGACTGTACTAATGTTGCTGTATACCATATACTCTTGTAATAGACAGCACTATGTCACATATCTATTCTGGTGTGTATATATCTTGTACTATGGCCTGCATTCCAGACTACATCATGTAGACCTCTGGGACCTAAATGTAAGCTTTCATATCTACATTCTTCTACTTGCTGAGGCTGAGCTCCATAGCAGACAGCATAGGAGAAGGTGGACAGCCCCGTGAGGCGCGAGGATGGGCCAGGCCAGACATGAGGCACACAGGTCGGAGGGGAAGGGAGGTGTGCAGGCCGGGCAGGACACCCCTTTAAGTGTGAATACTTGGCTGGCTGCATGCAGGGCTCCCCTACTCATTGACAGCCCCACCCACACTCTCTGTAGATCAGTTTTCTGGGCCCAGCTGCAGCCTCCTCCTCCCTTCTGTAAAATGATGCCAGAGGCCTGTGCTGTAATTAAAGGAAGGGGAGAGAGCAACTAAGCATGGGACAGAAAAACACAGGAAAGACCCCTTAAGGTACATTCACACGATGTATGCCTGCAGTACCGTAGTATGGTAGGCATACATCGGTGCCGGGGAGAGGAGAAGGGGATGAGTGCCGCTCAACCCCGCCCCCCTCCGTAGTGATATATGGCTGTGGCACCGTATCACGGGGAGAGATAGGACATGTCCTAACTTTCTCCCGGCTATGGGACGGTACGGTGCCGCATGTGTGCTGCATCGTACCACTCTCGTAGGGCACCGTGAGCCCATTGCCATGTATGGGGAACGTATATATGCCGTATTTACATTGGCCGTATATACATCCCCCATACATTTCATGTGACTGTAGCCTAAATCTCATGGTATTTTTTCTTCATGTTTCCTGAACTGATTAATTGTGTGCTGCCCCCCCCCCAACCTTATACTTTCTAGAAACTGTCTAGAAATGGGGTAAGAAAAAAATCACATTAAGATAACATTCACACACTGTATTTGAATTGCAGTTTTAAAAGGAATCCCAGCACAACAGGGAAAAGCTTGGCCTGATCAAAGATGTGTTTCCACATGCGCCTCAGTGAAAATGCATATGCAATTGGACTCCTCTCTGCCTTTGAATTATGTTTCAAAATGCATTTCAAATGTTAAAGGAGCTTCCTATATGCAATTATGAAGTAGTACCATATTTTTCAGATTTATTCATAAAAAAAATATATATATATATTTGGCACCCACATGCTAGCACCTATGGCAGGTGTTAACCGTTTGATTGTCACAGACATCATTTAAAAGACATGTCGGTTGGCATGTGCGATTTGAACATTGTAATAGATGATGTGGAAAATCCACATATACTGCCAAACTGTATGGCAGTTTATGGTATGATCAATCAGACAACCTAGGGTTAAAATACCCAAGGGGGTCAGAAAAATAGTAAAAAAAAGTAAAAAAATATAAAGTTGAAATCACCCCCATTCTCAATCAACTGATATAAAAATAAATAAACAAGCTTAATCATAAATATGTAATATATCATTACGTTCCAAAACATCAGGTCTAACAAAATGTAATTACGGCTATTTTCGGTGTTGAACCCTGTAACAGAAAATAGTGATCAAATGCCCAAAAATTTCCATTTTGCAACATATAAATAATTTTACTAAAAGTGATCAAAAGGTTGTACAGTCCTCAAAATGGTAGCAGTGAAAACGTCAGCTCATCTATAAAAAAGTGACATCTTACACAGCATCAAAGTATGAAAAAGTTAGCTTTTGTGTACAAGGTTTTCATTTTTTTTAAAAATGTATTTAGATGTATTCCCATCTGGGCATTCACATTTAATTTCATTCATTTGCCATCTGTAAACATTTCTTCCACTAGATGTGTGAAGATAATTTCTCATAAATGTAGCCATGTTGTCCCTTAGAAACATGATAGCTTCCTCGGATACGACCACCCTGCACACTGCCAACAATGGTCAGACATGCACTATTGAGACCTACCTGACTACGTAGATTCAGCATTCAGTACCACAGGATGGCTGTGGTTCATGCTGTAACTCCCGGACATTTTATATACAAAAACTTTTTGTTTCTTTGTGCAATCCCTCCAGCAGAGGTGGTCATATCCAAGGACACAGTCTTGTTTCAAAGGGACCATAAGCTACATTTATGAGAAATTATCTTCACACAGGTAAATTCTTTTTATAATATAATAATAATTATAATCTAATGAAGAAATTAATATATATCATATACATATGAGATTAATGAAATTGAATGTGAATGTCCCAGACAAGAATAGCCCTTTAACCCTAACCATAAGCCCCTTTTCACCTTCTTGACACGGACAATTTTTTTAAAATCTGACATGTGTTATTTTAAATGGTTATCGGTTTGATAACGCTTTAACATACCAGTTGATTTGACAATGTTTTTTCGTAATACATTGTACTTTATGCTGGTTAGGAAATTTAAGCAATATGTTTTTAGTATTATTTATAGAAATAAATAGAATTTGGCAAAAAATTAAAAAAACAATGTTTTCCCAAATTCAAAATTTTCAACTTTTTGGAAATATCACTAAAATAACTTCATACCTACATTTTCCATATGTCTTTTTGGCATCAATTTCAAACATATTTTCCTTTATTTAGGATGATTAGAAAGCTTATAACTGTTAGGTGCAATTTTTTCAGATTTTCACAAAAATCATCAAAACCTACTTTTGGAGGGTCAATTATTAGAAGTGACTCTATACGGCCACATGACAGAAAACTGCCCACATTTTAGAAACTAACAACCCCTCAAAATATAAAAACACCTCTTTGGAATTTGTTAACCCATGAGCGTTCATGAGATGTGAAATAAATGAAGTGATGAGCTGGATATCCTTGAACAACTAAAATTTTCACCTCCACAATGGGTTAAAAGGAAAATGCATTTTACATGTGAGGGCAATTCCTCTTGAGTATGCCAATACCCATTTTGTCCCTGTACCCTCGCTGTATGGGCACTTGGAAGGCAAAGAGCGTCGTTTCGTTTTTGAAGGGCACATCTCTGGTGAAAAGTTTTCATGTTGACAGGATCATTTGGGGAGCTCATAAGGGTACCAAAACAAGAGGAAAGCCCCAACCAATACACCCATTTTGCAGACAAAGTAGAAACACCCCTTGGAGCAGTTTACGAGGTGTAATTGTGTAATTTCCCCAACACGGTGTTGATTCCATGAGGCCCCCAAAAGGAAAACAGGTGAAAAGGTTTTTCCAAAAAGTCCATTGTACTATTCCCCCAAATTTTATAAGCCACAAGGGATAAATATGAACAACCCCCATAAATGTGGTAAACACTGGTCTCCTACACAGAATTGCACCACTTGTGCATATAAGTGTTGTATGGGGACACTAGTAGGGCTCAGAAGGGAAGAGAGGACTTTTAAAGAATCCAGTTCGACAGAACATTTACATGTGTCAGGGGCATTTGTAGAGCGAACCTAGTGGTACCAAACATAGGGGACCACCGTCAGTGTCACCATTTTGGAAAGTGACACCCGTTAAGAATTTAGCAAGGTGTAATATGTGTAATGGCCCCTACAGCTATCAATTAAGGTACCCTAAGGGAGAAAAGAGAATAAATTTGCACTAAAAAGAACTATACGGATAATTTTTGTATTCCCATAAAGGCCATGAAGATGACAACAACCCCAAAAAATTGTACTACCATGTCTCTCGAGTATACAATTTACCCCATACATGCAAATGAAATGTTTATGGGTCGCAGTGAACTCAAAGGGGAAAGAGGTGTGTTGGCCTTTTAAAGGCAATTTGACAGACTCAACAAGTGACCAAGACAATCCAACCAAGTGTCACATTTGAGAAGCACACCCCTTAGAGCAACTGAGACAAGGTCATATATGTGTTTAGTCCCGTGAAAGGTGATTTATTAATTAGGACTTAAAAAGGAAAAAAGGTTGAAAATTTTTATAAAAAATGTCATTTAACGCCTACTTTTATAGCCACAAGGGATTAAAAAAAAATGTAATAACCCCCCCCAAAATGTGTAAACCTATTTCTACTCAGGTGTAGATAGGTACCCCACAGTGTGTATATAAAATGTTTCTTGCGCGCGCAAAGAGAAGGAAAGGGAGGCAGTTTGCCTTTTAGAAGCTAAGATTGAAAGAAATGTTTTACATGCATTATGGAGACCCCTAAGTGGTATAAAATAGATAAGAATCGAAGCAAAAGTGCACCCTAATTTTGAATGCCGCCACACCCATTACAGATTTTGCAATGTGTAATAATGTATTTGCCCCTTACAGGTGACTGATCCCATTAGGCCCTAAAATTAAAAAGGTGAAAATTATCCTAAAATGTCACTTTTACCCTAATTTTTGTAAGCCACAAGGCATAATATATGAATAAAACCCTGAAAAAGTGTTGTAAACAGTTCTCCACGTTGTCAGACTATCAAACACATGGCATATAAATGCTTTATGGCGCACCAGTAGAGGAAAAGAAGGGAAGAGTTTGTCGTTTAACAAGCACAATTTCACCGAAATCCTCACATGTGTCACGGATATTTGAAGAACCTAGTGTACCAAACAGGCAACCTGAAAATGACCACTAATTGTTGAATGCTAAACCCTTGGGAATGTTAGCAAGGTGTAATGCTGGTGCAGTGTAATACACGTGGTGATGGAGCATTTTAACATGCTAGTGGTGGTTTCCAAATATGAATGTGCAATGGAGTCCAAACGGAAATTGCAATTATGTGTGGCCCAATCTATGGGGCACCCGTTATGGGCCCCCCGTTATGGGATGCCAGTTTGTGCCATAGTAATGTCAGCCTCTGATGAGGAGCCATATTTTGACCTAGAAGAACCCACATGATGATCCTGTAAATTTAGCCAGAAATCTAGACAGGCTCCGAAGATAATAATAATCAGAACTAAATAAATAACTTGGAAAAATTAAGATACTGCTAACAATCACAATCAAGGCATCTTAATTGCATAGATGTGCCACTAGTGGAAAAAAAAGTCTGGCCGGCAAATGGGGGGCCAGAAGAAAACGTTTTATTTTTAAGGGGTAGAAGGGGCATGTACTGTGGGGACTGGCTTGGACAGAGGAACTTACTGTGGGGGCTACTGGCAGGAGGACATTACTGTGGGGGCCATAGCTGGGTATTACTGTTTGGGGGTTGCGAGGCGCCTCGCATACTTGTGGGCGGGCAGGGGACAATTACTTATGGAGATTTTAGTGACTCGTGCCCTGTTGGATTTATATTAATGAGGAGAGGGACGATTTCGTTAATGAGTAGTGGCTGCATTCCCCCTAGGCCTTGAAAACTCAAGTCAATAGAGTTTCCAGTTATTTTGTAAATTAGGCGCTCGCTTATACTGGGGGATCGTGAATCTATACTCAATTAATATAGTAGCGTCATAAAGGGGCTACAGAAAAAAAATGCATCTTAGCGGGCTACATAAAAGGCGGGTATATAAAGGGGGATACCGAAAAGGCTAGGGATACACAAAAGAGACAACATAAAGTTAGAGCTCCTTTACCTAGAGAGTCGTTATATAAAAAGAGAGCCACTATAATGGAGGGGCGTACAGAAAGAGGAGGCCACTAAGCCTACAAAGGTGAGGCCTACGAAGGCTACAGAAAAGGAGGCCATTTTCGCTAAGCGCAGGAAATGAATTCAGTATGTTGGTGGTTAGATATGAGAGTAGTAGCTGAGGCCACACCATTATTTATTCCAGGACAATTTAATCAGTTCGCGGAAAAAACTTTTGGGTGAGACGGTCCCGAATACACAAAGCCGTTGGAGACCATATTGCTTTAGAGCGGCACGACCATAAGGTGAATGTAACGCTCATAGTTGGCAGCGCCACAGAAGTCTTTGTTTACTCTAAATAGGCAAACATTAATCCAGTAAAAAAAGATCCACTCAGCTCACACTCCGGACTTGTCTCACCTGCCATGCCCGGACGCCTCCCGAGGACTCCGGACTTCGTATCAAGGAAGAAAAAATTCTTCGTCGAGCACAGCGTTCCGGGGTGGGGTTAACCTGAGTTTTCTTTATTTAAACACAGTACAAGACTGAATAGGTATAACAAAACATGCATTCCATGAGAGTTACACGTTGAAAAAACTTGACGCCGTTTGCGATGATGCCCTTAGTCATGCATCTATTGAACAAGCATATGAAGATTCCAATTAACAACCAGTAAAAGCAGAACCGCCTTTACTTATGATACTCATGTGGGTGTGTGCTTGTTTATACGCGCTTCTATGTGAAACCTTTTTAATGGCCTGGATCAATTCACTATGCTCATCTGCAAAGCCGCATTGTTCACACCTCTAGCCTGGTGAGTACGAAATTAGGAGCGGACCCGGATTAGAGAATGAGACTGTAAGGTGATAACCATCATTAAAATACATTCGATTCCCCTATTCTAAATGCTCTAAGAATCAGTCAGGATCAGCTAACAGCAGAAGTTAAAGTACCTGTCTTAGTTTAACCCAGCATGATTGTTTCGTATTCAACAAGAAACATCAGTATGATCTTCTTATCAAAATTTTACATTCTTATTTATATACCTCCTACTGGGTTTAAATGAATCTTAATGTTGTCTTTTCAATAGATAAGGAATAAGCGTTCAGGCAGAACGCGTCGATCTTTTCACATGTAACTAACGATAAGTCATGCTTTTGTTCTCGCCCTATTGCAGTCTATTACTTTGTTTAAATAAGAGAAAAACTAATTTTAACCCCACTGAGAACCTGTGCTGGAGAGAAGTTATACAGGACGGCCTATGATAATACATATACAGTGGCATGGATTCAGACCCCTTAGATTTAAACTTTTAATTTAATATCGATTGACGTGACATTAATGTTAACTCATCTGACACATCATCTGTAAGAAAATAAAATGAAATAGATATTTTTCCCGTTCATCATTATAACTAAGAAAAACTGAAATAGACACATTTATAAGTATTCAGACCCTTTGTTGGTCCATTTTAATTCTAATCCTAACATAGATATCGTCACAAAATTAATTCTGCCACACTCCAAAAAATACGGCCTTCAAATCCTTAATCGCGAAGTCAGTTTGGCGATGAGATACAATCTTCTCAAATCTCCTGCCCTAACTAAGAAATCAGGGAGAAGAGCCCCCCAAGATCACTATGGCTGAGCTCCAGAGATGCAAGCTAGGGTGATATCACTGTAGCTCTACCACCAGTTGGGGTTTTATGGTAGCGTGAGTGTGACTGACGAGCCTCTTCTCAGGGCAAGACTTAAAAGCCTGCAAAAAAAGGAACTTAGGATGGCACATTCTGAAAATGATGACAATGATGACAAAAGCTTGCCCAACCCCACAAATTTGTGGTCACCTGACGCGCCCAGACTCCAATGTCATGTTGGGTTTTTGAAGCGAGGTCTTAGAACCTTCCACTTGAGACGTTACTGGCTGTGGTTTATGGCGTTTTTAGCTTCTGCAATTGTCGCTACACATCATAAATGATGATCTTCTCCCTCGGACTGCGGACCCTTGCTGAACTCTCCAACGGTCTTGTTCTGCAATGCCGAGCAGGAGGAGAGGAGCCCGGGGAGGAATAGATGAGTTTAGAGTTCATCCCCTGATCGCTCGCCGGCCTACCTAGGAGGAGTTCATTCAGGAGGGAACTTGTAAGTGACTGCTGGCACAGCATCCGGAACAAGTGAAGTTTAACAACTACGTCGGATGACTGTGACTTCCTTTTATCGTCTTTTGGCGCGGATCCTGCGATCGTGCGCGGTTCAGATACCAATATGAGGCGGTCTTGTGGACACCAGAGGACACGGTCATCGTTGAAATCTGCGGTAAGTTTTGCATGAAAGTATCTACATTTCATTATTTCAAGTTGAGCGCTGTCTCTGATTGTTTAAATATTTAATTTTTGTTTTTAGGTTTCTGCCACTGGGAACTCGTTGGATTGCATCATTATGAGTTCCTGCTGGCGTTCCACCATTTGATCCGATTTCGTCTGGAGTGACTGCGAAGTGCATGGGGATGCGACTGAGAGTGCGAGATGATGCGGAGCCGACTAGCTGAAGACGGACTCCGTTTATACTGATGCGTATCCAGCGAATCGCCACAGTTCAAATTGTATCGGATAGGTGAAATTCTTCGCTGGATGCGGAAACACATAAGTGTGAGAAGCGGCCAACCCTCACTCAAGGTCCCAATCGTTCAATTATAAGCAATCTTTTTGTGGTCTTGTTAGGCTTGCTGACAGTGACTACAAGTTTATAATTCGTGGACATTGAAGTGCCCATGCGAAGATCTGCGGATGCAAGCCGGTCTTCAGGCGCTTCCAGAAGGGAGTGCACCGGCTTGCTCAACCAGCTCCCCCTTCCCAGAGCCAAGATGTCTAGCCATGGATATACTGGACCTCTGCCCATTTCGTTGTGATCGTCTGCCTGATGAAAGGATTTGGACTTCCCGTCATGTTGTTGATGGAAAAAACCTATTCCCTCGGCGTGTTCTCGAGATGAACGACGAGGCGCCATGTCAATTCATCGGACCTCTCACGAGCAAGACGGTATGTGGAGTGTGCTTTTGAGATTTGATAGCAGCAAGTGGAAGGCGTTCTTACACAGCTCAATATCAGATGGACCGGACCAAATGTTAAGAAGGTCAATTTTTAAAGATTTGTTGTGCAGCTGTGTATCTTCACAATTTGTTCGGATCCACGATGTCGACTCAGATGGTGAACTGGAGGGACAACATCCAACAGAGTCTATCCCCCTGGAAAACACTCTCCAAGGATGACCTGGAAGCGGGCTGAGATGTTTGTTCGCTAGAGTTTGCCTCCTACTTGTTTTTCAGAGGGTTGCAGTTCCCGGGCGATGGATGTATAAGTAGACGTTACGGCTCTGTCTATATTAGATTAGTTTTTTTATTATTTTAAAAATGTATTGTTTTGGTCAGTTTACGGTGTAGGGACTCGCCACGAGAATGGGGCCCCTGACGTGGGTTGTGAGCTTAATACCTTTTTGCAACCTTTTTAATTTGTGGATTCTGCTCAACAAATAAAAAGGAATGTCAAAGGAGTTAACCAAGACCTCATCAATTGATGTTGCTCAAAATAAAATATTTTTTTAATTAACGCTTGGATCTGCCGTACTTTGTTGGTTTATGGGGGTAAAAAGCTGGGATTATCTTTAATGTATGTATGTATGTATGTCATGCGAATGTAATGCGCAAGATGCAATGAACACCAGTACACATTTTTTTTGTAACAAAAACCTGTTTTAAATCGATAACAATAAACCAACAAAAATAAAATAGCCTTACAGGTCTAAAATTCCCCTCACAAAGGACTGCATGCGCTAGTTCCCTCATAGGCTTAAACGCGCAGGGGCTGCACAGGTGGAGATGGAAAGGAGTAGGGCTGTCAGTATTTGGCCCAGCTCCCTGCCTCCAGATTTTGAGCTCTAAACAGACAGACCAAGCCAATGTTTATTTTGTGGGTGCTGGCTAGCCATGTTTTCCACACTGCAAAACAGCAAAAAGTGCTGACTTTACAGCTGCCCCTTTCTTTCTAAGGGCAGGCTTTGTATTCTGGCACCACAATGCCCCCACATGTACACAACTTCTGTGGTGCGTCTCCCTGACCGTTGTCTACAGTTGATGACGCACTCCACACCTAGAGCCTACAGTTGGACCAGACACGTGTGCTATCAGGCAGGGCTTCCGGGCTTGGGCCTCTATTGCTGTAATTGGTCTGATGTTTGCAGCGTGGTCTGTGTCGCAGGCTGTTGCAGGTGTGCGGCTCTGTGACGCAACCAATTCAACTGTAGCCGCCACCACGATCTCTCTTTCTGGGTAGGTTCTCATCCTGTCGCACTACTATGATGAACTTACCTGAAGCTTTGTGGCGAGACAATTTTAAATTAACAATTGACGTTCATATCAAGGATTCCCATCACCATGCGAATGAATGTGTTTACTGTCAAGAGGGATACCATTCTTGCATGTTGGGAAGATTACACCTCTAATTTCTTTTTTTTTTTTTTTTTTTATCCGTTGAAAGAGTACGTTTCAGACATTTGTCGCAACATATAATACTAATACTCACTCTCCCAGCATTCGTCCAATAAGAGCATGTTCTGTATAATGTACGGCTCTTCTGCAGTCTCCACTGACATAATGCACATGCTGCAGGGGTGACATGTAGTGCACAATGCCTGTCAAGGGGAGTGACAGTATATAGAAGCACAATGCTGCAGGTGGGTGACATGTATAATCACAATGCTGCAGGAGGTGAACTATATAAGCACAATCGCTGCGCAGGGTTGATGTATATAAAGCACAAGCATTCAGCGGCGGGTGGGTCGGCCGAGGTGAAAGGTATAATGCACAATGCTGAAAGGTCGCGGTTTGACAGTATTATATAGCACAATTGCTGCAGGGCGAGTGACATGTATAATGCACAATGCTGACAAGGGACAGTGGTGTAATAAAGCACAAGCCGAAGGCGGTAGACAGTATAATAAATACAATTGCCTGCAGGGCGTAGACTGTATAATGCCCCACATGCATGCAGGGGGTGACGTTATATACTAGCACAATGCGAAGCAGGTCGTGCCCATGATATAATGCACAATGCTGCCCAAGGAGGTGATGTATATAAAGCACAAGTCCTGAAGGGGTATGACGTAATATAAAGCACATATAGCTGCAAGGCAGGGGACATGTATAATGCCCACAAGCTGCAAGTGGTACGCGTCTAGATGTATATAAAGCACATCGGCACGGCGTGACCGATACATATAAGCACTGCGGCAGAAGCGGGTAGACTGTATTAAATGAAAACAATGCTGCAAGGATGAACATGTATGATGCACCACAATGCCTGCAGGGGTACAATGTATTGATAGGCACAATGCTGCAGGGGGTGACATGTATAATGCACAATGCTGCAGGGGGTGACATGTATAATGCACAATGCTGCAGGGGGTGACATGTATAATGCACAATGCTGCAGGGGGTGACGTATATAAAGCACAATGCTGCAGGGGGTGACATGTATTATGGAACATGGTAATAACACAAGCAAATCACACTCACCAAGAGCCATTTTTTGTTTTGAAGTGCTTGCGACACTCCATTCCTCCGGTATTAGTTCAGCCGTGACCTCTTCCCATGCACGATGTTTAAGAGTACGATTTGAGTACTCCTCATGGCGCTTATCCCATAACACTGGATTCGCCTGCACCAATGAAATCAACTTCTCCATGGAAAGGAAGGACATTCTTGCAGAATCAAGATTGCAGAATCAAGATCAAGATTTTCCGGCCTGCAAATGTTCTTCTGTCACCATGCCCCCTGGTTCAGGTCACCATGGATACGGTCCATATATACGGCAGCCATACAGTGCAGCACGTATTTAGCCCGTATTTTTGCATTCCCATTCATTTCTATGGAGCGTACGGGACCGATATACGGGTGAAAATAGGACATGCTCTATATTTTTCTACAGGCAGAATACGGTACGGTACGGGCAATATACGTGCAATAAAAATGATCGGACGTATACTCCATAGAAATGAATGTGGCCGTGTGTAACACGTAAAAAACGTTACGGACGTTTTTATACAGTAGTGTGAATGTAGCCTAAGATTGAACTTTTTGGTATTAATTCTAAGTGGTATTTGTGGAGAAAAGCAGCCACTGCTCATCACCTGCCAGTGGCTGCATCGTGCTATGGGCGTGTTTTTCAGCTGCAGGGACAGGACCACTAGTTGCAATTTCACCTTCAATTTCCAACAAGACAAGATAACAAAACAGTGGCATCAGAACAACACTGTGACCATTCTTGACTGGCCCATCCAGAACCCGCCCCTAAACCCAAATGAGCATCGCTCATTGGTCACAGCCTCCCCAGTATATAGCCAGCAAGCCCCCTGTAGTATATAGCCTGCCAGCCCCCTGTAGTGTATAGCCTGACAGCCCCCTGTAGTGTATAGCCTGACAGCCCCCTGTAGTGTATAGCCTGACAGCCCCCTGTAGTGTATAGCCTGACAGCCCCCTGTATTGGCTGCGCTCTATTTGGGTAGGAGCCCCCGTTCCGCTTACATACTAAAGTTACACACGCATTTACCAATCCACTCAGGTTATAGAACCATGCCACTTTATACACATAAGTTATACCACAGCAAATCGTACAACAACAATTTACAACAGAGATATGAAATTATATAGAATACATACATGAGAACCCACACACACCACACCACACACCACATACGCACAGAACGAAACCAGCACCTGATCCCACAGATACACCATAAAACACATAGGATAGACCGGATATACAAGCTTACCTCCACAGATATACCAGCATATAGACACACAGATAAATCATAGCATATATACACACAGATATACACAAACACACAGATATATACAGACTGAATTCACCTATTATTAGTATTTACTTACCCCCTTCAGCTGGATGTACATCGGTCGTGGGAATTGGTGAGAGTAGGTCGGATGGAGACCGGGTTGAAGTGGATGGCCAGGTCGGACGTGAGCAGCCCGGTTAGCATGGAGCCGAGTGGGCGGGCAGGGCAAGGCGGGCCGGCCAAGCTTCCTTTAGCAGCATCATAGACTCTGCACTGAGTAGAGGGACGGGCACGGAAGTCAAAAGGGGAGGCATATTACACTTCGTGAATGAGTTGCCCTACGGCATGTCCTACTACCTACTACAACCCCCTACTCATATGGGCCTGCAGTCAAGGAGGTAGTTTGACGGGCCTGGGGACACATCATTAACAAAGTATAATTCATCTTTTCAGCCCGGTCCAGTGGAGTTCTCATAAATCTCGTTCTGGCTTCCTGTCAGAGGCAGGAAGCAACTTAGATTAAACTGTCGCGGGTTCCCCTGCGCCCGGCTGTTGTCAGCTCAGGGTCCAGTCAGTGTAAGTAAGTGTCGGGACTTGGGGCCCCCGGAGCACTGTGAAAACCTTCCGGTGGGCCCCAAGCCCGACACTTACTTACACTGACTTGACCCTGAGCTGACAACACCGGGCGCAGGGTGACACTGGTGACATGTATAATACACATGCTGCAGGGGGTGACATGTATAATTCCCAATGCTGCAAGGGGTGACATGTATATACACAATGCTGCAGGGGGTGACATGTAAATCACAAATGCTTGCACGGGGTTGACATGTATAATACACATGCTGGCAGTGGGTGACGTATATGCACATCTTCAGGGTGACTGATAAATGCCAATGCTGCATGGGGTGACATGTATAATGCACATGCTGCAGGGGTTGACCATGTATAATGCACAATGCTGCAGGGGTGACATTTATTGCACATGCGCAGGGTGTGACATGATAATGCACAATGCTGACAGGGGGTTGACGATATAAAGCACATGCTGCAGGGGTGACATGTATTATGGAACATTGTAAATAACACAAGCAAATCACACTCACCAAGAGCCATTTTTTGTTTTGAAGTGCTTGCGACACTCCATTCCTCCGGTATTAGTTCCAGCCGTGACCTCTTCCCATGCACGATGTTTAAAGACGATTGAGTACTCCTCATGGCGCTTATCTCCCATAACACTGGATTCGCATGCCGCATGAAATCAACTTCTCCATGGAAAGAAGGACATTCTTGCAGAATCAAGATTGCAGAATCAAGATCAAGATTTTCCGGCCTGCAAATGTTCTTCTGTCACCATGCCCCCTGGTTCAGGTCACCATGGATACGGTCCATATATACGGCAGCCATACAGTGCAGCACGTATTTAGTAGCCCTATTTTTTGCATTCCCATTCATTTCTATGGAGCTACGGACCGATATACGTGTGAAAATAGGACATTCTCTATATTTTTCTACGGCAAATACGGACGGTACGGGCATATACGTGCAATAAAATGATCGGACGTATACTCCATAGAAATGAATGTGGCCGTGTGTAACACGTAAAAAACGTTACGGAGACGTTTTATACATTAGTGTGAATGTAGCCTAAGATTGAACTTTTTGGTATTAATTCTAGTGGTATTTGTGGAGAAAAGCAGCCACTGCTTCATCACCTGCCAGTGGCTATCGTGCTATGGGCGTGTTTTTCAGCTGCAGGGACAGGACCACTAGTTGCAATTTCACCTCAATTTCCAACAAGACGATAACAAAACAGGGCATCAGAACAACACTGAGACTATTCTTGACTGGCCCATCCAGAACCCGCCCCTAAACCCAAATGAGCATCGCTCATTGGTCACAAGCCTCCCCAGTATCTATAGCCAGCAACCCCCTGTAGTATATAATGCCGCAGCCCCCTGTAGTATATAGCCTGACAGCCCCCTGTATGTATCGCCTGACGCCCCCTTAGTGTAATGCCTGACGCCCCTGTATTAGTAGCCTGACAGCCCCCTGTAGTGTAAGCCTGACAGCCCCCTGGTGCATAGCCTGCAGACCCCATAGTATATAGCCTGCCAGCCTCCTGGATATAAAGCCTGCCAGCCCTTTGTATAATCTTGCCAGCCCCTGTAGTATTATAACCAAGCCACCCCCTGTATTATATAGACTGACATCCCCTGTAGTATATAATCTGCCAGCCCCTTGTAGTATATAGCCTGCCAGTCCCCTGTAGTATATAGACTGCCACCCTTGTAGTAAATAGCCTGTCACCCTTTCCCCCATATAATTCCTGTAGGAAAAAAAAAACAGTGTACTCACCCCTCCTCGCGTGTCCCTGGGCGGTCAGTTGCAGGAATCGCTCGCTGAGCATCATAGTATGTGCCAATTGCACTAGTAGAATGTCACCATACCACCGGAGCATCGCTGTATATAAGAGGACCTACCGGGGGGGCATCGGAAGGTGAGTACATTGTTTGTTTGTTTTTCTTGACTCGAGAATAAGCAAGGTGAGGTTTTCCAGCAATTTTTTTGTGCTGAAAAACTCACTTATACGGTATACATGTTTCTAGTTCTTGCAGTGTCAGATTGTACCATATATATAATACTTATCTGAGGCATACTGTCCTCTAAGTGTCATAATGTCAAACTGTACCATAACTTCCATAAAGATATTTTATGCTATTGACAGCACTGTATTAAAGATGTCCAATACAATAGATGTAAATATCAATAAATACAGCAATAATTTTTCTACTTTAAAGTATCTAAAAATATACATTTATATGAAGCAAATATAAAAATAGACATTCAATATAAATACTATTGTCATGTACCCAATTGCTTGTGTATTGTAATCAAATACTGAGGTAAATAATCTTATTGTAACTGTTAGAAAAAATATAAATTTGATGGCCTATCCTTAGAAAAATATCTGACTGTGGTGGTCTGATCAGGTCCATGTTAAAGGGGAACCAAGCATCCACAGTTTTGCTTGCTTCTACAGAATTTGAGAATTTGTTGGTACACCAACAACATGGCCGGCTCCAGGTTTTAGTGGGCCCCTGGGCGACAGAGCCCTAGTGGGCCCCTTTATGGGCCGCCCTCCAGTAGTCAGACTGCCCCCCCCCCCCCCCCGCGTACACCAACTGACTCCCCTCCCCTGTAATACCACAAGACTCCGCCTCCCTCCTGTATACACCTGTCCCTCCCCTCCCTATACCCCCTCCTCTCCCTCTCCATCTACACCCCCCTCCCCCTCCCTTGTATCACCTACCCTTGCCCCCCACCCCCCCCTCCCCCTGTATACACACTGCTCCCCCCCTCCCCCCTGATCAACGATGCCCCCCTCCCTGTATACGCACCCGCCCCCCCTCCCCCTGTATACACACTGCACCCCCCCCTGTATACAACTACTGCCCTCCTCCCCCCTCCCCCTGTATACACCTTCCCCCTCCCCCGTCTACACACTGCCCCCCTCCCCTGTTATACACACAGCCCCCCCTCATCAAATATTACACAGCCCCCCCATCAAATATATACACGCCCCCCTCTCAATATATACACAGCCCCCCCTCCTCCCCCTGTATACACACTGACCCCCCATATTCTCTTCCTCCCCCTTCCCTGCTCCGTTCGTTGCCTCTCCCACCCTCACCTCACTGATGCAGCTCTCTCCGTGTGGTCATACTCTTTTCTTCCCGCAGGTCATGTGACCATGAAATCATCAAAGGTCCTTCAGCATTCAGCCTGTGGGAAAGCATGACTGCAATCTTCTCTATTGCTATCTGTGTCTGGAGGACCAGATCGTATGAGAGAGGGAAGAAATCTCCCGGGCAGCGGGGCAGATGTCCTGCTGACCCGGGGAGATCCAGGGGCCCCGGCACTTGCCCGGGTTAGCCAGGTGCTGCGCCGGGCCTTGACCAACATAACGATTCAAAGTTTGTCAGGATCTTCAGCATGTGATGTGTAATTTATTTGTATACTCCATCAAAGAGGCATCTGATCAGCTGCAGGTGTTTCCATGTTACCCTAACAGCATTTCACAGAAAAACAAACAATCTTCTGAGAGCCATACATGACTGTGTGATTGTAGAACAGATTGTTAGGAGAGTTAATACTTTTATAGGCAGTGCACACCTTAGCGACACAAGAGTGCTATTAAATGTTGCCTGTCAGCAGAAATTGACCCAATAAAGCATTACCATTGTGTTGTCTATTATACTTGACACCTTCCTGATCATGCTCCTTTCATGGCCAAGCTGGTGGAATCATTCAGAAAATCATCTTTTGAGTGAGATGTAACATGGATGTGTAAAGTTACAGAGGCACAAAGTTCTGAAGTCAAGCTCCCTCCCCACCTTGGGATGCCCCTTTGCTCTAGGATCTAAGGACATCATAACAACTATTCAAAAGTCCGTACATGATTTCAATTACATCTTAGGGGGAGTATTGAGACAGAGTTTGATTGCGCCACTGCACTCTTTTTTACTCCGTTAAGATTATACAACACACAACGACACAACAATCTGACTGTAAAGTTTATTTTCTTGGATGATGCCCCCCTCTGCTGCGCAATGAAGACATAGTCAAGAAGGGGTAAGCTGCTTGACAACATACTGGTAAGTTTTTTAGAATAGAAAAGTATAAAATAATATTAAATCACTACCATATAAATAATTAGTATAAACATTTGACATAGCTATGTCCAACATATACCTATCAAGTAAAAAAAATATTTCTTTGTGTTGCCATTTTTCCACCCATAAAATTTTGAATATAAATTTATGAAAAGATTCTACAGTTTCTAATTGGTATGAATGAAAACAGCAGCCTGCCCTGCAAAAACTCTACACTACATTGGGTAATAATTTTTTTAATACATGGCTTGAATTTTCAAGTTTTCTAACCTACAAAGATGGAGGGTCCGACATTGGATTGTAGGTATGCCTCAACTGTGAGAACAAATTTGATCAACTACCAAGAATTATGGGGTCTCAAGCCTGTTAGGGGTTTACTTGCTGTGTGTTTTGGATTATTGTCCTGCTGCATACCCTAAGTGTACTTTAGCTTAGGTCACAAACAGATGGACTGCATTCTACTTCAGGATTTTCTTGATAGCCAGCAGATTTCATGGTTCCATTTATCACTGCAGTCCCCCAGGTCTTGAAGCAGCAAAACATCTCCTGACCATCACATTCCACCACTATGTTTTACTTTCTATATAACTGTACAGAACAAAACAACAGGCTGTCTCATGTAATACCCTCAATGCCCAAGAAGCTCTGACCTGCTTTTTTGGAAATGGGCTGAGACCAGTTTTTTAATTGCCTCAATTTTTTGTCCGTTTGGGGTTAGAGGACTCCTCTTCCAATGTTATACCCCAATATCTAGCCTCCTCCAGACCTATTTTAATTTTTTTTGGTGGGCGGTTAAGCCGCCTCCTGCAAGGATCCAGACTGCTTTTACCTTCCTAGATGAGAGTTCGCATATGGGCTAAAATAACCACATCATCTAGGTAGGCTGCTGAAATTCTCTATGAGGCTCCATAATTAGGTCCATTAACCTCTGAAAAGTCTGGTGCACCATGTAGGATGAAAGGGAATACTTTATACTGAAAGTGGCCTTCGGCTGTGTGAAAAAGATGTATTTTTCCTTTGCCTCTTTGTTAATGGCACCTGCCAATAGCCTTAGTACGGTCCAGTTATGATATACCCACCCAGCTGGCCCACTCTTTCTTTCAATTCATCAACCCTGGGCATAGGTAGGAATTAAATTTTGAGATCTCTTCAATTTCCTAAAGACAATACAAAATCTCAGGGTTCCTTGTTTTGGGAGTGAGAATGATTGGACTAGACCACACACTTTTGTAATTTCGCAATAACCCCAAGGTCCAACATTTTCTTCACTTCCCTCGTAGATTGCCTGTCTCTGGGCTTCGGGTACACCATAAGGGCGTAGCTTAACCTTTCTCTTCTCCTGGCTGTGTCACATATCATGTTTTTATGAGGTTAGTACGTCAGGCAACTCAGAGAAGGTTTCTCCCTGTTCCTCGCAGAAGCTCCCTGAACTCTTGTTTACGAACTGCAGATAAGGTTTCACAGACATACAACACCCTCAAGTCAATACATTTGCTGGGCAACCATATAACCTCACTTAACCCCATTCAATATCTCATAATGTCCTTGCCCATTTGCCAAAAATTATTACTTTCTACTACTGTGGGCGGCCAGAACTAACAACCCTTTACTACCTGGTGGGAAAGTTCTCCCCTCTAGCAGATTTTATTGCCCATCTTACCTTTACCTTGCCTGAGACTCTTCTGCTTGCTGCACTAGCTCTTTGCAACTGGCATTACTGTTGCATGGCGGTCCTGCATCTGAGCAATAAGCGCAACATCTTCTATGTGGCGTTGCGTTCCTGCTTCCAAGTCTCTTTAGGCAATTTCCCAACAGCCCTCATACAGTCCTTCCATAAAGGGTTCTAAGGGTGAAAAACCTTGTAGAAGCCTGTGTACCTCCCTTAGAAACATTAATAGGGAAGAAGACAATACCAGTCTTTCCCATCTTTATCCACCACCTTTTTAGCATGCCTTTCAGTGTCCTATTAAATCTTTCCACTAGCCCATCGGTTTGTGGATGATACCCAGAGGTGCGTAAATATGTAATTTTTAACAGCCAGCACAATTCTTTAGTAATTTTGGACAAGAAAGGTGTCCCCTGGTCTGTCAGTATTTCTTTAGGAATACCAGTTCTGGTGAACATTTGGGACAGCTCTTTTGCAATCACCTTAGATGATACCTGAGCTGTATTGCTTCTGGATAGCGTAGTCTAGGATCTCTAAGATGTGCTGGTGACCCCTGGCAGATTTAGGAAGTGGACCCATAAATTCCATAGCAATACGCTCAAAAGGAATTTCAATAATTTGAAAGGGAATGAATGGGTTAAGAAAATGCGGTCCAGGAGTGTTAATTTGACACTCAGGGCAGGACTGACAAAATACATCAACCACTTTATAAATACCCGTCCAGAAAAGTTTCTCTCAGTGGTTTTCTCTACCCCTAGATGTCCTCCTAATACATGAGGTAGCTCCAATATTGTTTTTACAAAACATAGGGGTACAAAAAGCTGGGTTTTCTTACCCTATTGGACAAGTCATTGTATTCCATAAAGTTGGGATACACCAATTCAACCCGGTTTCTTGGGTATACCGTTAAGGACTTTTACATTTTTTTCTTTTCCAGGCGTTAACAAGATTTGGATCTCTCAGCTGTTCCGTACCAAAGTTCCCTAGAGATTAGTTATTGGGAAGTTCTAAACAGAACTGTTTCCTGAGTCCCCAGCAAGGACCTCTAAAGGATTATTATTAGGTTCCTCTTCTGCTCTAACGATACCCAGTGACAGGCTCAGCTGAGGTATCAGACATAGAGACATGTTCAGACAAGTTAACATCATCATGCAGATTATACACATTGACTGTTTTTATTTTCCCACAAATCCCAGAATAAGGGAAAATCTCGTCTAATAATGGCACTGTGCAACAGGTTTTTAGCCACGCCGACTACATGGCTAATGTCCCACAAGTATTTCCACCATTAAACAAGTGGGATAGTCCTTAGTATCTCCATGGATACAAATTACACCCATGGGATGAGTCTGGACTTTGGTAAATGCATGTCTGGTGGCCCCTGACATGTCACCAGATTCCCAGTGTCCCCAATGCTAACACAGGATGACCTCTATTTGTACCACACAGGTCTGTCTCTCAGCACATTGTCCATATTGCAGCACAAGAGGTCTATCAAACAGGGACACACGCCTTCCCATTCACACTCCATAGGCTCTTCTAGCGCCTGGGTAGTTAGCAGCAATAGGTCCCAGTCTTGGCAGTTGCCAGCAGACTACCTGACCCCTGCTTTTGACATAGCGTCCTGTTTTGGACTTAAAGAGGCTTGTCACTAGGACCACAAGAGTGGGACCCACCCTCTTTAGATGGTAGTCTACTTACCCTTTAGAAAGGAACAGTCTTACCTATTTATGGTTTCCTGTTGTTTCCTAGGGGATGTGAGACACAACACCTGGAGATACTCCTTTGTAGCTATAAACGCTCCACTATGGACACTAGCTCATCCACAGTTTTTCGGATCTGAATACATATTGGATTTATTACACATTGTGTTACATATTGGTACCAAATATTTTTTGTTTTGACTGGGTTTATAACAACAAATCTCCGGAACGGCCATGGGGCACGTGCACCCCTCAATCCAACCTTATCTTCGGTTGGTTGGTGGGAATGTCATCTTCCCAACTAATACCTTTCGGGAGCATGTGGCGTGTTTGGTAGCGCTACATAGATGACATTTCTCCTCATATGGCCTGGCACGACTGAGGACTGCATCTCCTTTATTGCTGACTTAAATAATAACCTTGCCATATCAAAGTTAACTTCTATTATCTCTACTCAGGTTGTCGACTTCTTGGACATTAAAATCGCCTACAAACATCCAAACATCAGCACCAAGCTATATCCTGGAAGGAAACCACAACAGTTTACTCCATTTTACCAGTTTTCCCCACAACATCTAAAAAGCGGTATCCCCACACTCAGATGGAACTGCAGTAACAGCAGGATTTTTGATGTTCGGCTAGTGAGTTACACAACGGTTTAAAACAGAAGAAATTGGGTGGGGGGCGGGGCTTGTCCTTCTGTTCATGGAGGCAGATGGTAACGCGCTGTCTCACTATACAGTGGTCTTTAGCAGCACACAGCGAACGATCCTCTGGTGGGAATCGTACTGAAACACCCCCAAGTGATCAAGGACCATAATGGTGATGGCGAAACGGCATAAAAAGAAAAAGCTTGCTAAAACTTACCAAGTTTTTCCTGGCGGCCGACTCACTCCAAAAATTCCAGACATAAAAAGACATTCATAAGTTCTCACAGATATTAATCTAAAATAATTTTTTGCGAGTAGCACCACAGAACTTCATGGACAGACGACAGCTTAGCAACACCCTGCACTCTAACCTGAGGAAAATCTTCTTTCATACCCAAGTCACACAAATGATGATAGATGCCTTTAACGAGAATAGTCCTTAATGACTTGGATAAGATGAAATATCACCTTTGGAATAATTTATCTAAGAGAAAAAGGGGGGCTTTGAAAGAACTTGGGGGGAGGGGTGGTTATCCTAAATAGGGGGGGGATTATGATAGAAATGAAAGATTGCTGAGGATGAAAATACCATATGCCAAATTAAGGACCAATCCCCCCAAAAGTATATTGAAGAACTGCAGACACTGCTACAGGATGCTAAAAATTTGAATTTTATAATCAAAAGATATACTATCTATTGTAAAAATATCCCCGTATACCTTAATATTACTATATTCCCAAAGTACATAAGTGTTTACACAGTGGTGAGGCAACTCATTCAGTTTGAACTACTATTCCTTGATAAGAGTTGACACTGACACTGATGACTCACTCCAAATGGCGCGCCGTGTGTTGTCCTCTGCGTGTCGGAGCAAGGTAGCGAACCTCCACCTTCTCCTCTCCAGAACCTGAGGAAGACTTCTCCTTTCGGAGCCTCTAATCACCATGAATATCTCAGCTAGCAGCCCTGCATCATCGACGAGACACAGAGACAATTAGACATGGAATGTCCCAGTCACACCGATCCTCCGCTCAGAGCTCATTCCAGCAGCCCGCCAACAAATCATCCCCAGCATGAGCCAGGTATGTGGGTACCCCATCCCACCAACCGCACCTCAATCCTAGCTACTCCTACCTTCGACACTACACAAGCAGGGCTAATATCACCAAAGACGTCGCTATTCAACACTTAAAAATGAAGTGAACCCACTGGGTTGACCGCAACTTCCCATATTGAAACAAAATGGCGGAGCTGACAATTGTTATAATGATATAATGGAGGTCAATACTACTATGGAGGAGGAATTGGAGGTCTAAGATGAAGGACCGATCCCGCAAGGAACAACCTACGCTTTCCATGGCATTTTTAATAGAGCTCATTAACGCTACTAACCGATTTTTCACATGCTTTTGCCGATGCAAACCAAAGGACCTCATTATTAATAGAGCTCACAGGCTCCCAAAACCGAAGAACCTACACACTACAACACTAAAGGGATGTAATCGCCCAATAATTTTATCGCACTAATGAAAAGATAGCCATGGCGGCTAGATCTCCACCTGTTCTTCCAGCGCGATTTAAGTACATTACAGTGTTTACAGATCTCTCTGCGGCGAAAACTACCGAGAAGAGAGCATTTTCCAGCTGTACCAACATTTGAGAGCTAACAACATCGATATCGCTGGGGATTTCCAGTGAAATTGATTATCACCAGTAATGGGAGTAATCTATGGCTTAACTCGGGAAGAAGGGCTTCAGTTTGTGCAAAACTTGGGACTCTAAGGGGGGGAAGCCCCATACCATCCAAAAGGCGTCTCCCTTCGGGGTAGTTTGGGAAGAGGGTCCACATACATAACAATAATAAGCGCACCCATCTGAGAGTCACTTGGACTTAGTAAGTAGATATAACTCTTCTGTCTGCCCACCTGGGCATCAGGTATTGAGCCAACCTAAAAAGCTGTGGCGCAAATGCTATTTCCACTGTTGGGAGCCCGACATGGTCACTGAAAGCCTATTCCCATATGGCAATACTCACTATTTGTTTACTATTTTATTGTTTTAAAGTTTCCCTTTTAGGGGCATTTACTGTTTTTAACCATTTTTCCCCATGTTCTATCAGGCATGTCCTCTGATATATATTTTCATTTTGGCTTGA
Source organism: Engystomops pustulosus (assembly GCA_019512145.1). NCBI lineage: Eukaryota > Metazoa > Chordata > Amphibia > Anura > Leptodactylidae > Engystomops > Engystomops pustulosus. The sequence continues at coordinate 82,950,139 of CM033646.1, read as the reverse complement.
GGTGTCTACTATTAGGTAATGTGGGGTCCTACTCCGAGGGGGGAGGGGGTCTCAATTCTCTTGTCTGTAGCAAGCGTAGTTCAGTACAAGTGCTTAAACATTATACATTGGTGCATAAAATACTATCAATTAATGTAAGGGGCTTAATTCGCCTTTTCTCTCTTCCGTATGGAGAGAGTCAATAAACGCATGCAGATATTATATGTCTGAAGGAAACTAGGTTGAATCAATCTGTAGTTTCAGATTAAAAAACTAAAGTTTCTTTATATGTATTATCTCCTACAGTGGACAAGAGAGTGGGGTTTCCATTGCTTTTCGGCAACACACTTATCCTATGACAAAAAGATAATCACTATCTGACGCGAGGTGTCGTGTACCATAAAAACACCCAGTATACAATTACATTAACCATCCTCAGTGTATGGCTTTAATGCCAGCGACACAGTTTTATTAAGAAAGTCCTGGGCAAAAATATATAATGTAAGAGGGATTGCTATCGTCAGGGGATTTTTAACCAGGTGATATGGGCCATTAATGGATTCTACTTTCAGTTAGCATCTCATCAAGAACCTAACTCCCTATGCCAATACTTGTTTCATTGTATGAACTGTATGATATTTGGCATATTCACCATCAACGGAAAGGACTTCACATTCTTTTCAAGACACCCTAGAGGACTATGTCATTAAACAGTCGGCCCAAGCTAAAAAGTTCACGTCCGCTAAAGAATGCGCTCTATTTAAATCCCCTAGCCATATTACTAGACTCATAAACAGTAAATACCAGCAACCAAGCACAAAAAAAAATTCTCCTCCATAACTTCCCAACTACAAGCTCCCATGACAACTATTGGATGGGGACACTGTCCAAAGCTGCTAGCAAGATTCCCTATAAGCTCTTAAACTAGCAAAATCCTGTATCCCATTTATAAATAGAACGAGCATCAACAAAAGTAATGAACCCACAAGGGATAGCCGATTCTTTGCAAGAGATTATTATGGATCTTTAATATACAACGCTAAAAAATTAAATAGCTCAAAATTTCCCCACACTCCCCTGTCGCCCTGTTCCGTGAGCCCGCCGCCCATAGTAAAACGGTGCGGCGCTCACGGCAGCTGCGTGGAGGATGGGGAGGAGGGGTGACGCAGACTCACCCCCGCCCTCTCCATAGAACTAAGGAATGGCGCACGGCGCCTGTAATACGGGGAAAGATAGGACAGATCCTATCTTTCCCCGGGCTACGGAGCGGTACGGTGCAGGGCCGGAGCGGTACGGAAGCGGTACGTTACAGGGCCGTGAGCCATAGGAGTGTATGGTGGGACGTTATCGGCCGCATATACGTAGGTCCGTATATACGTCCCCCATACCTTGTAGTGTTAATGTAGCCTAAGATGGGAAATTGATACAGTGCCCCACACCTAGCGATGCGAACATTAAACATTTTTTGGACTCTCTAAGTCTTCACAAATAGATAAAGAGACTTTGGATACATTTCCACTCCCCTTTTTAACAATGGGGACAGCTTATCTCGTCCTCAAAAGAATAAGGCTCCAGGGCCATGGCTATTCAAACGAGTACCCTTAAACTTACACAGAACAGCCTTATCCCCATATCTAACTTTTTAATGACTCTTATGGAAACGGATCTATCACAACAGAATGCTGCAAGCATTAATTATCTCAACAAAAGATGGAACGGCACTGCACTAGTTGACATGATCTAAAGTGCAAAACTATTTAAGCAATGAAGAAAAGAAAAAGTGGGGATGCACCTATATGCAAAAAGTATCAATTTTATTAAGTATGAGGAGGATATCTACAAACAGACACAGAACAATAAAAAGCAATTAAAGAACTGTGCTACAACAACGAGCACAATCAACCTCACCCCTTTTAAGTAGTGATAGAAATCCACCCGCGGGAAACCCACAGCTGCTCCACAACACCCATTCCCCCTACAATGAACCCCAATGAATTAGACAATGAAAACAATGTATGATAGGTCAGGAGAGCTGACTGTGACCATATACAATACCTCCTACCACAGGTAAGCCTGGAGCGGAGTAAGGCCAGATGCGGTAGTGGTTAGCCTGACGCCCCTGTAGTGCATAGCCTGACAGCCCCCATAGTATATAGCCTGCCAGCCTCCGAGTATAAGCCTGCCAGCCCTTGTAGTATATATCTTGCCAGCCCCTTAGTAATAGACAGCCACCCCCTGTATTATATAGACTGACATCCCCTGTAATATAATCTGCCAGCCTGCCAGCCCCTTGTATATATAGCCTGCCAGTCCCCTGTAGTATATAGACTGCCACCCTGTAGTGTATAGCCTGACAGCCCCCTGTAGTGTATAGCCTGACAGCCCCCTGTAGTGTATAGCCTGACAGCCCCCTGTAGTGCATAGCCTGACAGCCCCCATAGTATATAGCCTGCCAGCCTCCTGTAGTATAAAGCCTGCCAGCCCTTGTAGTATATATCTTGCCAGCCCCTGTAGTATATAGACAGCCACCCCCTGTATTATATAGACTGACATCCCCTGTAGTATATAATCTGCCAGCCCCTTGTAGTATATAGCCTGCCAGTCCCCTGTAGTATATAGACTGCCAACCCTTGTAGTATATAGCCTGCCAGCCCCATCCCCCGAGTATATAGCATGCAGCCCTTTCCCCCAATATAATTCCTGTAGGAAAAAAAAAACAGTGTACTCACCCTCCTCCGTATCCCTGGGCGGTCAGTTGCAGGAATCGCTCGCTGACATCATAGTATGTGCCAATGCACATAGTAGAATGTCACCATACCAGCGGAGCATCGCTGTATATAAGAGGACCTACCGGGGGGGCATCGGAAGGTGAGTACAGTGTTTGTTTGTTTTTCTTGACTCGAGAATAAGCCAAGGTGAGGTTTTCCAGCATATTTTTTGTGCTGAAAAACTCAGCTTATACTTGAGTATATACGGTATGCATGTTTCTAGTTCTTGCAGTGTCAGATTGTACCATATAGATAAGACTTATCCTGAGGCATACTGTCCTCTAGTGTCATAATGTCAAACTGTACCATAACTTCCATAAAGATATTTTATGCTATTGACAGCACTGTATTTAAAGATGTCCAATACAATAGATGTAAAATATCAATAATATACAGCAATAATTTTTCTACTTTAAAAGTATCTAAAAATATACATTTATATGAAGCAAATATAAAAATACAATTCAATATAAATACTATTGTCATGTACCCAATTGCTGTGGTATTGTAATCAATATACTGAGGTAAATAATCTTGATTGGTAACTGTTAGAAAAATATAAAATTTGATGGCCTATCCTTAGAAAAATATCTGACTGTGGTGTCTGATCAGGTCCATGTTAAAGGGGAACCAAGCATCCACAGTTTTGCTTGCTTCTACAGAATTTGAGAATCTGTTGGTACACCAACAACATGGCCGGCTCCAGGTTTTAGTGGGCCCCTGGGCGACAGAGCCCTAGTGGGCCCCTTTATGGGCCGCCCTCCAGTAGTCAGACTGCCCCCCCCCCCCGCATACACCCTGCCCCCCCCTCCCCCTGTAAACACACTGCCCCCCCTCCGCCTGTATACACACTGCCTCCTCCTCCGCCTGTATACACACTGCCCCCCTCCTCCGCTATACACACTCCCCCCCCTCCCCTATATACACACTGCCCCCCTCCCCCTGTATACACACTGCCCCCTCCCCTGTATACACACTATGCCCCCCCCTCCCCCTGTATACACCTCCCCCTCCCCCGTCTACACACTGCCCCCCTCCCCTGTATACACACAGCCCCCCCTCTCAAATATACAACAGCCCCCCTCATCAAATATATACACAGCCCCCCCCTCATCAAATATATACACAGCCCCCCCTCCTCCCCTGTATACACACGTGAATCCCCTGACCATATTCTCTTCCTCCCCCTTTCCCGTTGCCCCTTTCCTTTCGTTGCCGTCCTCTCCAACCCCCGATCACCTCACTGATGCAGCTCTCTCCGTGTGGTCACTGCTTTTCCCGGCAGGTCATGTGACCATGAAATCATCAAAGGTCCTTCAGCATTCAGCCTGTGGGAAAGCAGTGACTGCAAATCTTCTCATTGCGATCTGTGTCTGGAGGACACAGATCGTGATGAGAGAGGGAAGAAATCTCCCGGGCAGCGGGGCAGATGTCCTGCTGACCCGGGGAGATCCAGGGGCCCCGGCACTTGCCCGGGTTAGCCGGGTGCTGGCGCCGGGCCTGACCAACAATAACGATTCAAAAGTTTGTCAGGATCTTCAGCAGTGATGTGTAATTTATTTATATCTCATCAAAGAGGCATCTGATCAGCTGCAGGGTTCATTTACCCTAAACAGCATTTCACAGAAAAAAAAACAATCTTCTGGAGCCATACATGACTTGTTGATTGTAGAACAGATTTGTTAGGAGAGTTAATACTTTTATAGGCAAGTGCAACACCTTACAGACACAAGGAGTGCTATTAAATGTTGCCTGTCAGCAGAAATTGACCTAATAAAGCATTACCATTGTGTTGTCATTCAACTTGACACCTTCCTGATCATGCTCCTTTCATGGCCAAGCGTGGTGGAATCATTCAGAAAATCATCTTTTGAGTGAGATGTAACATGGATGTGTAAAGTTACAGAGGCAGAAAGTTCTGAAGTCAAGCTCTCCCCACCTTGGGATGCCTCCTTTGCTCTAGCATCTAAGGACATCATAAGCAACTATTCAAAAGTCTCGTACATGATTTCAATTACATCTTAGGGGGAGTATTGAGACAGAGTTTGATTGCGCCACTGAACTCTTTTTCACTCCGTAAGATTATACAACACACAACGACACACAATCTGACTGTAAAGTTTATTTTCTGGATGATGCCCCCCTGCTGCGCAATGAAAGACATGATCAAGAAGGGGTAAGCTGCTTGACAACATACTGGTAAGTTTTTTAGAAATAGAAAAAAGTAATAAAATAATATTAAATCACTACCATATAAAATAATTAACTATAAACATTTGACATAGCTATGTCCAAACATATACCTATTCAAGTAAAAAAAATATATTTCTTTTGTTGCCATTTTTCAACCTATAAAATTTGAATATAAATTTATGAAAAGATTCTACAGTTTCTTTAAATTGTATGAATGAAAACAGCAGCCTGCCCTGCAAAAACTCTACATTGGGGATAATAAGTTTTTTTAATACATGGCTGAATTTTCAAGTTTTCTAACCTACAAAGATGGAGGGGTCCGACATTGGATTGTAGGTATGCCTCAACTGTGAGAACAAATTTGATCAACTACCAAGAATTATGGGGTCTCAAGCCTGTTAGGGGTTTACTTGCTGGTGTGTTTTGGATTATTGTCCTGCTGCATAACCCTAAGTGTACTTTAGCTTAGGTCACAAACAGATGGACTGACATTCTACTTCAGGATTTCTTGATAGCCAGCAGATTTCATGGTTCCATTTATCACTGCAAGTCATCCAGGTCTTGAAGCAGCAAAACATCTCCTGACCATCACATTACCACCACTATGTTTTACTTTCTATATAACTGTACAGAACAAAAACAACAGGCTGTCTCATGTAATACCCTGCAATGCCCAAGAAGGCTCTGACCTGCTTTTTGGAAATGGGCTGAGACCAGTTTTTAATTGCCTCAATTTTGTCAGTTTGGGGTTAGAGGACTCCTCTTCCAATGTTATACCCCAAATATCTAGCCTCCTCCAGACCTATTTTAATTTTTTTTGGGTTGGCGGTTAAGCCGGCCTCCTGCAAGGAATCCAAGACTGCTTGTACCTTCCCTAGATGAGATTCGCAATATGGGCTAAAGATAACCACATCATCTAGGTAGGCTGCTGAATATTCTCTATGAGGCTCCATAATTAGGTCCATTAACCTCTGAAAAGTGGCTGGTGCACCATGTAGGATGAAAGGGAATACTTTATACTGAAAGTGGCCTTCTCTTGTTGAAAAAGATGTATTTTCCTTTGCCTCTTTTGTTAATGGCACCTGCCAATAGCCCTTAGTACGGTCCAGTGTAGTGATATACCCAGCTGGGCCCAACTTTTCTTTCAATTCATCAACCCTGGGCATAGGGTAGGAATTAAATTTTGAGATCTCGTTCAATTTCCTAAAGACAATACAAAATCTCAGGGTTCCATTGGGTTTGGGAATGAGAATGATTGGACTAGACCAACCACTTTGTAATTTCGCAATAACCCCAAGGTCCAACATTTTCTTCACTTCCTCCGAGATTGCCTGTCTCTGGGCTTCGGGTACACGATAAGGGCGTAGCTTAACCTTTTCTCCTGGCTATGTCACAATATCATGTTTTATGAGGTTAGTACGTCCAGGCAACTCAGAGAAGGTTTCCCTGTTCCTCTGCAGGAGCTCCCTGACCTCTTGTTTACGAACTGCAGATAAGGTTTCAGCAACATAAACCTCAAGTAATACATTGCTGGGCAACCCTATAATTAACCTCATTAACCCATTCAATAATCTCATAGGGTCCTTGCCATTTTGCCAAAAATTTACTTTCTACTGTGGGCGCCAGAACTAACACCCTATTACCTGGTTGGAAAGTTCTGACCCTAGCAGATTTATTGCCCATCTTACCTTTGCCTGAGACTCTTCTGCTTGCTGCATATGCTCTTTGCAACTGGCATTACTGTTGCTATGCGGTCCTGCATCTGAGCAATAAGCTCAACAATACTTCTATGTGGCGTGCGTTCCTGCTTCCAAGTCTCTTTAGCAATTTCCAACAGCCCTCATACATGTCTTCCATAAAGGAGTTCTAAGGGTGAAAACCTTGTAGAAGCCTGTGCTACCCCTAGATGTCCTCCTAATACATGAGGTAGCTCCAATATTGTTTTTACAAAACATAGGGGTACAACAAGCTGGGGTTTTCTTTACCCTATATGACAAGTCATTGTATTCCATAAAGTTGGGATACACCAATTCAACGCCTGGTTCTTGGGGTATACCGTTAAGGACTTTTACATTTTTTCCAGGCGTTAACAAGATTTGGATCTCTCAGCTGTTCCGTACCAAAGTTTCCCCTAGAGATTAGTTATTGGGAAAGTTCTAAATCAGGAACTGTTTCCTGAGTCCCCAGCAAGGACCTCTAAAGGATTATTATTAGGTTCCTCTTGCTCTAAAGATACCGCAGTGACAGGCTCAGCTGAGGTATCAGACATAGAGACATGTTCAGACAAGTTAACATCATCATGCAGATTATACAATTGACTGTTTTTATTTTCCCACAAATCCCAGAATAAGGGAAAATCTCGTCTAATAATGGCACTGTGCAACAGGTTTTTAGCCACGCCGACTACATGGCTAAATGTCCCACAAGTAGTTTCCACCATTATAACAGCAGTGGGATAGTCCTTAGTATCTCCATGGATACAAATTACACCCATGGGATGAGTCTGGACTTTGGTACATGCATGTCTGGTGGCCCCTGACAATGTCACCAGATTCCCAGTGTCCAGCAATGCTAACACAGGATGACCTTCTATTTGTACCACACAGGTCTGTCTCTCAGACACATTGTCCATATGTGCAGCACAAGAAGGTCTATCAAACAGGGACACACGCCTTCCCAATTCACACTCCATAGGCTCTTCTAGCGCTGGGTAGTTAGCAGCAATAGGTCCCAGTCGTTGGCAGTGCCAGCAGACTACCTGACCCCTGGCTTTTGACATAGCGTCCTGTTTTGGACTTAAAGGCTTGTCACTAGGACCACAAGAGTGGGACCCACCCTCTTTAGATGGTAGTCTTACCCCTTTAGAAAAAGGAACAGTCTTACCTGATGATGGTTTCCTGTTGTTCCTAGGGGATGTGAGACACAACACCTGGAGATACTCCTTTGTAGCTATAAAGCGCTCCACTATGGACACTAGCTCATCCACAGTTTTCGGATCTGAATACATATTGGATTTATTACACATTGTGCTTACATATTGTACCAAAATCATTTTTTGTTTGACTGGGTTTATAACAAACAAATCTCCGGAACGGCCATGGGGGCACGCTGCACCCCCTCATATGCCAACCTTATCTTCGGTTGGTTGGTGGAGAATGTCATCTTCCCAACTAATACCTTTCGGGAGCATGTGGCGGGTTGGTAGCGCTACATAGATGACATTCTCCTCATATGGCCTGGCACGACTGAGGACTGCATCTCCTTTATTGCTGACTTAAATAATAAACCTTGCCATCTCAAGTTAACTTCTATTACCTCTACTCAGGTTGTCGACTTCTTGGACATTAAAATCGCCTACAAACATCCAAACATCAGCACCAAGCTATATCCTGGAAGGAAACCACCACGAACAGTTTACTCCATTTTACCAGTTTTCACCCACAACATCTAAAAAGCGGTATCCCCACACATCAGATGGAACTGCAGTGAACAGCAGGATTTTGATGGTTCGGCTAGTGAATTGACACAACGGTTTAAAAACAGAAGAAATTGGGTGGGGGGCGGGGCTTGTCCTTCTGTTCATGGAGGCAGATGGTAAAGCGCTGTCTCCACTATACAGTGGTCTTTAGCAGCACACAGCGAACGATCCTCTGGTGGGAATCGTACTGAAACACCCCCAAGTGATCAAGGACCATAATGGTGATGGCGAAACGGCATAAAAAGAAAAGCTTGCTAAAACTTACCAAGTTTTTCCTGGCGGCCGACTCACTCCAAAAATTCCAGACATAAAAAGACATTCATAAGTTCATCACAGATATTAATCTAAAATAATTTTTTGCGAGTAGACCAACAGAACTTCATGGACAGGACCGACAGCTTAGCAACACCCTGCACTCTAACCTGAGGGAAAAATCTTCTTTCATACCCAAGTACCACACAAATGAATGTATAGATGCCTTTAAGAGAATAGTCCTTAATGACTTGGATAAGATGAAAATATACACCTTTGGAATAATTTATCTAAAGAAGAAAGGGGGGCTTTGAAAGAACTTAGGGGGGAAGGGGTGGTTATCCTAAATAGGGGGGGATTATGATGATGAAATGAATAGATTGCTGAGTGATGAAAATACATATGCCAAATTAAGGACCAATCCCCCCAAAAAGTATATTGAAGAACTGCAGACACTGCTACAGGATGCTAAAAATTTGAATTTTATTAATCAAAAAGAATATAACTATCTATGTAACAAATATCCCCGTATACCTGTAATATACTATCTTCCCAAAGTACATAAGTGTTTACACAGGTGGTGAGGCAACTCATTCAGTTTGAACTACTATTCCTTGATAAGAGTTGAGCACTGACACTGACTGACTCACTCCAAGATGGCGCCGGCCGTGTGGTGTCCTCTGCCGTGTCGGAGCAAGGTAGCGAACCTCCACCTTCTCCCTCTCCAGAACCTGAGGAAGACCTTCTCCTTTCGGAGCCTCTAATCACCATGAATATCTCAGCTAGCAGCCCTGCATCATCGACGAGACAAGAGACAGTATTAGACATGGAAGTCCCAGTCACACCGACTCCTCCGCTCAGAGCCTCATCGCAGCAGCCGCCAACAAATCACCCCCAGCAGGAGCCAGGTATGTGGGTTACCCCATCCACCAACCGCACCTCAATCCTAGCTACTCCTACCTTCGACACTACACAAGCAGTGGCTAATATCACCAAAGAGCTGCTATTCAGACACTTAAAAATGAAGTGAACCCACTGGGTGACCGCACTTCCCATATTGAAACAAAAATGGCGGAGCTGACAATTGCTTATAATGATATAATGGAGGTCAATACTACTATGGAGGAGGAATTGGAGGTCTTAAGGACCGATCTCGCAGGAACAACCTACGCTTTCATGGCATTTTTTAATAGAGCTCATTAAGCTACTAACCGATTATTTCACATGCCTTTTGCCAGATGCAAACCAAAGGGACCTCATTATTAATAGAGCTCACAGGCTCCCAAAACCGAAGAACCTACCACTAACAACACTAAAGGGATGTAATCGCCCACATTAATTTTTATCGCACTAATGAAAAGATAGCCATGGCGGCTAGATCTCCACCTGTTCTTCCAGCGCGATTTAAGGACATTACAGTGTTTACAGATCTCTCTGCGGCGACACTACCGAGAATGAGAGCATTTTCCAGCTGTACCAACATTTTGAGAGCTAACAACATCTGATATCGCTGGGGATTTCCAGTGAAATTGATTATCACCAGGAATGGGAGTAAATCTATGGCCTTAACTCGGGAAGAAGGGCTTCAGTTGTGCAAAACTTGGGACCTAAAGGGAGTGGAAGCCCCAATACCATCCAAAAGGCGTCTCCCTTCGGGGGTAGTTTGGGAAGAGTGGTCCACAGTACATAACAATAATAAGCGCACCATCTGAAGTCACTTGGACTTAAGTAGAGATATAACTTCTGTCTGCCCACCTGGGCCATTCAGGTATTGAGCACAACCTAAAAAGCTGTGCGCAAATGCTTATTTCCACTGTTGGGATGCCGACATGGTCACTGAAAGACCTATTCCCAATATGGCAATACTCACTATTTGTTTACTATTTTATTGTTTTAAAGTTTCCCTTTTAGGGGCATTTACTGTTTTTACCATTTTTCCCCATGTTCGATCAGGCATGTCTCTGATATTATATTTTCATTTTGGCTTGAGGTGTCTACTATTAGGTAAATGTGGGGTCCTACTCCGAGGGGGAAGGGGGTCTCAAATCTCTTGTCTGTAGCAGCGTAGTTCAGTACAAGTGCTTAACATTATACATTGGTGCATAAAATACTATCAATTAATGTAAAGGGGCTTAATTCGCCTTTTCTCTCTTCCGTATGGAGAGAGGCTAATAAAACGCATGCAGATATTATATGTCTGAAGGAAACTAGATTGAATCAATCTGATAGTTTCAGATTAAAAAAACAAGAAGTTTCTTTATATTTATTATGCTCCTACAGTGGACAAGAGATGTGGGGTTTCCATTGCTTTTCGCAACACACTATCCTATGAACAAAAAGAGATAATCACTGACCCGGAGGGTCGTGTACCATAAATAACACCCAGTATACAATTACCTCAGTGTATGGCTTTAATGCCAAGCGACACAGTTTTATTAAGAAAGTCCTGGCAAAAATATATAAGGTTAAAGAGGGATTGCTAATCTTATCAGGGGATTTTTAACCAGGTGATATGGCCATTAATGGATTCTACTTCAGTTAGCAACTCATAACCTACTCCCTATGCCAATACTCTGTTCATGTATGAACTGTATGATATTTGGCATATTCACCATCCAACGGAGAAGGATTTCACATTCTTTTCCACCCTTAGAGGACATTTCATTAAACAGTCGGCCCAAGCTAAAAAAGTTCACTCCGCTAAAGAATGCGCTCTATTAGAATCCCTAGCCATATTACATAGACTCAATAAACAGTAATACTCAGCAGACAGAGAAAAAAAAATATCTTCCATAACTTCCCAACTACAGCTACTTAATGCACACAAACACGACTTCACACTTCAGAGGTTAAAAATGACATACTATTGGATGGGGAACAGGTCCAAAGCGCTGCTAGCAAGATTCCATAAGCTTAAACTAGCAAAATCCTGTATTCCATTTATAATAAACGAGCAGCAGACAAAAGTAATGGAACCACAAGGGATAGCCGATTCTTTTGCAGATTATTATGGATCTTTATACAACCTAAGATGGGATGATACAGTGCCCCAACCTAGCGATTCGAACATTAAACATTTTTGGACTCTCTAAGTCTTCACAAAATAGATAAAGAGACGTTGGATAACATTTCCTCCCCTTTTACAAATGAAGAAGTGGGGAAAGCTATCTCGTCCCTCAAAAAGAATAAGGCTCCAGGGCCAGATGGCTATTCAAACGAGTACCTTAAACTTCACAAGAACACCCTTATCCCATATCTAACTTTTTAATGACTTTATGGAAACAGGATCTATCACAACAGAAATGCTGCAAGCATTAATTATCTCAACAAAAAGATTGTGAACGGCACTGCACTAGTATGAACATGAGCCAAAGTGCAAAAATATTAAGCAAATGGAAGAAAAGAAAAAAGGGATGCACCTATATGGCAAAAAGTATCAATTTTATTAAGTATGAAGGAGGATATACATACAAACAGACACAGAACAATAAAAGCAATTAAAGAAAAAGCTGTGCTACACAGAGCACAATCAACCCCCCTTTTTAAGGGTATGGGATAGAAATCCCAACCCCGGGGAAACCCACAGCTGTCCAACAACACCCCACCTACAAATGAACCCCAATGATAGACAATGAAAAACAATGTATATAAGGTCAGGAGAGCCTGACTGTGACCATATACAATACCTCCTACCAGCAGGTAAGCATGGAGCGGAGTAGGCAGATGCGACGGGGGAGGGAGGGGTGGGTCACCTGTGGGGAAGGAGACCCCACGCGTTACGTCACTATTACGTGACTTCCTCAGGGGGTTCATTTGTAGGTGGGGTGTTGTTGGACAGCTGTGGGTTTCCCCCGTTATATAAAACTGCCCCCCCCCCCTTTTTTTTCCCCCCCCCCTCCCCAGGTTACACAATGACCCCCCCCGTCCCTGTATACACACTGCCCCACTCCCCTTACTGTATACACACTGCCCCCCCCCCCTGTATACACACTGCCCCCCTCCCCTGTATACACACTGCCCCCCTCCCCTGTATACACAAGCCCCCCCTCTTAAACTATATACAAAGCCCCCCCATCAAATATATACACAGCCCCCCTCATCAAATTATACACAAGCCCCCCCTCTCCCTGTATACACACTGACCCCCATATTCTCCCCCTTCCCTGGCCCTGTCATGTCTGCCCCCTCACCTCACTGATGCAGATCTCTCCGTGTGGTCACTGCTTTCCCGGCAGTCATGTGACACATGAAATCATCAAAGGTCCTTCAGCATTCAGCTGTGGAAGCAGTGACTGCAAATCGTTCTCATTGCGATCTGTGTCTGGAGGACCAGATCGTGAGATGGAGAGAGGAAGAGAAATTCCCGGGCAGCGGGGCAGATGTCCTGCTGACCCGGGGAGATCCAGGGGCCCGGCACTTGCCGGGTTAGCCGGTGCTGGCGCCGGGCGAGACCAACAATAACGATTCAAAAGTTTGTCAGGATCTTCAGCAGTGATGTGTAATTTATTTATATCTCATCAAAGAGGCAATTGATCAGCTGCAGGGTCATGTACCTAAACAGCATTTACAGAAAAAAAAACAATCTTCTGAGCCATACATGACTTGTTGATTTGTAGAACAGATTTGTTAGGAGAGTTAATACTTATAGGCAAGTGCAACACCTTACAGACACAAGGAGTGCTATTAAATGTTGCCTGTCAGCAGAAATTGACCCATAAAGCATTACCATTGTGTTGTCATTTAACTTGACACCTTCCTGGATCATGCTCCTTTCATGGCCAAGCGTGTGGAATCATTCAGAAAATCATCTTTTGAGTGAGATGAACATGGATGTGTAAAGTTACAGAGCAGAAAGTTCTGAAGTCAAGCTCTCCCCACACTGGGATGCCTCCTTTGCTCTAGGCATCTAAGGACATCATAGCAAACTATTCAAAAGTCTGTACATGATTTCAATTACATCTTAGGGGGAGTATTGAGACAGAGTTTGATTGCGCCACTGAACTCTTTTTCACTCCGTAAGATTATACAACACACAACGACACACAATCTGACTGTAAAGTTTATTTCTGGATGTGATGCCCCCCTGCGCAATGAAAGACATGATCAAGAAAGGGTAAGCTGCTTGACAACATACTGGTAAGTTTTTTAGAAATAGAAAAAGTAATAAAAAATATTCAATCACTACCATATAAATAATAAGTATAAACATTTGACATAGCTATGTCAAACATATACCTATGTCAAGTAAAAAAAATATATTTCTTTTGTTGCCATTTTCACCCATAAAATTTGAATATAAATTTATGAAAGATTCTACAGTTTCTTTAAATTGTATGAATGAAAACAGCAGCCTGCCGCAAAAAACTTACATGGGGATAATAAGTTTTTTTTAATACATGGCCTGAATTTTCAAGTTTTTCTAACCTACAAGATGGAGGGGTCCGACATTGGATTGTAGGTAGCCTCAACTGTGAGAACAAATTTGATCAACTACCAGATTAGGGGGTCTCAAGCCGTAGGGGTTACTTGCTGGTGTGTTGTTGGATTATTGTCCTGCTGCATAACCCTAAGTGTTACTTTAGCTTAGGTGCACAAAACAGATGGACTGACATTCTACTCAGGATTTCTTGATAGAACCAGCAGATTTCATGGTCTCATTTATCAATGCAAGTCATCCAGGTCTTGAAGCAGCAAAACATCCTCTGACATCACACATTACACCACTATGTTTTACTTCTATATAAAGTACAGAAAAAAACAAAGGCTGTCTCATGTAATACCCTGCAATGCCCAAGGAAGGCTCTGACCTGACTTTTTGGAAATGGGCTGAGACCAGTTTAATTGCCCTCAATTTTGTCAGATGTGGGGTTAGAGGACTCCTCTTCCATGTTATACCCCCAAATATCTAGCCTCCTCCAGACCTATTTTAATTTTTTTGGGTTGGCGGTTAAAGGCCGGCCTCCTGCAGGAACCAAGACTGCTGTACCTCCCTAGAGAGATTCGCAATGGGCTAAAAGATAACCACATCATCTAGGTAGGCTGCTGAATATTCTCTATGAGGCTCCATAATTAGGTCCATTAACCTCTGAAAAGGGCTGGTGCATGCACATGTAGGGATGAAAGGGAATACTTTATACTGAAAGTGGCCTTCTCTTGTGGTGAAAAAGATGTATTTCCTTTGCCTCTTTGTTAACTGGCACCTGCCAATAGCCCTTAGTACGGTCAGTGTAAGTGTATACCCAAGATGGGCCCAACTTTTCTTCAATTCATCAACCTGGGCATAGGGTAGGAATAAATTTTGAGATCGTCGTTCAATTCCTAGACAATACAAAATCTCAGGGTTCCTTGGGTTTGGGAGTGAGAATGATATGGACAGACCAACACACTTTGTAATTCGCAATAACCCACAGGTCCAACATTTTCTTCACTTCCTCAGATTGCCTGTCTCTGGTGCTTCGGGTACACGATAAGGGCGTAGCGTAAACCTTTTTCTCCTGGCTGTGTCACAATATCATGTTTTATGAGGTTAGTACGTCAGGCAACTCAGAGAAGGTTCCCTGTTCCTCTGCAGAGAAGCTCCCTGAACTCTGGTTTACGAACTGCAGATAAGGGTTCAGCAACATAAACCTCAAGTAATACATTGCTGGGCACACCTATAATTAACCTCATTAACCCATTCAAATCTCATAATCCTTGCCATTTTGGCCAAAAATTTACTTTCTACTGTGGGCGCCAGAACTAACACCTATTACCTGGTTGGAAAGTTCTGACCCTAGCAGTTTATTGCCCATCTTACCTTTGCCTTGAGACTCTTCTGCTTGCTGCACTATGCTCTTGCAACTGCATTACTGTTGCTATGCGGTCCTGCATCTGAGCAATAAGCTCAACATATTCTATGTGGCGTGCGTTCCTGCTTCCAGTCTCTTTAGCAATTTTCCAACAGCCCTCATACATGTCTTCCATAAGGAGTTCTAAGGGTTGAAAACCTTGTAGACGCCTGGTACCCCTTATAGAAAAACATTAAATAGGGAAGAAGACAATACCAGTCTTTCCATCTTTATCACACCACCTTTTTAGCATGCCTTTCAGTGGCTATTAAATCTTCACTAGCCCATCGGTGTGGTGATACCAGAGGTGCGTAATAGAATTTTAACAGCAGCACAATTCTTATAATTTTGGACAAGAAAGGTGTCCCCTGGTCTGTCAGTTATTCTTTAGGAATACCAGTTCTGGTGAAACATTTTTGGACAGCTTTTGCAATCAACTTAGATGATACTGAGCTGTATTGCTTCTGGATAGCGTAGTCTAGGATCTCTAAGATGTGCTGGTGACCCCTGGCAGATTTAGGAATGGACCCATAAATTCCATAGCAATACGCTCAAAAGGAATTCAATAATTGAAGGGAAGAATGGGTTAAGGAAAAATGCGGTCCAGGAGTGTTAATTGACACTCAGGGCAGGACTGACAAAATACATCAACCACTTTATAAATACCCGTCCAGAAAGTTTCTCTCAGTGGTTTTTCTCTACCCCGATATGCTCCTAAACATGAGGTAGCTCCAATATGTTTTTTACAAAACATAGGGGTACAACAAGCTGGGGTTTTCTTTACCCTATATGACAAGTCATTGTATTCCCTAATTTGGTGATAACCAATTCAACGCTGGTTCTTGGGGTTATACCGTTAAGGACATTTACAATTTTTTCCAGGCGTTACAAGATTTGGATCTCTCTCGCTGTTTCCGTACCAAAGTTTCCCCTAGAGATTAGTTTATGGGAAGTTCTTCTAAATCAGGCAACTGTTTCCTGAGTCCCCAGCAGGACCTCCTAAGGATTAAATTATTATAGGTCGTCTTGCTCTAAAGAACCGCAGAGGACAGGCTCAGCTGAGGTAGATCAGACATAGAGCATGTTCAGACAAGTTAACATCATCCGCAGATTATACAATTGACTTGTTTTATTTTCCCACAAATCCCAGAATAAGGGAAAATCTCGTCTAATAATGGCACTGTGCAGCAACAGGTTTTTAGCCACGCTCGACTACATGGCTAAATGTCCCACAAGTAGTTTCCACCATTATAACAGCAGTGGGATAGTCTTAGTATTCCCTGGAACAAAATACACCCATGGGATGAGTCTGGATTTGGTACATGACATGTCTGGTGGGCCCCTGACATGTCAACCAGATTCCAGTGTCCAGCAATGCTAACACAGGATGACCTTCTATTTGTCCCACCAGGTGTCTGTCTCCAGAAACATTGTCCATATGTGCAGCACAAGAAGGTCTATCAAACAGGGAACACAGCCTTCCCAATTCACACTCATAGGATCTTCTAGCGCTGGGTAGTTAGCAGCAATAGGTCCCAGTCGTTGGCAGTGCCACAAAACTACACTGACCCCTGGCTTTTGACATAGCGTCCTGTTTTGGACTTAAGGTTGTCACTGACCACAAGAGTGGGACCACCCACCTCTTAGATGTGGTAGTCTTACCCTTTAGAAAAGGAACAGTCTTTACTGATTGATGGTTTCCTTGTTGTTCCTAGGGGATGTGAGACACAACACCTGGAGATATCCTTTGTGCTCTAAAGCGCTCCACTATGGACTAGCTCATCCACAGTTTTCGGATGAATACATATTGGATTTATTACATTGTGCTTAATATGTACCAAAATTCATTTTTTGTTTGACTGGGTTTATAACAAACAAAATCTCCGAACGGCCATGGGGGCACGCTGCCCCCTCATATGACAACCTTACTTCGGTTGGTTGGGGGAGAATGTCATCTTCCCAACAATACCTTTCGGGAGCATGTGGCGGGTTGGTAGCGCTACATAGATGACATCTTCTCTCATATGGCCTGGCACGACTGAGGACGCATCTCCTTATTGCTGCTTAAATATAAACATTGCCATCTCAAGTTAACTTCATATTCTTACTCAGGTGTGTCGACCTTCTTGGACATTAAAATCGCCTACAAAATCATCAAACATCAGCACAAGCTATATCCGCGAAGGAAACCACCAACAGTTACTCCATTTTACCAGTTTTCACCCAAACATCTCAAAAGCGGTATCCCACACATCAGATGGACTGCCAGTAACAGCAGGATTTGATGGTTGGCTAGTTGATTTGAACAACGGTTTATAAAAACAGAAGAAATGGGTGGGGGGCGGGGCTTGTCCTTCTGTTCATGGAGGCAGATGTGTTAAAGCGCTGCTTCCCACTATTAAAGTGGTCTTTAGCAGCACACAGCGAACGAATCTCGGTGGGAATGTATGAAACCACCCCACAGTGATCAAGGACCATATGGTGATGGCGAAACGCATAAAAAGAAAAGCTTGCTAAAACTTAACCAAGTTTTTCCGGCGGCCGACTCACTCCAAAATCCAGACATAAAAAAGACATTCTAAGTTCATCAGATTAATCAAAATAATTTTTGCGAAGAGAGACCAACAGAACTTCATGGACAGGCCGACAGCTTAGAAGCACACCTGCACTCTACCTGAGGGAAAATCTTCTTCATACCCAAGTACCACAAATGATGTATAGATGCCTTTAAGAGATAGTCCTTAATGACTTGGATAAGATGAAAATATACACCTTTGAATAATTATTAAAAGAAGAAAGGGGGGCTTTGAAGAACTTAGGGGGGGGGGTTGGTTATCCTAAATAGGGGGGGGGAGATATGTGATGAAATGAATAGATTGCTGAGTGATTAAATACAATATCCAAATTAAAGGACCAATCCCCCAAAAAGTATATTGAAGAACTGCAGACACTGCTACAGGATGCTAAAAATTTGAATTTTATTATCAAAAGAATAAACTATCTATGTACAAATATCCCGTATACCTGTAATATACTATTCCCAAAGACATAAGTTGTTACACGGGTGGTGAGGCAACTCATCAGTTTGAACTACATTCCTTTATAGTTGAGCACTGACACTGACTGACTCACTCCAGATGGGCCGGCCGTATGTGGTGTTCCTCTGCCGTGTCGGAGCAAGGTAGCGAACCTCCACCTTCTCCCTCTCAGAACCTGAGGAGACTCTCCTTTCGGCCTCTAATCACCATGAATATCTCAGCTAAGAGCCCTGCATCATCGACGAGAAAGAGACAGATTAGACAGGAAGTCCCAGTCCACCGACTCCTCCGCTCAGAGCTCATCTCAGCAGCCCCCAACAAATCACCCCAGCAGGAGCCAGTATGTGGGTTACCCACACAACCCGCACCTCAATCCCAGCTACTCCTACCTTGACACTTACACAAGCAGTGGCTAATATCACCAAAGAGCTGCTATTCAACACTTAAAAATGAAGTGAACCCACTGGGTGACCGCACTTCCCATATGAACAAAATGGCGGAGTGCAATTGCTTTAATGATTAATGGAGGTAATACTACTATGGAGGAGGAATTGGAGGGTCTAAGGACCGATCTCGCAGGAAAACTACGCTTTCATGGCATTTTTAATAGAGCTCAATAAGCTAAACCGATTTATTCACATGCCTTTTGCCAGATGCAAACCAAAGGGACCTCATTATTAATGAGCTTACAGGCTCCCAAAACCGAGAAGAACCTACACTACAACACTAAAGGGATGTAATCGCCCGTATTAATTTTTATCCACTAATGAAAAGATAGCCATGGCGGCTAGATCTCCACTGTTCTTCAGCGCGATTTAAGACATTACCGTGTTTACAGATCTCTCTGCGGCGACCACTACCGAGAATGAGAGCATTTTCCAGGTGACCAACATTTGAGAGCTAACAACATCTGATATCGCTGGGGATTTCCAGTTGAAATTGATTATCACCAGGAATGGGAGTAAATCTATGGCCTTAACTCGGGAAAGAAGGGCTTAGTTGTGCAAAACTTGGACCTCAAGGGAGTGGAAGCCCCAATACCATCAAAGGCGTCTCTTCGGGGTAGTAGTTTGGGAAGAGTGGTCCACAGTACATAACAATAATAAGCGCACCATCTGAAGTCACTTGGACTTAAGTAGAGATATAACTTCTGTGCCACACTGGGCCATTCAGGTATTGAGCACAACCTAAAAGTTGCGCAAATGCTTATTTCCATGTTGGGATGCCGACAGAGTCACTGAAAGACCTATTCCCAATATGGCAATACTCACTATTTGTTTATATTTTATTGTTTTAAAGTTTCCTTTTAGGGGCATTTACTTTTTACCATTTTTCCCCATGTTCGATCAGGCATTCTCTGATATTATATTTTCATTTTGGCTTGAGGTGTCTACTATTAGGTAAATGTGGGGTCCTACTCCGAGGGGGAAGGGGGGTCCAAATCTCTTGTCTGTAGCAGCGTAGTCAGTACAAGTGCTTAACATATACATTGGTGCATATAAAATACTATCAATTAATGTAAAGGGGCTTAATTCGCCTTTTCTCCTTCCGTATGGAGAGAGGCTAATAAAACGCATGCAGATATTATGTCTGAAGGAAACTAGGTTGAATCAATCTGATAGTTTCAGATTAAAAAAACTAAAGTTTCTTATATTTATTATGCTCCTACAGTGGACAAGAGATGTGGGGTTTCCATTGCTTTTGCCAAACAACTATCCTATGAACAAAAAGAGATAATCAAGACCCGGAGGGTCGTTGTGTACCATAAATAACACCCAGTATAAATTCTAGTGGATGGCTTTAATGCCAAGCGAACAGTTTTATTAAGAAAGTCCTGGCAAAAATATATAAGGTTTAAAGAGGGATTGCTAATCTTATCAGGGGATTTTTAACCAGGTGATTGGCCATTAATGGATTCTACTTCAGTTAGCAATTCATCAAGAACCTACTCCCTATGCCAATATCTGTTCATGTATGAACTGTATGATATTGGCATATTCACACAAACGGAGAAGGATTTCACATTCTTTTCCACCTAGAGGACATTCATTAAACAGTCGGCCCAAGCTAAAAAAAGTTCACTCCGCTAAAGAATGCGCTCTATTAGAAATCCCTAGCCATATTACATAGACTCAATAAACAGGAATACTCAGGCAGACAGAACAAAAAAAAATATCTTCCATAACTTCCCAACTACAGCTCCCAATGACATACTATTGGATGGGGAACAGGTCCAAGCGCTGCTAGCAAGATCATAAGGTAAACTAGCAAAATCCTGTATCCCATTATATAAAACGAGCAGCAGAAAAAAGTAATGGAACCACAAGGGATAGCCGATCTTTTGCAGATTATTATGGTTCTTATTACAACCTAAGGCTAAATTACACACTGCCGTGAGCCCGCCGCACCATAGTACGGCGGGCTCACGGCAGCGCGGGGAAGAGGAGGAGGAGTGGCGCAGCTCACCCCGCCCTCTCCATAGAAACTAATGGCGACGCGCCGTAATACGGGAAAGATAGGACAGGTCCTATCTTTCCCGGGCTACGGAGCGGCGGTTACGGGTGCAGGGCCGGAGCGGTACGGAGCGGTACGTTACAGGGCCGTGAGCCCATAGGAGGTATGGGGGACGTATATCGGCGCGCCTATACGTCGGCCGTATATGACGTCCCCCATACTGTAGTGTGAATGTAGCCTAAGATGGGTGATACAGTTGCCCCAACCTAGCGATCGAACATTAAACATTTTGGACTCTCTAAGTCTTCACAAAATAGATTAAAGAGACGTTGGATACATTTCTCCCCTTTTTACAAAGGGGGAAAGCTATCTCGGCCTCAAAAAGAATAGGCCTCAGGGCCAGATGGCATTTCAAACGAGTACCTTAAACTTACAAGAAACACCTTATCCCATATCTAACTTTTTAATGACTTTATGGAAAACAGGATCTATCACAACAGAAATGCGTGCAAGCATAATATATCTCAACAAAAAAAAGATTTGGGAACGGCACTGCACTAGTATGAACATGAGCTAAAGTGCAAAAATATTAAGCAAATGGAAGAAAAAGAAAAAAGGGATGCACCTATATGGCAAAAAGTATCAATTTATAGTATGAAGAGGATATACATACAAACAGACACAGAACAATAAAAGCAATTAAAAGATGTGCTACACAGAGCACAATCAACCCCCTTTTAGGGTATGGGATAGAAATCCAACCCCGGGGAAACACAGCTGGTACAACAACACCCCCTACAAATGAACCCCAAAGATAGACAATGAAAAACAAGTTTATAAGGTCAGGAGAGCCTGACTGTGACCATATACAATACCTCTACCAGCAGGTAAGCATGGAGCGGAGTAGGCAGATGCGACGGGGGGAGGGAGGGTGGGTAGCTGTTCTGTGGGGAAGGAGACCCCACGCGTTACGTCACTATTACGTGACTTCCTCAGGGGGTTCATTTGTAGGTGGGGTGTTGTTGGACAGCTGTGGGTTTCCCTGGGGGGGGGATTTCTATCCCATACCCTTAAAAAAGGGGGGTTGATTGTGCTCTGTGTAGCACAGCTTTTAATTGCTTTTATTGTTCTGTGTCTGTTTGTATGTATATCCTCCTTTATACTTAATAAAATTGATACTTTTTGCCATATAGGTGCATCCCTTTTTTCTTTTCTTCCACAAGCGTTAATTATAACACTTCCTAAACCTGGGAAACCTAGCACTACCCCTCCATTTCTCTGTTAAACTCGAATCTGAAACTCTACGCCAAAATTTTGGCTGCACACTTAGCAGAGGTCTTTCCGCAGATCATAGAACCAGACCAAGTGGGCTTCATTAAAGGGCGGCAAACCACGGATGGGACCCGTCGTTTTATTAACATCTAAATTAAATATTTAACGGCAGTTCTTGCAGGCAACACTGGGGTCCAGATCGGACCACAGTGATGGCACGGCAACGATCAGCCCCCCCCCCAAAAACGGTTTGGGGGGCCGATTGCGGAAGAAAGACCCCCCAGAGGCATGTTAGATGCCGCAGTCGCGCTGCTGCCCGCGGCATTTAACGGGTTAAGCAATGTAGCAAGAACAGGAAGAAGTGTCATAACGACCATGAATTGTTAACAATCTTTATTAGAATGCATACAAAGAACAAAAGACCAAAAAAATAGATAAAAACACTTAAAAAGTGTACTGGTATACACTGCAAAGACTCAGTGAGGTGAAAACAATACAATCACCATCGCAAACACCTCTGGCTGTATCAAATTCAAGCGGTGTTTATGTAAACAATAATGTAAACAAATGATGAGATACATCACAAGTCAATAGGATAGATCAGTGGGATGTGTCAGTCAATAAACAGACAAAGGAATGCGCAAGGGATAATGAATACCTAACTCAGCCAGGTGTGAGAATTCACCCCATGAGAGACTTCATCAAGGGAAAGTTTGAGAGGTGTGAGTCCATGTGGTGCTTAAATGCATATGTGCAGTGGGGGTCCCCAATCAAAGAAAAGAACCTCACCTGCAGGAGTAGATGCTTTGCATGGCTGCTGAGCCAGAAGTGCAAAGGGCCCTGAGGTCACACATAATGCAACTGAACTCCATCCCAAGGTGAGTCATCGAAGAATTAACCCACCAAGTACTGATTTTTCTACTGTGAAAGCAATGACGCCGAAATGCCCAGTTAAATAACTTATGGAGCGCCACCTAAGCAGCAAATCATGTGGATGTTTAAATGGTAAAGGTGGTAAACAATAAAGAATATATATATATATATATATATATATATATATATATATATATATATATGACGATTGATAGTATATTTGGTTGGTAGAGTGCATCCCCAGTACCTTTATATGTATACAAATTCTAAGTAAGACACACATGCAACAATTATTAACCCCTAGGAGCACCACGACGTTATACTACGTCCCCGGGGCTAGATGCTTAGCGCACCGGGACGTAGTATAACGTCCAGCTTCTGGGACCGGCTCACGAACGGAGCCGGGACCAGAAGCAGCGGCTGTCAGCTGTCTATTACAGCTGACACCGCGCTGTAACACCCGCGATCGGAGCCGACTCCGATCGCGGGTGTTAACCCCTTACACGCCGCGGTCAATCATGACCGCGGCGTGTAAGGGTGTTCCTGCTGTGGATCGGATCCCCCGTGCCGCTTACCGGGGGATCCGATCCTCTTCTGGGCAGCTCCGAGGACTGGCATGTGCCCCGGAGCTGCCCGGTCTCCATGCCGCCCAGCCCCTTCCGGGTCTGACTGTAAACTGTCTGAGCGCGCAAGCTTGCAGTTTACACTGCTCTACAATAAAATAGTATTTGTAGAGACACTGTTTAGTTCAAGATATGTATAAGTAAAAATATGACAAAAACAGTTAACACTACACATTATAATAACATAAAAAATAAATACATAAAATATAAGCCCCTAAAATGTCACTTTCCCATAAAAAAACTTAATAAAGTATAAAAAAAAACATAAAAACAAAAAAAACCCTGCATATTTGGTATTGCCGGCGTCCGGAACAATCTGCATATAAAAACAAATTGTTACTGGACCCACACGGTAACGCAGGAGGAAAAAACGCAACAAAAATGTTCCGAAAAAAGATAATTTTTAATTAATACCCTATAAAAAATGCTCTTAAAAAGTGACTTAAAAAAAGTTATATGCACTCCAAAATAAGCCCACTAAAAGAACAACTGTTCTCGCAAAAAATAAATAAGCCCTAACAAGATTGTCAGTCCAAAAAATAAAAAAGTTATGCTATAAAAAGATGGGGATGCTAAAATGAATAAGAATTTTCTCCAAATTAGTTTTTATTATTACCATTGATAAAACATACACAAAAGACCCCCACAATTTGGTATCCGCATCCGTAACAATACTGTTCTAATAAACAACAGAATCGTTATTAGATCCGCAAAGTGAACCGCCGTAAAAAAACAACCTAAAAACTCTCTCTGATAAGATGATGTTTTATTATTGCCCTTTAAAAATGCTCTTAAAAACAGTGATTTTAAAAGTTACGCAATCTAAATAGACCACTAAAAGAGCTATCATTTCTTGCAAAAAATAGCCATTAATAACAGATTTGTGAGTGTGAAAAAAAAAAGTTATATAAAGACGCGTGATGCTTAAAATACAACAAACTTTTGCCAATAGCTTTTATTCAGTTAAAAATGGGAAAAAATAAAACATTATATAAAATGGAAGTATTTCGTAACGTGGCGACCCATAGATAAAAAAATTATATTTTCATGGTATGGTTAACGGCCAAAAAAAAAAACCATAAAAATTTCCTAACAATTGATGATTTCATTTCCTCCACCAAACAAGAGTTAATAAATCTCACCAATTAGCTATAGATGCCCCAAATTATGTATTAGAAAAGTGCATCTCATGTGGCCAAAAGAAATAAGCCCATATGGTCCTCAATAAAAAAAAGAAAAAATTATAGCCTGTCCAATGTGACATAGCAAATCTGATTTGGATGGCGCCTCCTTCCCTTCTATGCCCTGCCGTTCGCCCATACAGCAGGTTACCACCACATATAGGGTATCGGGTTCTGGGGGAGGCAATTGAGTATCAAACTTTGTGGCAGCCTTTTTTCATTAATCCATTATAAATGTTTAATTTTCCACCCAAAAAGGAGGTGTATTGTGAAAAAATATTCAATTTGCAGACTCCACCTTTGTTTTTAACCCCTATAAAACACGTAAAGGGTTAACAAACTTCTAAAGGGTTTTTTCATACGTTGAGGGGTTTGTAGTTTCCACAATGGGGTAATTTTACGAGTCCGCTATTATTAGGCCTCTAGTGGTCAATTAGAAATGAGCAGGTCCATCTAAATACAGGTTTTGTCGATTTTACAAAAAATGTGAAAAATGGCACCCAAATTCTGAGCCTCATAACATTCTAGTAAAATATGTGGAATCTTAAAAAACCATGCCAACATAAAGCAGACATTTGGGAAATGTAAGTTATGAAT
The DNA here is from genome assembly GCA_019512145.1 of Engystomops pustulosus. Lineage (NCBI taxonomy): Eukaryota > Metazoa > Chordata > Amphibia > Anura > Leptodactylidae > Engystomops > Engystomops pustulosus. The sequence goes on along the minus strand of CM033646.1, from coordinate 82,924,604 downwards.
CTATTTGGGTGCTTTGACTATCTGCATCAAAAGTAGAGAATTTAGAACGTTGAAAATAAAGAATTTTTCAAAATTTTTGCCAAATTTAGTTTTTTTTCATAACTAAACGCAAAAGATTTCATCCAAATTTTTAAACTAATTTGAAGTACCATGTGTCACGAGAAAACAATCTCAAAATCCCCTGGATTTCTCATAGCGTTCCCACGCTATAACCACTTATAGTGACACAGGCCAGATTTGAAAAATGGGTCCGCGTCCTTTAGGCCAAAAGATGCTGAGTCCCGTAGGGGTTAATAAAGTATGTAACAAAGTGCAAAAAATAAAAGTAATAAATGATCCATACATAAAAGTGCTTACAAGAATGGAAAAATACACGGCAATAGCCGAAAAAAAATATAATTTTGGTGCCAAACTACAACATTTTTTTTACATTTTTAAATCTTTGCATATCTTTGCAGATATAAGCAGAAAATATTATATTAGGTGAATCATATCCAAAAACTGGGCTCTCTGTTCAAAGAGGTCACCAGGCGACCAAGTAGTTTCCTACAAGTGTTGATATTGCCCAACATAAATGCAGTGAAGGTATGATAGGGTTTCATGCATCCCAGAACTGAATATAACATACCCTAAATGCGGCGAAATTAATGTACTAAAATACCAATAATATACACTGGTCTCTAACGGGCAAAAAAGCATAGATAGACAACCAATACTAGTTCACTCCTGAGAAATAAAAAAAAATATATATAATGTAAGAGCCCTGGTCAAGAACAGTGATGGTATTGAGGCAAAACGACTCTATAAATGCAATTGACGGATATTGTACAACGGCGTGAATGAGTAATACAATAGGTAAGTAGTAAGAATATTAAAAACTTTATGCTCAAAATGATGTTCAGAGATACAGATGGCATTTAACGGGTTAAGCACCCGCGATCGGAGTCCACTTCGATCGCGGGTGTTACTCTGGGGTGCCAGCTATATGTAACAGCCGACACCCCATGTCACTGAGCTTGAACAGGTTAAGGAACTGCTCGCATCTGAGACACCAAACTGTAGGGGTTCAGCTCACTGGGGAGAGCCAAGACAGTTCACAGAGACACTGAGTCAGACTTGTAGTTCCAAAGTTGTTCAATTTCCAGTCTTTACTATCAGGTATATGTATAGGCCCAACACGTACAGGCTCATAACAAAAGGAAACAAAATACAAAACAAAAGGTCTGCCCATCCGGAGATGCTTTTCTCTCTATAGCTAATAATATAAAACAAACGCAATGGCAGTCTTTACCTCCAGGCTTGCTTCAGTCACAGAATCAACTCTATCTCTGGTCAGAGAGAGCCCTTCCATGGTGCAGCTAGAGTTTATAAAGCCCTGCTCCAGGTGCAAGCTAATGAGCTGCCCCAGAACCTGGATTAACCATGACCATCCCTTTACCAAGCATAGGTGAAAAACCTAGCTGGAATATATATATCGGGGTATTTGTTAGGTCACCCAGCAATATCAGTTTCTATCATTTGCCCAAACAACCAGAGGAGTGTTACAGGAATGTATGATGTGTTTATCGGATATGCTAGTTCTGTCCAGCTGAGTAAGCAATTGTCCATTCTGTAACAAAGTTTATCCCCAGAATGGAGCACAACCACAGTCTGGTTCACATTTCCCATCATGTCTACTTGTTTGCAACATTTTTATTCAGAATAATCCACCTTGGCAGGACCTCAGGAAGGCAGGACCTCGGGATGGCAGGAACTCAGGATGGCAAGACCTCAGGATGGCAGGACCTCAGGATGTCCACCGGGATACAGGACCGCCACACGAATACAGGATGGCCACAGGAATACAGGACCACGGGAATGCCACAGGAACACAGGAACGCCACAGAAACACAGGAACTCAGAGGAACACTGGATTATAGACACACGGAGGAAACGTGGGAACGCTGGAACACTGGGAAACACAGGAGGGCTTTCACTTCAGGGAAATGACTTGCAGATCCGGCAGTGAGTGAAGGGAGGTGCCAGATTATAAGGGCGAGCCAGATTAGCCAGCGACAATTAGGAGGAAACTGGCCCTTTAACTCAGGAAGAGTCGGTGCGCGTGCCCTACCAGCAGGAACACACGGCCTAGCATAGAAGCCGCCGTGCGGCCTGGACGGGGACCAAGTCGCATCAGGAGCCAGGAGAGGGGAGTACAGGCCAGGGGAGCAGGGGCATGTTACCGTGACCCATCGTGGATCTAATAAAAAAGTTTTAAAATAAAAATAAATTAATAAAGTACTAAAAATAAAAATGCCCATAGAGACATACAGTATAATGTAAAAAAAGTCAAAATCATAACACAAACCCCACATATATAGCATCACTGCGTCTGTAACAATCTGTAGAATTAAAAGACATGATTATTGAACCTGCTCGATGAACACCATAAAAAAAACTGTTAAAAACCCATCAAAAATTATGATTTTTACCTATTTCATCCCACAATAAAGGCAATAAAAAGTGACTTAAATAACATACGGACTCCAGAAGTACAAAAAACAAGCCACTTGGAAAACGGCAATAGAAAAATGATAGATGTTTCCCCACATGAGGTTTTATCTAGGTAGTATACACTCACCGGCCACTTTATTAGGTACACCTGTCCAACTGCTCGTTAACACTTAATTTCTAATCAGCCAATCACATGTCGGCAACTCAGTGCATTTAGGCATGTAGACATGGTCAAGACAATCTCCTGCAGTTCAAACCGAGCATCAGTACTGCTGATCTACTGGGATTTTCACGCACAACCATCTCTAGGGTTTCCAGAAAATGGTCCGAAAAAGAAAAAACATCTAGTGAGCGGCAGTACTGTGGGCAGAAATGCCTTGTTGATGCCAGAGGTCAGAGGAGAATGGGCAGACTGGTTCGAGCTCATAGAAAGGCAACAGTGACTCAAATCGCTGGGCTACAGCAGCAGAAGACCACACCGGGTGCCACTCCTTTCAGCTAAGAACAGGAAACTGAGGCTACAATTTACACAAGCTCATCCAAATTGGACAGTAGAAGATTGGAAAAACATTGCCTGGTCTGATGAGTCTCGATTTCTGCTGCGACATTCGGATGGTAGGGTCAGAATTTGGCATCAACAACATGAAAGCATGGATCCATCCTGCCTTGTATCAACGGTTCAGGCTGGTGGTGGTGTCATGGTGTGGGAATATTTTCTTGCCACTCTTTGGGCCCCTTGGTACCAATTGAGCATCATTGCAATGTCACAGTCTACCTGAGTATTTTTGCTGACCATGTCCATCCCTTTTTGACCACAATGTACCCAACATCTGATGGCTACTTTCAGCAGGATAATGCGCCATGTCATAAAGCTGGAATCATCTCAGACTGTTTTCTTGAACATGACAATGAGTTCACTGTACTCAAATGGCCTCCACAGTCACCAGATCTCAATCCAATAGAGCATCTTTGGGATGTGGTGGAACGGGAGATTCGCATCATGGATGTGCAGCCGACAAATCTGCGGCAACTGTGTGATGCCATCATGTCAATATGGACCAAAATCTCTGAGGAATGCTTCCAGCACCTTGTTGAATCTATGCCACGAAAGAATTGAGGCAGTTCTGAAGGCAAAAGGGGGTCCAACCCGTTACTAGCATGGTGTACCTAATAAAGTGGCCGGTGAGTGTAGGTTACAAAGATAAAAGGCAAAGTTGTTCTACATCCTAAGAGGTTTTGATTTGTGGGGAAAAAAACTTTAAAGGTGTTCTTTAAATACCATAACAAGAAAGTACAATTTGTTATGTAGAAAACAAGCCTTTATACAGCCCTGTACATGGAAATATAAAAAAGCTATAGTTTTATAAAAGTGGGGAGGGAAAAATGGAAACACAAAATTAAATAAGGCTGTGTCCTAAATGCCTTAAAGAGGACCTTTCAACACCTCACATGTGGAGATTACCATACATTCAAGGGCACTTGGAATGTTTTTGCGGAGATTTCAGTTCCAGTATCTGACCCAGAAATCCTGTCCACTGGGGAAAATGCAGAGGCATGTGTTATTATAATCTTCACTGATACTGTCCAATCAGTGGCAGACATTGGCAGATAAGCTACTGTGGAGTAGACAATGTGAACTAGATGCTTTGTGAACACATTGAATTTACATTTCACTAATATACTGCATTTACATAAACACAACATGAATATAAAATGTAATCGGAAAGTACACATGATGTGAACGCAGGTGAGATGTGAATGCAAAGGCAATGTTTAAATAAAATTTTAGCACAAATGTGATCTAAAAGTGATATAACTGCACCTGTGATATTACCCTAGTATAAATGTATTTACATTGCATATGTGATAACTTCACATTTGCATTGCATCACTTTTACTTTCACATTTATTTTCAGAGGCCCCAATTTATTAAAGTGCTTGCATGTTCTTTCTAGTGGAAAGTTAGACAGAAAAGTGGTGCAGACACATGAGCTGTTTTTGATGAATGTGGGCCGTTGTGTTTGTGTTTTCATTGAGTTTGTGTTAAAATCACGCTTGGTCTTTCAGTGCTTTTACTTTCACATTTTGTTTTATCTTGTTTTATCTTCTTTACAACACATTTGTGGTGAACATCTTGTTTATGTTCACATTACAGTTACATTGCATTTGAGTTAACATTGCATTTACATGGCATTTGAGTTCACATTGAGTTTACACTGTGGTAACATATCAGTTATGATTAGAGATGAGCGAACATACTCGTCCGAGCTTGATGCTTGTTCGAGCATTAGCGTACTCGCAACTGCTCGGTGCTCGGACAAGTATTTTGCCCGCTCGAGAAAATGTCATCTCGCGGCATTTAGATTTTTTGCAGCCAGAAACAGAGCCACTCACAAGCCAGGAGACTCTGCAGTACACCCAGCATTATGTGGTACACTTACATGTCGATAGCAGTGGTTGGCTGGCCTGATCAGGTGACCCTGGAATATACTAGCCCCTGCCCGCGCTGCTCGGATCATTCTCTGTCTGGATGCCGTTAGGGATAGAGCTGCTGGTCAGGGATAGCGTTAGGGTGTTTAGTAGATTACTGTTAGGCAGGAGTGATTCTAAAACAACCTTACTGTTAGGCAGCAGTGATTCTCCAAGAACCCAACAGCCCTTGTTAGGGCTACATTAGCGTTTTTCAAAAGTTAAAGTGACACACTCAGTCACAGCACAAAATCCTTTTGTATGCTGTCAATGTAGGTTAGAAACTAGCCATAGCAATCATCTTCTGTGGTTGATGTCTGATTTCTTCTGTACGTTTTGTTCTATAATAAAAAAAACCTGAGTAAAAAAAAAAAAAAAAAAATCACAGTTTATATTTCTGTTTGGTCTATGAAATAATTTAATAATTTAATTTAGAAAATGTTGAACTCAAGGGCTAGGGGACGAGGGCATGGGCGTCCAATTACTGCAGGGTTCAGAGGCCCTGGTCCTCGGCGGGGTGAGACACCACCTGCTGATGAGGGAGCAGGGGAACGCTGCAGAGCTACACTCCCTAGCTTCATGTCTCAAGTTACTGGGACTCGTGGTAGAGCACTGTTGAGGCCAGAACAGTGCGAACAGGTGATGTCGTGGATCGCGGAAAATGCTTCAACTAATTTGTCCACCAGTCAGTCTTCCACGCAGTCCACCCATGTTACCCAAGTGAGCACTCCTCCACCTTAACCTCCTTCCCCCCAGTCTGCCCCCTCCCAGGAAAATTTAGCATTTGAGCCGGCATACTCTGAGGAACTGTTTTCTGGACCCTTCCCAGAGTCACAAATAACTTTTCAGGTTGCTGCTGAGCTCTTTCCCGATGCCCAGGTTTTCCACCGGTTGCAGTCTGTGGGTCATGATGACATTGTTGATGTAGTGGAAGAAGTGTGTAAAGAGGTGTCAGACGATGAGGAGACACGGTTGTCAGACAGTGGTGAAGTTGTTGTCAGGGCAGGAAGTCCGAGGGGGGAGCAGACCGAGGGATCGGAGGATGATGAGTTGACAGACCCAAGCTGGGTTGATAGGCCGGGTGAACACAGTGCTTGTGAGATGGAGGCGAGTCCTATACGAGAACAGGTTGGAAGAGGCAGTGGTGGGGCCAGACGGGGAGGCAGGGCCAGAGCTGGTTCATCAGCGCCAAATGTTTCCAATGTTTCACGTAGTGAAGCTCCCATGGTGAGGGCTAGATTTTCTGAAGTCTGGAGGTTCTTTAAAGATAACAGCGGATGACCAACGGACTGTGGTGTGCAACCTGCGCCACACTAGGATCAGCAGGGGTTCCACCACTACTAGCTTACGCTTGTTGAGAAATTGGGGCAATGATAACACAGTAAGGGACTTAGTCACATCTGGAGAATACCAATGTATAGGACACAAAAGGAGATGTGTATAAATGACACAAATTAATCTTTATTAATCAATCATGTTAAAACATACTTAAAAACCCAAAAGACAAATTGGGTATACATCACATACGAACTCCCCAGTCCCGCCACATAAATAAATCACAGACGGACCACAGTACACAATAGATGTAAATAGTAGGCTTAAAAAAGCAATGTAAACATACATTTAGGACCAAGAAAGGGGAGGTGAACAAATCACTCATGCAAAAAATAAATATAATAATTAATATATGGTCCAAAGTGGTTAGTCTGTGGAAATATGCAGATATAAAGAATTATATTACCAGCTAGGTAGTTGCGGTCTGGGGAGGAGAGAGTGCCCCACGCGTATCGCCCGACTCGCGGGCTTCGTCAGCACTGCTAGCTTAACTACCACCAGTATGCGCAGGTATATGAATGTTAAAAACCCCACTCAATGAAACAAAGGCCGTTCACCTCCGGTCCCCAGCCACCACTACTTTCCCGATGTGCCGTCCCAGCCCTGCACCAGCACGTGTCAGACAATATCAACCATGCACTAACCAACGCTGTTTCTGACAAGGTCCACCTAACCACGGACACGGGGACGAGTGCTGCCGGACAGGGCCACTATATATCGCTGATGAATCATTGGGTTAACTTGGTGGAGGCTGGGACTGAGTCTGGGGCCGCTCATATACTGCCGACGCCGAGGATTGCGGGGCCTAACTCGGTCATGGTCTCGCAGGCCTACTATGCCTCCTCCTCCTCCCACCCCTCCTCCACCTCCTCCTCCGAATTACCATCCGTGGGCATAGCGCCATCAGTCGGTAGCTCTAGGCGCAGCAGCAGTGCCGTCGCTAAGCGACAGCAGGCAGTGCTCAAACTGCTGAGTTTAGGCGATAAAAGGCACACCGCTCAAGAGCTATTACAGGGCATCATGGCACAGACCAATCTGTGGCTGGCACCGCTGAACCTGAAGCCAGGCATGGTTGTGTGTGACAATGGCCGTAACCTGGTGGCGGCTCTGCAACTCCGCAGACTGACACATGTGCCATGCCTGGCCCATGTGTTAAATCTCATAGTTCAGCGGTTCCTTAAGACATACCCAAATCTGTCTGATTTGCTCACGAAGGTGCGCCACATCTGTGCGCATTTCAGAAAGTCGACCACAGATGCTACCACTCTCAGGGCCACCTCCAACTGCCCGCTCACCGACTGTTGTGCGACTTGCCCACGAGGTGTAATTCAACATTAACCATCCAGAGTTTACCAGCAGCGCAGAGTGATTGTAGACTGCCAGATGTCAACTTCCACCAGAACTGGTAGTCAGGTCAGCATCCTCAAGTCTACAATTAGGAGTGGACGTGGATGTCTGATATCTGTCAAGTGCTGAGTAACTTTGAGGAGTCAACACAGATGGTCAGTGGCGATGCCGCCATCATAAGCCTCACCATCCCGCTGCTTGGCCTCTTGAAAAACTCTCTGGTCAGCATGAAGTCGGAAGCTTTGCGCTCGTCACAAGAGACGTGGGAAGAAGATTCCCTTGTTGATAGCCAAAGCACCCTCCGGTCTGTTTCTCAGCGCGTATCGGAGGAGGTGGAGGAGGATGAGGTGGAAGAGGAGGAGAATGTTGGCGAGACAGAAGAGGGGACCATTGCTCAGTCCTTAACTGTTCAGCGTGTATGGGCAGAAGAAGAGGAGTTGGAAGAGGAGGAAATGGAGAGTCAGGCCAGTGAGGGGAGTGAATTCTTGCGCGTTGGGACTCTGGCGCATATGGCAGATTTCATGCTAGGCTGCCTATCCCGTGATCCTCACGTTCAAAGAATTTATTCCTGCACCGATTACTGGGTATTCACTCTCCTGGACCCACGGTACAAGCAAAATCTTTCCACTCTCATCCCTGTAGAGGAAAGGAGGCCCTGGTGCTGAAACAGTCTTTCCTAGCGGCAGAGGGCGTATTTCTGCTGGACAAGTAGGGAGGGAGAGTAGGCGAGCAGGCAGCTTGTCCATCACTGGCAGGGGTACTGGTAAGACATTGTCACCTGTCCCCAGTCTCGGCAGAGTAGGGCTGACCAGAAAGATGGTGAGGGAGTACGTAGCTGACCATACCATTGTCCTAAATGATCACACAGCTCCCTACAACTACTGGGTTTCACATCTGGCCCAAACTGGCGCTGTATGCCTTGGAAGTTCTTGCCTGCCCTGCCGCTAGCTAGTTGTCAGAGCGGATTTTCAGTGCAGATGGTGGCATCATCACCAATAAGCGTACATGCCTGTCGACTGACAGCGCTGACAGGCGGTTGCTTATCAAGATGAATCAAGCATGGATTTCTCAGGATTTCCATTCTCCACCAGGTGAAAGCAGCTCAACCTGAATAATTCTCATGTATGAACTCCTCATTCTCCTCCTTCTCCTCCTCTTTGTACACTAAAGCAGAGGGCCAACTGGCTCTAGCTATAGTACTATATCTATTTAATTTTTCTGGAGGGCCACCTACCCGCTCCTCTGTTTTGAAAACTTGTTTGGACTGCCACACATAGGCACTATCCAAATTTAATTGTCTCCATAGCAGCCTCCACACGTCGTCTTTATAGCTACCTCCACACATTGTCTCCATTGCTGCCTCCAAAAGTCGTCCACATAGCTGCCTCCATACATCGTTCCCTTAGCAAACGAGCTGTGTCCGGCAAAATTTTCGGTTGTTTTAATGGCTTCCACATCAAACTTGTTAACTTTGTCGCCACCCTGCTGTGTTATCCACAAAATACTTGCGCATCTCTTTATGTTCCCCTCCCCCGCCAGTTACTTATAAGAACAGTACTACACTTGATCTTACACAAAAGGTTTTTAGAAATGTGGATGCCCCATATCGTCGCTCTTAACCATGGAACCATTTCTGGAAAAAAAAAAATAGAACCGCAATGCTATTCCATTATTCCTAGATGAAGTATTCAAACGACCCCACCTGCTTTGAAAATTATAATTTTTTAAAAGTAAACGCTTGGGGACCCCAGGTCCATTTTGGGTGGGAAGGAGCCGAGAGGCAGGGGCTTGGACAGGCGGACCGAGAGCTCCATCCCAAGATCCAACTAACATCGTTTTAACTGCAGCAACTTTAATCTACTACTATAACCTTACTGCCTCCATACATTGTCCTCTTAGCAAACGAGCTGTGTCAGGCAGAATTTTGGTTTGTTTTAACGGTTTCCACATCAAACTTGTTAACTTTGTCACCACCCTGCTGTGTTATCCACAAAATATACTGCCAAACTTTTATCTTCGACCGATATTATTTCAGCGCTACTTGCGCATCTGTTTACGTTCCCCTCCCCCGCCATAACCAGGCCAATTACTTATAAGAACAGTACTACACTTGATCTTACACAAAAGGTTTTTAGAAATGCTGTCTGTAGCCCCTGCCTGCTTTGTTAATGATAATTTTTTCAAAGTATAAGCTTCTGACCCCCAGGTCCATTTTGGGTGGTGAGTAGCCAAGAGGCAGGGGCCTGGACAGGCGAAAGCTCACCTGGCAGCGGACCGCCAGCTCCATCCCAAGATCCAACTAACATTGTTTGAACTGCAGCCACCTTTAACCTACAACCTATAACCTTTCTGCCTCCATACATCGTCCCCTTAGCAAACAAGCTGTGTCAGGCAGAATTTTCAGGTGTTTCACCAGATACATAATGGAACTCGGCCCATCTGTCGCTGCCATGCTGGAGACCTGAAGTTTCAATCATAGCAGCGCAATGTGGATATCCCATACCGTCGCTCTTAATCATGGAACCATTTCCGGTTTTAACATAGTTTGAACTGCAGAAACCTTCAACCTACAACCTACAACCTTTTACCTCTAAAATCTATCTTTTCACTCCTCTTTTCTCACCTCCTTACATTCACCTCGGGTGCCATAACTGTCCCCATTGCCTCCACACGTCGTCTACATAGCAGCCTCCACACGTTGTCTCCAGAGCAGCTTCCACATGTCGTCTCCTTAGCTGCCTCCAAAAGTCATCTCCATAGCTGCCTCCACATGTCTTCCCCTTAGCAAACGAGTGGTGTCAGGCTCATTTTTTGGGTGTGTTTAACCAGATACGTTATGGAACTTGGTCATCTCTACAAATCTGGTCCAGCCCTCCATGCTGTGTTGTCGACTAAATATACTGTCAACCTTTTGTTCACATAGGAAATCATTTCAGCACTTTTTGCTCACCTCCTTTGGTTTTTCTCTGCCACCGTAAACAGGCCAAATACTGATACGTGTTATCCTCGCCAAAACTAATTTTTTTAATTGGTTTGAAGCCTGAGTTTATTTGGGGTATCTTGCCATGCCACTCTCTAGCCTGCCGCTGCTACGGCTGCCTCCGCAGTCTGTCCCCTATAGTGTCAGGGTCAATTATTGGGTGTTTTAGATTCTATCTCGCCTCACTCGGTCATTCTGTCATCGACATGCTGTTGCCCATAATTTTGGCATAATGGTGTGATTAGGCAACCTCAGAGGCATCCATGCATGATGCCCCTGCTGTTTCCTGTCCATTTCCATGGTGTTTCCATTATTTTCTGAGTTTTCCAGGTTTTTGGCCAAGGTGCAGAGCCTTGGTCCCCTTGAAAAATTCTCAAGTCTCCCATTGACTTCAATGGGGTTCGTTATTCGAAACGAGCACTCGAGCATTGGAAAAAGTTTGACTCAAGTAACAAGCACTCAAACATTTTAGTGCTCGGTCATCTTTAGTTATGATGTAAAAGAGATGTGAATGTAAATGCTATGTAAATGTAAATTTACTGCAAATGCAAACGGATGCAAACAATGTGCATTTACATTACAATTGCATTTACATTGTGTTTCCATGTTCCATCATGTTTCCCTCACATTTGCCCTAACATGGCACATCGCATCATGGCTGCGTTTATATCACATTTGAATTCACAACAAGTTTACATTGCATTTGTGTTTATACCTCTTCTACGTTTACGTACAGTTTGTGTCTACATTACAACAACATTACATTAGAGCCTGCATCATGTTTACATTCACATTACGTTTATAAAACATAAGCATTCCCAGCACTAGTATATCACATTTGCAGTAACATTGCATGACATTTTTATTGCATTAATATTCACAATGCATTTATATTGCGGTATGCTTGCATTTGTGTTCCCATTGAACTTACATTGCATGTTTGCTAACATTGGGGCACATTTACTAAGGGTCCGAACGCTGCATTTTCATCGGGTTTTGCAATTCTTTTCCGTTTTGCCCTGAATTGCCCTGGGTTTTTGGCGCACACGATCGGATTGTGTCGCATCGGCGCCGGCTTGCATGCAACACAAATTGGGGGGCGTGGACGTCAGACAAACCGAATAATTTGGACAAACCGCGGAATTTAAAAAGCAAATTGTGTTGCAAGATCAGCACTCACATGCAGAAGGTGAACTCAGGAGGACCTTAGCGGGGGAAGCGACAGATGAGAGAAATTGGACGCATGAATCGCAGACCTGAATCCTCGTCGGACAACGCACATGACGGGATGGGTAAGTAAATGTGCCCCATTGTGTCTACATTGGGGCTTATTTACTGAGGGTCCGCGGACGCACTTTCATCAGACTTTCCAAAGTTTTCGGTATTTGCACGTCTGTGACAGGTATTTAACAGGGGATTGTGATGCACGTGATTGGATTTTGGTGCAGCTGTGCTGGCTTTCTTGCAACAGAAATTAGGGGGGGGCATCTGACGATCCAACGGATTCCGATTCCTCTTAGTGAATTGAGGCACAGTGAATTATACATGGACAATACATGTGAACTCCTCTGGATGGTTAAGTAAATGTGGCCCATTGTGTTTGCATTTATATTGCATTTGCATTCACATCATATTTAAATTGCACTTGCGCTACATTGGGTTTACATTACATTTACATTCACATTGGGTTTACAGTGCATTTGCATTGAGTTTAGATCTTGTTTACATTCAACAATGCATGTTTGTTTGCAGTTGCAATGCATTCACATTTTGCTTAAATGGCATATTTGTTTACATTAGGTTTGTCATAACATTCCATGTACATCCCGTTTACATCATTGCAATTATGTAATATTGTAGCTAAATAGAAGCGATTTAAGCGTAATGTAAACTATAAAGTAAGTGCGATGTAAACAAAATGGGAAGATACACCGGGAAGAAGATGGTGAGCTCAGCCGGACATCGACACATGCAGAATATCGGGTGCACAATCTTTGTGAATCACGACAGAGTTCATCCTCGTCGGACATTCCGGATCAGAGATCACGTAGGGACTGGGTAAGTAAATGTGCCCCAATGTCCGAGATATATCACTGTGTCACTGCTCCATTTTTTTGGGCTATCTTTACACTAAAAGTAATGTCTTTTGTGCTTGTATGTGTATTTCTGAAGTTGTTGCCTAGCTACTTTCCATGAGGTGTGTAGTTTCCGAAATGTTGTCATCTTTAGGGGTTTTCTATCGTATTGGTACTTTAGGGGCTCTGCAAGTACATTGTGGCATATGTAGCCAGATTGACCTGTCAAAAACTGAATAGCACTAATTCCCTTGTGCACATCAATGCCATACTTGTAGGAAACAGGCCAAAAGTTTTGTCATGTATTTTTACCTCTAATACCATCTGAATGTGTACATTTTAGGGCTATATGACAATGTTCTTATACCAAAATTGAAATGTAAAAATTTCCAATCCATATTTGTTTGATTCCTAAGAAACAATTAAAGGGTTAACACACTTTCAAAATTTAAAATTGAATAGTTTGAGATGTTTAGTTCATAAAATGATGTTACTTGTGGGGCTTTATAGTGCATAAGCCTTAATAGGTCACTTCCAAACAAAACTGGTCACCAAAAATATAGCTTTTTTTCAAATCTCTTGAAAATCTGAGAACTTGCTACTAAAACTATTAACCTTTTTACTACAGTAAAAAAAAAGCAAATGTGAAAAAAAATTATGGAAATAGAAAGAAGATAAGTGACAAAAGGCTTCTACATAAAACATTTGTGGCGTGACTTTTTGTCTAATAAGTAGAGCATTTGTAGAAACTTTGAAAATTGTAATTTGTTTAAATTTTTTTCCTAGATTGTTGAATTTTTATCTCTAAAAAACCCAAGCAAACAGTAAAATTATACAACTAACATAAAATGCAATGTCTCACAAAAAAATAGTCTCAAAATCACTGGGATAAGTTGACACTGGTCAGATTTTACAAAAAGTGTGGATCCTTAACGTACAAAATGGCTGTGTCCTTAAGAGGTTAAAAAGACTATGGGAACCCGTCATCAGGTGAAAATGTGCGATCCTGACGACAGGTTCCCTTTAAACTATATGTAGTACACGATTCATGACTTGGTGGAGAGTAGCTGCTATGATCTCTTCTATACACAGTCCACAGAAAGAGAATATTCTGGTATTGAAATTCTAGGTTATAAATACACATATAAAAGCAGTAGCAAATTGTACATTATACGGCAGTACTGAACAATGAAGCAATGAATTCAACAAAGGAAAAAAATTAAATACCTATTAAATGCTGCAGCCATATAGACAACTATGGACATAAGTACATAACCTTAACGGACATCTACCACCAGGTTGAAAGACTGTATACAAATAAGCCTGATGGACTCCAGGTTCCATTAACACCCCTCAGGCTCATTTGCATACAGACCTTCATCCTGGTGGTAGATTCCCTTCAACCGCATTGCTACTATATGCAGATTTATCAGTGAATGCAGAGAGAGGAATTATTACAGAAAAAAATGTTCTAGAAAAGTGGTTTAGAAAAAGTCACTTTTCTATAATAAGATATAATGCAAAAAATTTTTTTTCATACTTTTGATGGGAAAAATATTAAGTTATTCTTTAATCTTTCAGAATGGGTCGTATAAGTCAACAACAATAAAAAGTGTCTAATAGAGCACATAAAATAATCATATGTGAAGTCATGCATGAACATTAAGAACTGGGCATTCAGAATGTACACTCATCAACTCTTGGCTGTGGTTGAACATTTGCACACAGCTTGACTTAATGAAGACATATCAATTAAACATAAAGAAAAGTTATGTGCAAAAGACCCACATTTATATACAACAGATTTTATTAATTCATATCAATACATCCAAAAGTATATTAAAAGTGCATACATTGCATAGAACACATAGCTCCAGAAACTGCAAACTGCATCCAAGTCTGGAAACCTCAATACCTCATAAAAGTAACCAGCTGTGGGTGGTAAAAAAAAATACCCTTGAACATAGATTATGTATAATCAAAATGTAATGAGTAGTAAAAGACAGGCAAAACTGGGATAATCACCCTACAAATTGGTCACGCAGGACCTGATTAAAAGAGCCATAGAGTGCACAGATCACATTATGTAACAATAAATATTGATCATCATGAAAACAATCGTCTGAACAACTAAGCTGTTTGTCATTGAAGACAGTAATGTCGTGAGAGGTTCTTATATGGATTTGGTGGTTACTCTGTTTGGGTGGGTTATTACGACCAAAAGTAAGAGGGGAAAAAGAAGGGGTAGGCAAAGGAAAGGGAAGGGGAAAGGAAGTCCTATGCTTCACATGGCCATCTAGATTACTCTGCAATCCCAGCAGTGTTCAATGGTATGTTGAGTCATTCATTTTGGTAGGCCTCCCAAGGGGCCCATATCGTGGGAGACTACAGTAAATAGGCCTCATGGGAGGAGCGAAACCGTGCAGCACCAGGGTCAGCCCTTACAAAGGAGGCCAATTGCTGGTACTCCATCCAGGACAGTGCCATGTCGGGGTTCGTGGCCCTCAGTGTGTCCCTGGAAGGGAGCTGTGCGTCAACAACTATCTGGCCCATGCTATCATCATTGGTAGTCTCACAACAAAGAAATCTGTGTGTGTCTATCCCCGAGGGAAAGGCTGGGTTGTTAAGTAATGGGTTGAGGGTTCCCGGCAGCATTGCCAATGCTCCCTGTGCGACTATTATATCCCAAGCCTGGAAGAATTAAAAGAACAGCGAGTGTGAGATATATGGTGGTCTGTGGGCAAGTAGGAGCCATGGTATGGAGCTTAAAGAGGGGTGGACTAGGTCTATTTCTAGTTGAACCCACAGTTTTGTTTTGGCGCGATAGTGCCAGTCTAGTAGTCACTGTATTGGGGATGCGGTATGGTATATTTTAGGGCCCGGCAGGCCCACCCCTCCATGTCTTTTAAGGCGTGACAAGGTGGCGAAGCTAATGCTGTAGTGTTTGCCTCCCCAAATAAACTTTCTAAAAGCTGCACGGATACTTGTAAAGAAGAAGCGCAGAGGACGGATTGGGAGAGTCTGGTACCTGATAGGGGCATCACATCCTTTTTTAAAATGTAGATCACTCAAACCACGACAAGTGACCACTGCAGTAGCGGGTGTACAATAGGGACAAATCAGCTAGGATAATAATTCCTAGTTATTTGAAGTGTGATTGGTGCCACTTAAAAGGGGACTAAGATGCCAAGTGGGCCTACTCCGATCGGTCAAAGGCATTTTCTGCATATATCAACTGCATAAAGGAATATAGATTATAATAATATCAACAAAATAGATAGGCAATGAAACAACCAGAAGCATATGAGAGGGAGTCAATAAAGTACCCAAATATTACAATTGATAATGAAAAGAAGCTGTTATATCATCAAAAAAGATGATGCTCCAATGTTATCACAGTCCATCACACACAAATAGTAGTTCACTCCTAAATAGATCATAACATTATAACAGTAGTGCCTAGAATCAATACATCAGAGCACACAACAGAGGACAATGGCACAGTTTGTTTGTAAACTTGGGTCTTTTGCACACAACTTTCCTTGTTTTGCAGTTATATATGTTCTGTGTGTGTGAGCCATACAAAGAACTATCCTAATTAATTTCCAGAATGTTCTAGAACACAGGATAGAAGAACTAGATATGAAATGCATTTATATACGAATCGTATCACTGCTTGGCACAAGATTAACTAGTTTATTTATTGGGCAGATTGTGAATTTGGCAGCACAAAGCAACAAACGTATGGTCCTACAACTTATAGTAAGTTGCCAACTGAAACAAAAAATTGGTACAATGATATATATTTCATATGTAAAATCGATAATATTGTAACAATGAGTACCAGGAGTACCATCTTAAAAGTAGAGACTATATTGCATGTAACAGACTGAACTAATAAATATCATTTGAAATATGTGCTGGGGGGTCAAGTGACTTGTGATACTTATTAATATTTGTACTATAGAAAATATAAGTTAGACTTAATGGACTTGGACTTTGTCTATGTTCAACCTATGTAACTATATAATGTTTTTGAGAATATTGGACCAATATCATACTCTTCTGTTTTCTATGTCTACCCTTGAATTGGTGGACACTTAAAGTAACAACAAAACAATGGGTAGCACTTACATTGACTTTTATTGGACCGCATTCATTATCCCAGATTTATCAATAGTGAGACTGTACTAGAAGTGCAGAAGTGAGAAGGGCAGTTTACCTAACAAAAGTGCAGGGTGAGCCAGAATATTGAATACTATATCTGGCGCACCCTGCACTGCCCGGAAAGTGTGCACCATCTTTTTTGGGATGCACCATTAACATGTAAATGTGTCTCTATATTAAATATATCACAAACTCCGACAAAGCACTAACATGCCCAATTAGATGCTCCTTTTAATCTGTCTTGTCAACACAGTGAAGTTGGTAGCGTTATCGGAAACCTCCGATAACGCTATCTAACACTGCTGTGGTGTATTCATGAGGGGGCGGGATAGTGGGCGGGATTAGGCACGTTGACAGTCACTGCCGAGCAAATGTTGATAGCAAATGTATGTAGGTTTTAAAAAAATTAAATGCTTTTGTACGAAAAAAAAAAATATTATTTACTTTGCCATATTCTGATGCTAATAACTTTTTCATACTTTGGTATAAGGAGCTTTGTTAGGTATCACTTTTTTCTGGACATGACTATGGTTACATTTATGCCATGTGTGGGACTGTACAACCTTTTGATCACTTTTTTTGTGTTTTTGGCATTTGGGCACTATTTCCTGGTACAGGGTTCAGGACCAGGAATAACTGTTTTTATATATTACTAGATGGGGACTTTTGAGATGTCGTGATAACTAAAATGTTTATCTAACCTATTATTTTGTAACATATCATCAGAAATGTATGTATAGTAAGTATGTCATAGTAAGATTGCCAGCTTTGCCGGCAATGTATTTAGGGTTAAAACTAAATACTGGTGCCATCAGTACAATACGCAGCAAGCACACAGTCCATATGGAGAGAGATTAAGCCCCACTCCATAACACATCAATATACCATTATGTTGGTTTATTGTAAGGGATTAAAGGAAATCTATCATCAAAATCAAGCATGGATAAACCAGGTATACTTACGTATAGATCCAGGCACTGTGACTATTGTAATATTCTAATATTTGTAATTCATGGTCTATTTCCTTCTTAAATGAAAATATTTTTCACATTTTTAGTTATTTGTCTACTAATTCTATTATAAAATTGTTATTAACAAATTATTCTATCAAGTAAAGTCTCACATGTCATGATTTTGTGTGTGCTAAGAGTGAATCTGTGGTTTGGGTGATTGTAAATTGAGCAGATAAATAATAGCAAGGCACTTTTCTTAGCGTCAAAATTTAAATATTTTTTTCCTTTCTTTGCCTGGCTTGATAGTTGGGAGGAGGGATTAGTATACACAGGTGATAAACTAAGGGGTAGCAACTCAGTTTTGATGTTGCTCATTTTGGCTTGTGCTTTTAAGTGGCTTGTGAACATACATGGAGTTTAAACAAGCGGAGTTTGTGTGTACTAAAACTGAATCTGTGCTTTGGGTGGTTGTGGATTGTGCACTTTTCACAATTAAAATTTTTATTTTTTTTTCCTCTCTTTGGTTCGTCTGCTAATTTGGAGAAGGGATTAGTTTGCACAGGTGATAAATTAAGGGATAGCAACTCAGTTTTGAGATTTCTCATTTTGGCTTGTGCTTCAAAGTGGCTTGTGGACATAAGCGCAGTTTAACCCCTTAACGCTGAAGCCACTTTTCACCTTCCTGACACGGCCCATTTTTTCAAATCTGCTCTGTGTCACTATAAGTAGTTATAACTTTGGAACGCTTTAACATATCCAAGTGATTTTGAAATTGTTTTCTCGTGACACATTGTACTTCATGTTAGTTACAAAATGTTGGTGGTATGTTTTGCATTTATTTATGAGAATATCAGATATTTGGTGAAAATTTGGAAAAATTCTCAATTTTCGAAATTCAAAATGTTCTACTTTTTCCACACGAGTCATAACACCAGAAAACGTAATAACTAACATTCACCAAATGTCTACTTTATACCTCCATGGTTTTTTATACATACTATTATTTTTGTAGGATGTTATGGGGCTTTAAGCGTTAGTTGCGATTTTTCACATTTTCATAAAAAAAAGCTAAATCCTGCTATTGAGGGACCCTCTCAGGTTTGAAGTCACTTTGAGAGGCCTAAATAAAAGTAAAACCCCATAAATTACCCCATTATAGAAACTACACCCCTCAACGTACGTAAAACAACTTTTATGAAGTATGTTGACCCTTTAATTGGTTTACAGGGGTTAAAACAAAATCAGATGCAATTTTGAAATGTATTTATTTTTTTTACTAAATTAATGTGTTTTTCATAAAATGTACAAATTCTCAGTGGATAAAATACCAAAACGCTCCACAAAATTTGATACCCAATCTTTCTTGTGTATAATAATACCCCATATGTGGTGGTAACCTGCTGCCAGGGCATCGAAGGGAAGCTGCTCCATTCAGAGCAGATTATGCATTGTCACTTTATAATGGCTATACAATCTTTATTTTTTTGGCAATTTGGACATATAAGGGCTTATTTTTTGCGACATGAGATGCACTTTACAAATACTTCATTTTAGTGGGTCATTAGCTTATTGATGAGATTTTATTAACTCTTGAATGTATGGAGGAAAAGAAAATTGTAAATTTTGGGGGTTTTTTTGGGGGGTCGTACACCGTACACTAAAAATACTATAATATTTTTTATTTTCCTCTACACGTAAAGAGTTAATAAAATTGCATCAATAAGCTAAAGTCCAATAAATTAAGTTTTTTTTACAGTTCCTTACAACGTCAGTAATACCAATCACCATGTCTGTAGGCACATTGATTGGGGCAAGTGGCGGCTGTTCCTGACAACCACCAATTTTGCCTTGCGGTCCAGAGGGTTTTGCTGCCCCCCTCTGTTCATGTTCGCCACTATTGGCTGGTCGATCTAGACCAGCCAATAGCAGCAATGTTCATCACAATGGGCACAATGTACAAAACAGCTAGCCATGTACATTGTACAGATGATGCTGTACAACTCTTAAGAGCTGTTCCAATGTGCAGGTCCTGCAGTATCATTTCTCCATTTTCAAGAGGCAAATATTAGGGAACTAATATTTGAACAAGAAGGACAGAGTCCCATTTCTTGTGGATTAGATGTCCCCCAGTTTTGTCAGGACACCATTTTCCTAGTAAATTCTGCTGCTTCTAAAGGAAGGACTCAGAAAAGTGACTGTTAAAAAAGAGAAGTCAGGATGGACACTACTAAGAGATCTGCGACAAGTGGCAAAATTTTGGTTGGTTCCTTGGTATATTCTGCCTCCTTATATGCAACACATTCACAATTCACACCCAACCTTTTTATGAATTCATTTCGTTGAAAGGAATGATTGTAACAAATGTTAGGTCAAATTGATCACCATACCCCTCGATGATGTCATTGCGGAATGTAGTTTGCAAACTAGGGTCACTTGTGGGTTTTATGTTTTTTATTTAGGTTTTCTATTTCCACTCTGAGCCTCTGGATTTGTTAGAAGATCCTTTATAATTCTCCAAGTTCTTTATTTATTTATTCATTATTATTATTTATTTATATTCCAAGTGCTTTATCATTTCGGAGCCTTGTTGTATTTTCTGGCTAGTGTTTAGGATCACATTTTGGGTCTTTCTCGCATCAAGAAACATGGCTTCCTAATCAGGGAGCTGACATTTCACAGTGGCACAAACTGGGTGTCACATAACGGGCATCACATAATGGTCACTGAACTTTCCAGTAATAATTGCAATTTCCATCTTGGACTCCATTGCACATCATATTTGGAAACTACCTGTATGTTCAAAATGCTCATTTCACCATGTGTATTACACTACACCACATATTATACCTTGCTAAATTCCCCAAGGGGTGTGCATCCCCACGGGTTCCCCTCTGTTTTGGTACCTCCAGGGCTCTCCAAATGCATCCTGACAACATGTGAAGGATTTCTGTCAAATTTGGCTTCTAAAAGACAAACATCCCTCTTTTCCTCTACTGTGCACCCATACAACATTTTATATGCAAATGTGGGGTATTTCTACATTCGGGAAAAATAGTTTTACAATGCATACTACACATTGCTAAATTCTCTAAGGGGTGTACGTTCAAAAATTAGGCTAACTTTTTGGGTTGCTCTCTTTTTTATACCACTAGGGCTCTCCAAATGCATGTAAAAGACGTCTGTCAAATTTGGCTTCTAAAAGGCAAACATCCCTCTTTCCTACTACTGTGCGCCCATACAACATTTTATAAACACATGTGGGATACTTTTACACTCGGGAGAAACAGGTTTACACATTTTTGGGGGTTATTACATTTTTTATCCCTTGTGACTATAAAAAAGTATGGGCATAAATTACCTTTATAGGAAAAATTTCACCTTTTCCCTTTTTAGGGCCTAATTAAATAAAGCACCTTTACGGGCAAATACACATATTACATCTTGATAAATTCTCCAAGGGGTGGACTTTCCTAAATGGTGTCACTTGTTGGGGTTCTCCTCTGTTTTGTACCACTAGGGCTCTCCAAATGCATGTGAAGGATGTGTGTCAAATTTGGCTTCTAAAACGCCAACGTCCCTCTTTCCCTTCTGAGCCCTACTGTGTACCCATACACAAACATATTTTATTTGCACGTGTGGGGCAATTTTATACTCGGGAGAAATAGCAGAACACACTGGGGGTTGTTTCATCTTTAATCCCTTATAGCTTACAAAAAATTTGGGTAAAAGTAACTTTTTTTAGAAAATCTTCATCTTAACAAACTTCCCAAAGGTTGTTTTGAATATTTTGAGGTTGTAGTTTCTAAAATTGTGTCAACTGTGGGGGTTTTCTGTCATGTAGACCTTATGAAGTCACTTCTAATTAAATTGGCCCTCCAAAAGTAGGTTTATAAGGCTCCTAACATCCTAAAAAATGGAAAGGATGTTTGAAAAGTGATGCTGAGTTAAAGCAGACAAATGGGAAATGTTGGTTATCAATTTATTTTGGTGAAATGACTAACTTTCCCAAAAAGTCGAACATTTTGAATTTGGAAAACATAGTTTTTTCAAAATTTTCGCCAAATTTCATAAATAAATTTCATAAATAAATACTAAACACTAAATACTAAATAAATACTAAAAGCTTAAATTTCTCAACCAACATGAAGTAATATGTGTCACGAAAAAACAATCTCAAAATCAACTGGATATGCTAAAGCGTTCCAAAGTTATGACCACTTAAAGTGACACAGGGCAGATTTCAAAAATGGTGCAAAATGGCCAAGTCGTTAAGGGGTTAAATGGGAGACATTCAAGTCTATACTTCTAAATTTAAATATAAATCTGATGGATCGCCTGAGGCATTCAATAATTACAAAACACTTACCAAAAACTGTAAGAAGGAAATAAAATCAGCAAAATACAAAATGAAAGACAGGTGGCCAAAGATAGAAAAACAAATCCTAAGAAATTTTAAAGCATATCAATGTGAAAAAAATGGGTCAGAGCAGGTTGGACCCCTATATTCTAAAAATAGGGAATAGCCTCTCTAGAGACCAAGAGAAGGGTTTTGTTTAGCTCCGTTCTTTACAATAGAAGAAAGAACTTCTTACGTGGTAGGTGCCAGTGTGGGTCATGCATCCTGTAATACTAGACTGGCTGAATGTAGACATGATCCAATCTAGGTTTTAATTAAATCAATGTGTACAAGGCACCTGGACCAGATGGATTGCACCCTTAAATAACTCAGTTTTGTTTTTGCTGTAACACTGACTAAAATCTTCACAGATTCCCTAATGTCTGGTACGGTGCCATGTGACTGGCACAAGGCAAATGTGGTGCAATATATAACTTCCATTGTGTGGAAAATATTGGAAGGGTTAGTAAAAGGCTACATAAAGGAGTATGAGACATCAAATAGTATAATAAGCGACAGTGAGCATCGGATTACTAAGAATAAAAGTTGTCAGACTTACCTGATCTGCTTCTAAGAAAAGATGAGAAGATCCATGGACAGAGAAGCTGCTGTGGATATTGTGTTCTTGGATTTTAAAAAGGCATTTGACACTGTAACTCATAGACGCCTGATGGGTAAAATAAGATCTAGTCGCTTGGCAGGAATCATTTGCAATTGGATTGAAAATTGGCTGAAGGATTGCATCCAGAGAGCTTTGATCAATGATTCCTACTCAGAAAAGTCACCAGTTATAAGTGGTGTACCCCATGGTTCGGTACTTGGACCACTATAATTTATTATATTTATTAATAATGTAGAGGTAGGAATTAATAGCACTGTGTCCATTTTTGCAGATGTCACCAAGCTGTGTAGTGTAATATAGTCTATGGTGGATGTTCATAGGCTGTAGAATGACTTGAACAAACTGAGTGTTTGGTCATCCACTTGGCAAATCAGGTTCAATGTTGATAAATGTAAGATTATGCACCGGGGGGCTAATAATCCAAAGTCCACATATGTCCTTGGGAGAGTAAACCTTGGAGAGTCCCTTGATGAGAAGGATGGACCCAGATGGAGGAGTGGAATTTCCCCAGCCCATGGCCAGGAAGAAACAAAAGGACTTACCACGGCGCAAACCTAAGGTCAAAGGCAATAAAGGCTATATTGCTCAAAAATGATTGCTTTTAATATTATTATTAACAAAAGGTAAAAAGATAGAAAATAGAACAACGCTTTTCGCGCCCGTTACTAGGCGTTTCATCAGGTTCATACACAGAATTAGAATTGGTATTATCTTATAGTCAATACCTGGAGATGACATCATGGAATTTTTTTTTTCCTTCTCCTTCAATAACTTGATTGATAAGAACAGCTAAAGAATTTGGCATTCGATTAGTAATTAAATAGCAGTAGACATCATGTAATAATACATGCAAAATAAATAAAATATATATAAAAAATATACATACATATATCATATTGGAAAATTTACACTACCTGTGG
Source organism: Engystomops pustulosus (assembly GCA_019512145.1). Lineage (NCBI taxonomy): Eukaryota > Metazoa > Chordata > Amphibia > Anura > Leptodactylidae > Engystomops > Engystomops pustulosus. The sequence goes on along the minus strand of CM033646.1, from coordinate 82,900,847 downwards.
GATACCTCATAAGATCAGTTCCGAGATTATATAATAGATGTAGTAGCACAGACATATTACGGATATGTATAGTGGACTAAAAAATGTTTAAATGGACCGTTACTATGATGTATTCACATTGGAGAGGGCACATAAACGGGAACAAATATGGAAAGCATTGTAGCTGAAACACATTAGAAAACTGGAGTGTATGAGTGACATGTAGAAACTATGGTGGCTGAGATGGTACAAACAGTAGTACTTGGCGAAGTGTCGCGGATTGAGTCACTACTCGCTGGACCACGATTGAGGGATTATACCACTGCTTCCGATGCTTCATTAAGACCTTCCGGACTCACGGAATGTAATTTATAGATCCAGTAAACCTCTCTCCTACAGAGGGCCTGGTATCTATTGGTGGTGGTTTCACTTATCCTATCTATTGGGCAGACTGTCATAAGTTTATCATTTTTCTGGTGTTAAAAAGCAAAATGTTTTGAAAGTCTGTGCTTTAGATAACCCTTCTTAATATTTCCCATATGTCCTGTGATTCAATCATGTAGCTGGCGTGTGGTCCTGCCAATGTATTGTAGCCCACATAGGCATTCGATTAAGTATATAATATAGCTAGAGTGCAATGTCATCACATCTTTGATCGGGAACACTTCCTATTTAACATTGGATTTAAACTGAATGGCATTATTATTATTAATGTTTGGGCAGCACAGACAGAGCTTGTGTCGTGGTTGCTGATTGTAGCTTATCCTTTTTATTGTCCCGGTGCTGTTTGATTTGGCTGGGAGTCAACATATTGAGGCTCTCCTGTATGTGATTACAGGTTTGTTTGAAATCTAAGATTTTAATAGTTGGTTCTTTTCTAGTAAGTGCCAATGTTTTTGTAAGATATTAAGGACGCAGCCATTTTACAGCTTAAGGCTCAGTCCCATTTTTTGGATTCTGACCTGCGTCTCTTTATATGGTTATAACTTTTGAACACTTTTACTTATCAAAGCGATTCTGAGATTGTTTTTTCCCCACATGTTGTACTTCATTTTAGTGGTAAATTTTGGCTGATAAGTTTTGCGTTTATTTACAAAAAAAGGAAAAAAATGATGAATTTTTAGAAAAATTTGCCATTTTCGAAATTCAAAATCACTGCGTTTTCAGGCAGATCGATTTACCACCTAAATAACTTGCCGAATAACATTTCCCATTTTCATAATTTTTGAAATGTTTGGATAATTTATTTTGATGTCACGAGGCCTACAAATCGAATAGCGATTTTTTTCCGTATTTTCAGAATTGACTATTTTGGGGATAAATACTGTTTGAATTTTAAATTTTACATATTTAGCATCAAAAACCCCCTATATAACCAACCCATTTTCAAATCGCCCCACAACCTATCAAAACACAGCATTTACAAAGATTGTTAACCACCCCCTTGAGATCTCTTAGTAATTGAATCAAAATGGCGGTGAAATTTAGAATGGTCAATTTTGTCAGTTATACGTTCATTTTAGCCCTAAAATTTACACATTTCCAAAATAAAAAGAGAAACCCACCTAAAATTTGTTCTAACATTTATCCTGAGTGCGCGACCCCCCACATGTGGCATTACTTGTGTTATGGGGGCAAAGCGAGGCGCAGAAGGGAAGCAGCACCCTGCGCTGCCAGGATTTTAGTTTTCTCCTCATTGCCCCCTTTTAAAAAGGTGATCAAAAATTTTTTTCGCTTTTCCGTTATTTGAGTCATGTGACGGCATTTTTTTTGAGCGATGAGATGCTTTTTCCAGAGTTACTATTTTGGGTTTGGTATCACCTATTGTTGAAAATTTAGGAACTTTTTTTGAGGGCAGGAGTAGAAAAGCACCAATTCTGTACAGGATTTTTAACTTTTTTTATTTGGTGTTCACGTTATAGCCTAATTATCATGTTATCTTTATTCTATGGGTCGATACGATTACGGGGATACCAGACATGAATATTTTTTCTTATGTTTTACTAAATTTGCCAAATAAAACCCTAATGTGGGGAAAAATCTATCATTTTTGCATTGCCGTCTTCCAAGTGGCATAACATTGTTACATTTTTGGCTACAGAGCTGGTTGATGGCTTGTTTTTTGCGGCACATGTTGTTCTTTGCAACAATATCATTCTGGAGTACATATGTTTTGTTGATCACTTTTTATTGCATTTTTAGTGGGATATAATAGGTAAAAATCATAATTTTGGGTGGGTTTTTAGTGGTTTTTTTTACGGCGTTCATCATATGGGTTCAATAGTTATTTAGTTTTATTCTATGGATTGTTATGGACGGGGTGATACTATATATGTGGGGTTTGTGTTATGATTTAGACTTTTTTGAGCGTTATATGTCTCTTTATATGTTTTGGGGCTTATGGGCATTTTTAGTGATTTATAAAGTTATTTTTTATTGAAAAACATTTTTTTTTTACATTTTTTACTTGATCCACCATGGGATATGAACAAGCATGTTAAATGCCGCAGTCGCCCACTCCGACCGCGGGTGTTAGCCGGGGATGTCAACGGTAGATTACCGTTGAAACCCCGCGGCTAACGATGCCGGTTCGGCTGCTATGCAGTGCTGAACCGGCATCGTCTCTGCGCAGTAGCTGTACTGCGCTGAGCGCTATTCGCGGGACTCAGCGCAGTACAGCTACGGCGCAGAGCGCTAAGGGGTTAAACTTATCATTGTATCTTGTAATAAAATTAAGAGTATAGTTTTCTTTCTTTTTTATGTGTTTATCCTTTTTGACAGGCATTTAAGTTGAGTGAGATGAACAAGTTTTATGATAGGCCTGTTTTTAAATACCTCTAAAAAACTGTTTTTCAGAACCATTTCTTGTTCTTTTTACACGGACAGGTCTGTGCAGTTTTTTCGAACTCACTGATACTGACTAAAGGGGATATTATCCCTCTATTTTTTAAAGTGAACACTATCTCACTTGTCTATATATCTCTATAGACAACTTGTTTCTAATCTGGACAGGCACACAGACCATGTCCCATGGTTCCAACAGTGAAAAAGTAAAAAAAAAATCTTATTCAATAAAAAATAAAGCAATAAATCAATAAAAATGCCCATAAGCCCCATAACATTTAAAGAGACATATAACACAAAAAAGTCTAAATCATAACACAAACCCCACATATATAGTATCACAGCATCCGTAACAGCCTGTTGAATAAAAGTAAATCATTATTTAACCTGCACGATGAACGTTGTAAAAATAAACTGTGAAAAAAACAGCCAAAATGATGATTTTTACCTATTGGATCCCTCAAAAAATGCAATAAAAAGTGATCAAAAAACATATGTTATCCAAAATGATACTATTGCAAAGTACAACATGTCCCGCAAAAAAAACAAGTAATCAACTAGTTCCGTAGCTAAAAAAGCACTTGGAAGACGGCAATCCAAAAATTATAGATTTTTTCCCCACATTAGGGCTTTATTTGGCAAATTTAGTCAAACGTATCCCCAAGTATGGTATCCTCATAATCATATAGACCTATAGAATAAATATAACATGATAATTAGGCTATAACGTGAACACCAAATAAAAAAAGTTAAAAATCCTGTACAGAATTGGTGCTTTTCTACTCCTGCCCTCAAAAAATAGTTCCTAAATTTTCAAGAATAGGAGATACCAACCCCAAAATGATAGCACTGGAAAAAGCATCTCATCCTGCAAAAAAAATGCCATCACGTGGCCCCAATAATGAAAAGACGTACATTTTATAGCCTGCAAAAGGGGCCAGTGAGGAAACTAACATCCTGGCAGCTGCATGGCGCTCCATCCATTCTGCGCCTCGCCGTGCGCCCATAAAACAAGTAATGGCACATGTGGGGGGTCTCTGTACACAGGAGAAATTGCATAACTAATTTTAAGGTGGGCTTTCTCTTTTTATTTTTTGGAAATCTTTAAATTTTAGGGCTAATTGAACGTATAACCGACACAATTTGACCATTCTAAATTTCACCTCCATTTTGATGTAATTACTATGAAGATCTCAAGGGGTTAACAATCTTCCTAAAAGCTGTTTCTGATAGAGTGAGGGGTGCAGATTTGAAAATAGGTTGATTATATAGGGGGTTTTGATGTTAACTGTGTAAAATTTCATTCAAAACAGTATTTATCCCCAAAATAGTCTATTCTAAAAATCCGGAAAATCCGTATTTGATTTGGAAGCCGCGTGACATCAAAATAAATTATCCAGACATTTAAAAAATTATGAAAATGTAAAGTAGACATATGGGAAATGTTATTCAGCAACTAATTTGGGTGGTAAATCTATCTGCCTGAAAACGCGATGATTGGCACTGCAGGGACGCGTGACGGCGTGATGTGAAGCTGCACGTCACTGTCTCTTCCTGCCTGAGGATCCCTCCCCCCTTCCATGTGAGCGAGAGATGCCGCATACCGAGGGTGAAATGAGGGCTGACCGGCGCTAATAGTTTTGACCAGCCAAGGCTCGGAGCACGACGGGTCCCTGACATCTTGGAGCCCGCCTCTAGGTGAGAGCAGAGGTCGCGCAGAGGTGACAACGGGCCAGCGCAGCAGTGGAAGACACGCCATTGGAGCCGCTCGGAATGGAGCTCTGTTAGTCCCCGGCACCCCTTTGTGTGAGCAGGGGATGAATAGGGACGATCCGGAGCTGAGAGTCAGAGCCATTTGTTTTTTCACAACTCCCCCCGGAGGGTGGTCTCTCTCCAGCCAGTCAGCCTCTCTGTTTGTGAGAGGAACAGAGAGGTCTGAGAAATAAGTTCGGGCCAGCCGGTATTCCTGGGGAACGTGCAGAGACTCCACACCTGGCATTCATTGAGCTGTCCTGCCCATGGTGAGAGCAGGGAGCAGGCAGCGTGTCTTAAGACTTGGTGGATTTTGGAGAATCCAACTGGCGGTGGATGCAACCCTGGTAATCTGTGCCACTCGACCTATGAGGAAGTGAGCTGGCCGCTTTAAGGAACTCAGCATCACCCTGGAACGTAAAAATATTCCTTATTTTCTACTCTGGAACTTTGCTTATTAAGCTGTCTGTAGGAGTATATGCGGCATAAAGGGTCCCAGTCAGGAACAAGCGGGACGAGAGTTCGCAATTTCTTCTATGCTTAGTTTGCTTTAATCTTTCAGAATTTTGAGGGATACGAATATAACTGAGACTCACTACAATCTGTACAGAGAATGGATTTGTGTCCCTCAGTATAGTGTGTATGCGATGATAAAGCGACGTAATTAACTTTGCTGCAATTGTGTGTTCGAAGAAAAGGATTCCTGACATTTTTTTTTCCTTCTGACAAGCAGGGTTAATGTACAAACTGGCGGTGGATGCAATCCTGGTGCCACTTGACCTATGAGGTAGTGAGCTGGTCGCTTTAAGGAACTCAGCATCACCCTGGAACGTAAGACTATTCCTTATCTTCCACTCGGAAACCTGCTTATTAAATTGTCTGCAGGAGTATATGCGGCATAAAGGGTCCCAGTCAGGAACAAGCGGGACGAGAGTTCGGAATTTCACAATTTCATTGTCTTCTACGACTAGTCTGTTTTAATCTTTCTGAATTTTGAAGTGTACACATATAACTGAGACTCACTACAATCTGTACTTGACTTTGCTGCAACTGTGTGTTCGAAGAAAAGGATTCCTGTTATTATTTCTCTCCTTGCAAGAGAGTGTTTTTTGTTTTTTTTTTTCTGCCTTTTTGGGTGTTTTTTTTTTCTTCTGACAAGCAGGGTTAATGTACAAAGTGGCCTATAAGGTTAACATATCTAGCCTTTAGTTTTTTCTTGTTTGATAAGCAGGATTAATTTACAAAGTGGCCTATAAGGTTAAGATATCTAGCCTGCGGAAATTCAATACTGGCATACTGTCACCTTAAACCTGTTGTTAGAATTGGTATCACGCTCTGAATGTTATTCTTTGATAGATGTGTGTATACTATTATTGTCCTTTTTTCTTTCTTTTTTTTTTTTTTTTTTTGATATATGGTGGTGAAAATCTATTATTGTAAGTCTAAAGAGTTGGAGCTAGTAGCAAATCGAAATGCCTACCTAAAAACGTGGCTAGGAAATCTACGGGCCTAGAGAAGATGTGGAAAGCTTCTCCTACACATTCACGCCAAGCAGGAAAGGACAGAGAGGAGACAGGAGGGGAGGTATCACAGGACGGTTCTAGATATTCAGTATTACAAAATGAGGACACTGTGCAAGGCAATAGTTCCATCTTAGCTGAAATTTTGGAAGCAGTTAAAGAGACTAAAGTCTCTATGGAGTCGCTATATACACAAATGGGAGGAGTAAGAGAGGATATTCAATCGATCAGAGAGGAGTTGCATAAACTCAGAGAGAAGAATAAGGAGATGGAGACTATTTTAACAAAGGTAGAAGCTGATGTGAAGGGAGTTAAACAAGATATTCTGGGATTGAAAAGTGATAACAAATCTTTGAAAGAAAAATTGAACAACCTAGAGAATAGGTCTAGAAGAAACAATCTCAGCATTGAGGGGTGGATGAGGGTGAGCTCGGTGAGGAAATTCAAAAATGGTTGACAGGAACATTTGGATCAGAAGAGCTCTCCCCCTTCTTCGTGATAGAAACGGCCCATCGGGTACCGTTCAAGAAACCAATACAGGGAACTGGACCTAGAGCTGTTTTGATCAGATTGTTTAACTCCAGTGACAGGGATTGTATCCTGCGGCTTAGCAGACGGCATGAACCAACTCCTATTAATGGTCAAAAGGTTTTTATATTCCTTGATTTTTGTAAAGAAACCCAAAAGGCTAGAATTAGCTTTTTGGGAATGAAAAAGCGGGTAATGGAAGCTAAGATACAGTACTCGTTGATTTTTCCTTCCAGACTCAGAGTGATTTATCAGGACAGAACATGGTTCTTCGATAGATCAGAAGAGGCTTCTGATTGGTTGGAGAAACAGGGGATTTGAAAAAGTGGTTGAATTAAACTGTTTTTTTTTTTTCTTAGAAAGAAATGTCGTTCTGTAATGAAGATATTAACATGGGATGTTAGGGGTCTGAGCGACCGAATAAAAAGGTCTATTGTGTTCGACTTGATCCAAAGACATTTGCCAGCAATTGTATGTCTAACAGAAACCCATTTGATGCCAGATCTCAGAAATAGGGTTAGGAAGAAATGGGTAGGGAAAGAATTTCATTTGTTTGGAAGCATCTATTCGAGAGGGGTTTCAATATTGGTTCATTCGAAAATTGATTTTCAAATTTTGAGCAAACAAATCAATAGGGAAGGGAGATATGTGTTTTTTGGTGGTTCTCTATATGGCAAAATAATTTTATTGGTCTGTGTGTATATTCCCCCCCCCCCCCTCCTTTTTCATTAGAGGTCTTTGGGGAAATTTTGAAGTTCAGGGAGGGGAAGGAGGATTTTCAATTGATCATAATCTGGGATCTCAGTGCAACCTTTGATGAGGGCTTGGGCCGTGTTAACCTGGAAGGGAAGTTGGATAGTTGCCCAGGAACTGCAGTCTCTAAACTTGCCCTTTTCTGTAAGGAATTCAATTTAATGGATGTTTGGCGATCTAAACACGGAGCTAAAAAAGTGTTTTCCTGCCATAATAAGACACATAACACGCTATCTAGGATAGATCACTGTTTGGTAAGTCCTTCTTTAGTTTCTAGCATCAGCAGAATAAGGTATGAACCAATCATAATTACTGACCACGGTCCTGTGGTGGTAACGATGGGTGAAGTGTAAATTAAGAATCTTAATTTTAGATTAAATTCACATAGGCTTTCTATTCTAGGAGATAATCCGGATTTAAAAAGGTTGGTGGCCGAGTTCTGGAAGGGAAATATAAGAACAACAGGCCTATTAGAAGTGTGGGATACGCTCAAAGCTTATTTGAGGGGGATATTTAAGAAGGAGATTATGAAGGGAAATTAGACGTAAAGAGGGGGATATTTAAGAAGGAGATTATGAAGGGAAATTAGACGTAAATATATATTGCAAAAAGGAAAAAAAGGTGCACTCACGTTCCCTGGGCTGGTCTGTAATTCAGGGTTCTCTTTGATCCCGTGCTGCAACGGCGTCTGGAGCTGGATAGATTCTTGTTATGTACATCTATAAAGTGTTTGGCGGCTACTGAAGCGTTAAGGTGTTGTGAAATTCTAGCTTTCAATTTTTGTATTCCGTGATGCCCTGTAATAGTTCTTGGGCGGTGTGCCTTTAATCGCCTAGGCTCAGCAGTTTGAGCACCGCCTGCTGTCGCTTAGCGACGGCACTGCTGCTGTGCCTAGAGCTAGCGACTGATGGCGCCATGCCCACGGATGGTAGTTCGGAGGAGGAGGTGGAGGAGGGGTGGGAGGAGGAGGAGGCATAGTAGGCCTGAAAGACCTGGACCGAGGTAGGCCCCGCAATCCTCGGCGTCGGCAGTATATGACCAGCCGCAGGGTCAGATATCTTGGTTCAAAACCGGAATATACTTGTGAATAATATTTTTAATCTTATTAAATTGTGTACTGTACGGGGTACTGAACGTGGGGACATAGGTTGTGGTTCGATTGGAGATGGGAATGTTTTTTCTTTTTAATAATTCCTTCCTATTAACTCTTGAGGCTTTTTCTCTAGCATTCTTTAATAGAGACGGAGAATAACCCCTTCTTTTTAGTTTATTCTCAATGGCCATGGATTTTGCATGAAATTCCATATCATTGGAGCAAATACGTTTGGCTCGAAGGAATTCTCCATAGGGAATCGCATGTATTGTGTGAACGGGATGGCAGCTAGATGCAGATAAAATAGAATTACCTGCTAGAGGATTGGAAAACATGGTAGTTGTTACCCATTCACATTCCAGTAGAATTTTTAAGTTAATGTCCAAAAAATGTATGTTCGTGGATGGTTGTACTGATGTGAACCTCAGATTAATGTTGTTATTATTTATGTAGGAAACAAAATCCAGAAATTTTGGTGATTTTGTATCACTTTGCCATACCATCAATAGGTCGTCCACATATCTGCCGTAAAAAATAATGTTATGTAAAAAGGGGTTGTGAGACGAAAAAATATTTTTTTCTTCCCACCACGCGACAAATAATATGGCTAATGATGGGGAGAACTTTGAGCCCAAGGGGGCACCGCATGTTTGTAAGAAATATTCGCCATTGAACATAAAAAAATTGTATTTTAATAGATATTCAATGCAGGATAACAAGTACATTTTTAAATCGACGTCAAATTGACTATACTTATCCAGATGATGTTGGACAGCAGTGATGGCTATGGCATGGGGGATACAAGAATATAAACTGACTACATCACATGTGCAAAACAGAAAAGACTTGTTCCATTTGAAATCCTCAAAAAATCGCAATACATCTGAACTATCACTAAGAAAACCTGGGGTTCTGGTTACAAGCGGTTGCAAATGAGAATCAACCCAGGCATTGAGGGACCCAATGCCTGAGATGATTGGACGGAGTGGAGGGGTGAACACATTTTTGTGGGTTTTGGGAAGTTCATGAAATATGGGCATACTTGGGTTATCTACATTCCAAAAACCAGCTGTTTTTCTATCCAAAACACCCAAAGATACACCATCATTGATCAATTTGTTTAAAATGCATCTAACAGAGGGTGTTGGGTCCGATGGGAGTTTAGTGTAGGTATTGGGGTCATGGAGAATATCTTCAGCCAGTTGTGCATATAAACCCGAGTCCATAACTACAACAGAACCTCCCTTATGCGATTTACGAATCACAAGATGGGTGTTTTTTTAATAGTTTGTACAGCTTGAAATGGTCTATTGCTGAGGTTTCGTCGTTGGGTGTAGTTTGTGGACTGGGCTGTATTGCTCAATTGGTGTAGCTCCCTCTCAACCAAAGTTTGGAAAAGATCTAATGCAGGCACCCTAGACTTCATTGGATAAAATTCATTATTAGTTGTGGCATATTTTACATTGGAAATATCGACAGTCGGCAGATATTTGAAGTCACTGAGCTCATGTAAATTCAATAGAGCATTTTGTTCATGAAATATTAGGTCAGTGAATTCATTGTCTGCTTGAAATGTAGAGAAATAATTAGATGGAAAATTCTCAATATTGTCACCAGATAAATTGTCACAAGATAAATTATCAACAAAGAAATGTCTTTTTACGGTTATTGTTCTGACGAAGCGATTCACTTCAAGAAGGGTCTGGAAGATGTCAAAGTCCTGTGATGGAACATAATTGAGGCCCTTGGCTAGGACCAATAACTGATCCTTTGATAGAATTGTGGGTGATAAAACTATGACATTGTCCTGCGATTCCGTTTTGACATTGAGCTTTACTTCTTGTTTTTGCGGGTTGAATACCTTTTCTCTGTGTTTTCTTCGTCTGTTTCGGTTACCCCGTTTTATGATGGATTTTCAGTGGAGGATTTGCTCTTAGAGTATCTTTTTTTATTGCTGTTTTTTCCCGATGAATTCAGATTTCTGTAGTCAGCCGTGTTAGATTGGGTATCCGATGTTTCTCCTTCCGATGAGGTAAAATTTACTTTTCTCTGATAATCTGATGTATCCGATGCCTGCGAATCATGTCTTTTTTTCAAAATAGATTTAATATTCCCATAATTTCTAGGACGATAGATCTTCCAGTCATATATTTGATTTTTAGCATAATCCTCCACATCCCTTTCATATTTCCTCTTTTTTGTTTTTGTTATATCTTCCTCAGTTGTATCCAGATCTTTCTGTATTTTAGCTCGTAGTTGTATATATTCCAAATCATTTGCAAAGGAGTTTAAATGTTCTTCAATGGCAGAAATTTGTTCTTTTAGATCTATCAACTTCTTTTCCTCATAGGAAGTAATGAGTTGTATTAATTCACTTGAACATTTAGATAGAATGTTATTCCACTTTTGTTGAAATTCTTCGCAAAAAACTGTGGTGGGGGTTTTATACATTTTTAGACCTCTAGGAATTAATTCCTTTTCAAGGTAGGTTTTCAAGGTGTTGTGATCCCACCACACCCGAAGTTCCTTTTTGGATAGCTTTTCCCTCTGATGCAATTGATCCTTATAATTAGTTGGAGGGGAAGATGTAGTGTCTGAATTCTGGCCAAAAATTTATGCTAGTCTCTGAAGTCTCAGTTCATGAGCCATGGTTGCATTTATTGCGTTTGTTGTCAATGGGATGTAGAAATAGTTTTAAATAGACAATGGATAGACCAGATCCAAAATAATATTAGGAGCAGAAACTCTGTTGTGCCTTTTTTCTATTAGCAGACATTTAAAAATTTGTGCATATCAACAATGTTCATTTGTCCGCGCGTGAAAAAATCAGGCACATCGCATTGTGTATACCATCGTGTAGACAGCCACGCATGTATGGGATAGTGAGAAAAAAACACTGTATTAAGAAACTGCCAGATGCTTCAACAATGTATATTGCAAAAAGGAAAAAAAAGGTGCACTCACGTTCCCTGGGCTGGTCTGTAATTCAGGGTTCTCTTTGATCCCGTGCTGCAACGGCGTCTGGCATGTAGGGCAAATCCAAGAAGAACATAAGGAAAGCCGGAGCACTTTGAGGGTAAAATCCAAAAAATAGCTTTATTCGGTATCCATTAAAAAACGCACAAGACCTGTGCATATAGGGTGTAGGTTACAGTAGTGGAAACCCACGCGTTTCAGCTCACTGCGGAGCCTTAATCATGGTATAAATCACCAGGGTAAAAACAACAATTTTAAACCATGTTACACACCTGATCAATTAACCTTGTCTACATCATTTCCTGGTTTGACACTCGCAATAGAATTACAGATTTTTATATCTTAGCGGATACAGAAACAGAACGAGATATAGAGGGACAACACATTCGTGTTTTATATTTTCAATAGATGTAAGCTAAATCATTTTTTGAATTCATTCCGTGAGGATACCTGGAATTTAAAGAGAGAATCAAAAACGCCTCCCTTTTTAGGAGGAGTTTTCTCCAGTTGCCACCCCTGGATGGTTTGTTAACATGTTCAATGCCAAAGAAGCGGAAGCTGGATAGATTCTTGTTATGTACATCTATAAAGTGTTTGGCGGCTCCTGAAGCATTGGAGTCGCCATTTTTAATGCTGTTAAGGTGTTGTGAAATTCTAGCTTTCAATTTTTGTATTGTGCAGCAACATAAATCATAGAACAACATGTGCATTGGATAATGTATACTACATATTGTGTATCACAATTGATAAACGTTTTTATTTTCCTGTTTGTTTTGTCATCAATTCTAAAATCTAAGGTTCAATTGACTGCATATGCTCATACTCATGCATCTATTACCTCCGCATTTATAGAAACCTGTGACAGATAGCCAATTGTCGCTGTTGATGTTTGTGCTAAATGTACTGGGTGATAAAATGTTACCTAGGGTTTTACCACGTTTTGCCACACTACTATGGCCATCTTTCATTACCTCACAAAGTATAGTATCTTGGTTCAAAACCGGAATATACTTGTGAATAATATTTTTAATCGTATTAAATTGTGTACTGTACGGGGTACTGAATGTGGGGACATAGGTTGTGGTTCGATTGGAGATGGGATTGGAGATGAGATAGACGTAAATATAGTCAACAGGAGCAGAAGTTGTATAAACAATATAAATTAGTTGAACAGGAATTGGGAGATCGGTTGGACAATGTTAATAAGAGGCGGCTAGAGGATGCTAAAAATGAATATGAGGAGTTCCTGACAATTAAAGCTCAGCACAAAATGTTCTTCCATGGTCAAAAATTCTTCTCGGGAAAGCGGGAAAAATTTTACCTCAGATGGTGTGTGCCTCCAGGAACAATGGATATATTGCAGCTATTAGAAGTGCCCAGGGGGCAATAGAAAAACAACCACATCGGGTAAGGGCACAATTTAAAATATTTTCTGAGGAACTCTATAGGTCTAGCTTAGAACCAACAAGAAGATCTCCTGAAGATTTTCTGGGGAAAATTAAATTTCCCAAGTTAGATGAGGGACAGATACAAATGCTAGATGCCCCAATGACAATTGAGGAATTGAGAGAGACAGTAATAGGTTGCACAAAAGATTCCTCTCCGGAGACAGAAGGATTTCCGTTTGCCCTGTATAGGAAATACGGAGAAGAGCTCTTGCCCTTACTGTTGGAGGTTCTGAATGAATCTAAAATTATTGGTAGATTGCCTGGATCTATGATGGAGGCGGATATCGTTTTGATTTAAAAAAAAGATAAGGATAAGTTAGAAATGGGTTCATATAGGCCCATTTCACTTTTAAACACGGACAAGAAGAGCATAGCGAAATTACTAGCAAATAGGCTGCAGAGGGTAATCGCCTCCATCATACACGTAGATCAAAACGGGTTTATCCCTCAAAGGAAAATAAATAACTGTATACACAAACTGTTTTATGTGATAGAGAGGGGTGAGGGGGGCTCCACTCCATCCTGTCTTTAAATGCGGTAAAGGTGTTTGACAGGGTGGAGTGGAGCTTTCTTTGGGAAGTTCTGAGGCAATTCGGGTTTTGGCCGGCCTTTATAGGTTGGGTACAAGAATTATATACTGCCCCGGTTGCAAGGGTGGTGATAAACGGGGTCCGCAATGAACCATTCACATTAACTAGAGGGACAAGACAGGGGTGCCCCCTATCTCCGTTCTTATATGATTTATATATTGAACCACTAGCAATTGTACTGAGGGACGACCAGCGAATAATGGGAGGGGGGTGCGGGGGTAAGGAGGATAAGCTGTGTTTATACGCGGATTATTTGATCCTGTACTTACAAGATAGCGTATCTGCAGTTCCTAGAGTGATAGAGGTGATAGAAGAATACGGGGAATGGTCAGGACTGCAAATAAATTGGGCAAAGTCACAATTGCTCCCTCTGGATTCAAAGGTTAAAAGGGGACTAGCAGACTATGAGATCTCTATCTGTAAAGAAAGTTTCAGATATTTAGGTATACAAGTTGCTAAAGAATTGGATAGGTTTGTGGAAATTAATTTGTTGCCACTACTGAAGTCTATAAGAGAAAGAATGCACTGCTGGGATAGGCTACCGTTATCAAGAGCAGATAAAATCGGTCTTATCTAAATGATGCTCCTCCCACAAATCTTATTTGTTCTTTCAGCTAGCCCAGTCTGGATAGAGGAGTCGATGTTTAAGGTCATCAAGGCAATGCTGAATGATCTTTTATGGGGAAAAAAGTTCGCTTGAAGATATGCCACCTATATCGCCCTTTGGAGGAAGGGGGGTTGGGAGTCCCATTCTTTAAGGGTTATTTTATTGCATCACAAATTAGCAGATTAGTAAAATGGGAAGGTAATCAGGCAATTTTGGGGGTGTTAAGGTGTCTTCAAAGGATTCAGTAGTGGAGATGTTAGAGAGTGGTATTTTGGACACAGAAGAGTTTAAGCAGAAGGAATTACCTAAATTACTATTTAAGTGTTGGATAGAGGTAAAGAAAATGTTGAATATTCATGTTTTTTTGGAAAAAACACAGTTATGGGAAAATTGTCAGATAAAAGAGTTATTTAGTATCCCGGACTTCGGGTTTTGGAAAAGGTTAGGGGTTAAATATGTATCACAATTTTTGTCTGAGGGGGAGATTAGACCCTTTTCATATTTTGAAGGAGTATATCACTTAAAAAAAGGGGACTTTTTGAGATATGGCCAAGTTGCGCATGTACTTGCAACTTTCAAAAAAAAGGTGGATAGGTTTGAGGGTAGTGGCACATGAGTGTTTAGATATGGTAGTGAATAATAAAGGAAACACTAGGAATATAATTTCTAAGGTCTATAAACAAATAGTGAAAGGGGTGTCACTTAATAGTAAACATCATTCTTGCATAAAATGGGAAAGGGCCAACACACTGGTCAGCTGGGAGCGAGTGTATAGGAATTTGAAGAGTTGCTCAATAGGATGGAATCATAAACTTATACAGTTCAGCATTATTCATATGATTTATTATACGCCATCAGACCTATCGAAAATGAAACTTAGAGCTGACAGTAAGTGCTTGAGATGTTCCAGCACAGAGGCAAATTTTCTCCATGTTATATGGTACTGCCCGATTATTCAAACCTTTTGGTATGAAATCTGCACCCATGTGACAGCAGTTCTAGGGATAGATGTTGCATTTACACTTAAGAATGATGTTTTGGGAGATCTGGAAGGGGTAGAATTAGATCGAGCAAAACAACAACAGGTCCAAAGGGTGTTACATCTGGGCCAGGTTTGTGTAGCCCGGAAATGGGGTACCGCAGAACCCCCAACTAAGGAACACTGGTTGAATTTGGTGGATATGAGATATAGGCAATATGAGAAGGTATGGTTTCACAGGCAGGGAAGGAGGGGAAGGGAAAAGTGGAGCTATATTTGGGGAATATGGGGATAAATTCTCCATCTCTCCTCTCTCGATTTAAGTAGGTGTTTTTTTTTTGTTTTTTTTTTGTCTCCTTTTTTCTTCCATCGGTACTGAGAGGGGGTGGAGGAGGGTGAGTGGGAATGAGTTAGAATATGCACAGATCATTTTGAACAAACCCAGAATTGGTGGATTGGTCTACGCAGAATTACTTTGTGAAATGTGCATAAAATTATATTAATGTTTTAATTGTGTGATGTAAGTTATTAAAGCTTTGGAAAATTAAAAAAAAAAGAAAAATGGGATGATTATATAGGGGGTTTTGATGTTAACTGTGTAAAATTTCATTCAAAACAGTATTTATCCCCAAAATAGTCTATTCTAAAAATCCAGAAAATCCGTATTCGATTTGGAAGCCACGTGACATCAAAATAAATTATCCAGACATTTCAAAAATTATGAAAATGTAAAGTAGACATATGGGAAATGTTATTCAGCAACTAATTTGGGTGGTAAATCTATCTGCCTGAAAACGCGATGATTATGAATTTTGAAAATGGCAAACTTTTTAAAAAATTCATAATTTTTTCTTTTTTAGATAAATAAACGCAAAACTCATAATAATATTAAAAAATTATCTCAGAATCGCTTTGATAAGTAAAAGTGTTCAAAAGTTATAACCATATAAAGCAATGCATGTCAGAATACAAAAAATGGGGCTGAGCCTTAATCTATAAACTGGCTGCGTCCTTAAGGGGTTAAAGAGATCACTAATATCTCACAAACATATTGGCACTTACTAGAAAAGGACCCACAATAAAAAACTTAGATTTCAAATAAACCTGTAATCACATACAGGAGAGCTTCTTCTCTAAAACAAATATGTTGGCTCCCAGCAAAATCAAACAAAAACGGGGCAATAAAAAAGATAAGCTACATTCAGCAACCACAGTCCCCAAAATAAGAAAGTGTGGACACAAACTCTTTCTGTGCTGCCCAAACATTAATCTTAATGCCATTCAGTTTAAATCCAATGTTACACAGGAAGTGTTCCCGATCTAAGATGTGATGACATGTCAATCTAGCTATATTATATACTTGATCGAGTGCCCATGTGGGCTACAATACATTGGCAGGACCACACGACAGCTACATGATACACGAATCACAGGACATAGGGGAAATATTAAGAAGAGTTATCTAAAGCACAGACTTTCAAAACATTTTGCTTTTTAACACCAGAAAAATGAGAAACTTATGACAATCTTCCCAATAGATAGGATAAGTGAAACCACCACCAATAGATACCAGGCCCTCTGTAGGAGAGAGGTTTACTGGATTTATGAATTACATACCTTGAGCCTGGAAGGTCTTAATGAAGCATCAGAAGCAGTGGTGTAATCCCTTAGTTTCGATCATGGTCCAGCGAGTGGTCACTCAATCAGCGACACTTCGCCAAGTACTACTGTTTGTACCATCTCAGCCATCGTAGTTTCTTCATGTCACGTTTGAGTCATACACTCCCGTTTTGTAATGCATTCCAGCAACGATGTGTTCCATCTGTGTTCCCGTTTATGTGACATCTTCAATGAGAATACATCATAGCAAAAGTCCATTTAAAGATCTTTTAGTCCACTATACATATCCGTAATATGTCTGTGCTACTGCATCTATTAAATAATCTCGGAACTGATGTTATGAGGTGTCCCACAGGTATTTTACATATTCCAGTATGATATATGTATGTATATTTTTTTAGATATATTTTATATGTATTTTAAATGTATGTATTATTACATGAGGTCTACCACGATTTAATAACTAATTGAATGCCGAATTCTTTAGCTGTTCTTACCAATCAAGTTATTAATGGAGACGAAAAAAAAAAAATTCACTGTTTGTTATAATATTAAAAGTGATCATTTTTGAGCTATATAGTCTTTGTCCTTCGGTTTGCTGATTGGAGAAGACCACAGCACCGGAAGGGTAAAGTTCCAACGATTTCTTTATTTACAATTCATCCGGGTAAAAAAAGTTCGACTTTTTTTTACCCGGATGAATTGTAAATAAAGAAATCGTTGGAACTTTACCCTTCCGGTGCTGTGGTCTTCTCCAATCACTATGTCTTCACGAGGTTTTGTTGAGCACCAGAACCCCGGACTACGTGCACCCTATATCTGAAACACTACAGATCTGTGGATTGCTGCCTCCTCTCCTTTTTTGTCCTTCGGTTTGCGTCATGGTAAGTCCTTTTGTTTCTTCCTGGGCATCCCCTGGGGAAATTCCACTCCTCCATCTGGGACCATCCGTCTACATTCTCTACAACGGGAAATACTTTCACCGGCAAGGACGAGGCAGCATTCCATATGCGATTTCTAACTGACTGCACAACCACACAAGGTGAGCAGATTTCATGCACACTATACTATCATGTCTGTAACCACATTTACTTTGCACCAAGGAGCGCCTGTGCCTTTTTTCTGTTTCTTCTCTACCTTGATGAGAAGGACCTGGGCGTATTAGTAGATCATAAATTAAATAACAGCATGCAATGTCAATCAGCTGCCTCTAAGCCAGCAAGATATCTTGTCATGTATCAAAAGTGGTATGGGATAGGGATGTAATATTACCACTGTACAGGACATTGTTTCAGCCTCACCTGGAGTATGCTGTCCAGTTCTGAGCTCCGGTCCATTAAAAGGATGCCCTGGAGCTGGAGAGGGTTCAACGAAAAGCCACAAAAATGGTCTCAGTTATGAGGAAAGATTAAAACAACTTGCCTTATTTAGTCTGGAAAAGAGACAACTACGAGGGGACATGATTAATTTATATAAATATATGAATGGTCAATACAAAAATATGGTGGAAAATTGTTCGAATTTAATCAAATCAAAAGAGGAGGGGGCTCTACTGGAGAAAACAAGTTTTAATCACCAGAGGCAACAGGGCTTTTATACCATGAGAGCTGTCAATCTGTGGAATAGCTTGCCTCAGGCGCTGGTCACAGCAGGGACAGCAGAGAGCTTCAAGAAGGGCCTAGATGACTTTTTACATATAAATAACATTGATGACTATGTTATATAGAATTGTTTCCCGTAAATCCCTTCCTTATCCAAACTTCCCTTCCTTAGCTGAACTTGATGGACATTTGTCTTTTTTTTTTTACTGCATAAACTATGATACTTTGAAGATGAGAAAAAATGGTGGTTTCAAAGATTTCAGCAGAATAGTACTGCTAGAATTGACCAGGACATTCAGAGACACCAATGACCCTTGGTAATGAAGGGGTTAGATATAATTTTGCAGATACATCAACATATTGTACATTAAAATCTTAGTTACAGCTTTTGTTACAGTCCATCTCAAATTTAGATGGAAACTGTAAGAAAGAAAATTGTAAGATACAGTGGAGCTTAAATAAAGAAGTATTGTGTCAGGTATAGAATACACCATCCAAAATGCGAATAGACTAAGCCTATATGGAGATTTTAACATTCTCAAAAGTAAGAACAAAGGGGCGTGACTAGGCAGCCGGAGCTCATGGACGCACACTAGCTGAGCTCTGTGTCCACAGGCTGAACAAGCGACTAACACAGCTACAACAAGGCGAAATTACTCCTAAGAGAAGCAGATTACAGGGATGGTGTTGAGGAGGAAGAAGCAAGGGCCAAGACCCTGTAAACTTACAGATTTTTATCGAGCAGCTGAATGGGAAGAGATCCAAGATGGCGGATCGCCTTGTGCAACGGGCAGATTCGGATCACAGCCCTCCCCATCGCAGCCAGATCACTCCGAGGGAACCCCACTGGGAGTGAGCTCAGCACCATCCATTTCGCATTTGCTAAAATGAGACGAGGTGGTAAAAACACACCACAGTAGAAGACACACCGGAATCCGAAAAAGAGGAGCGCAGGCCTCAGCAGGGTCTCGAACAGTGAGTTCCTCAGCCCCCTCATCACACCAAGGCAGCCCAGCGAAACAACGGCCAAGGCTACAGGAGCCGGTGAGTGAAAACGTGGGGCTGGAGCACAATCCCAGATCTAAAGAGGGAAATGACAAAGGGACTGATTTATTTGTGCCTGCCTCAGAGTCCGGGCTCACAGAAATGTCCATGAACTATATAAAGAGGATGTAGACCAACTAGTACGGCCACTTAGTGTGGCCATTGGAGAAGTGGAAGCCCTTGTGGATCACATAGAGAACAAGATGGGCAACGTGGTCGCATAATGAACTTATTGATGCCCACTATGAGTTAGCTGATGAGGTTACACAACTTAGGTCTAAAATTATACAATGTGAAGCTATGGGGTATTCCGGAATCAGTGGCGCCCAAAGATCTGAGCAGATACGTACAACAGCTTATAAAAGCTCTCCTTCCAGACATCTCCCCACAGGAGTTGACGATAGACCGAGCACATCGGGTCCCGCACCCAAAGCACCTAGATGATACAGTTCCTAGGTATGTCTAGGCTAGGATCCATTTTTATCAAGTCAAAGACCGTTAAATGATGACAGCCAGGAAAAAGGCAGCGCTGCCGGCTCCTTTTCAACATTTATCGATATTCGCAAATCTATCTGCAGCAACACTGCAGCAAAGAAGGCAGCTCATACCCATCACTAAAGCACTAAGGGACAATCTAATCCCATACAAGTGGGGATTCCCTACTTGTTTCATTATTACGAAAGAGAATATCACCCATATCATCCACACGGTGGAAGAAGGCACCTCGCTGTTAGAAGAATGGAATCTGCAACTAGCGGATCAAACAAAGCAGAAACAGACAACCCTGGTCCCATTATCCCATGAATGGCATAAGCAGAAGAAGAGAGATCTCCGTTGAAAAAGTTCAGCAGTGTGGGAGGGACAATTCTTTCCCTATCATAAATCCGGCATCTACGTAACTGTTACCCCAATACAGCACAGAAAAGTGCTACTTATATCCTTTTGAAAATACCCTTTTCAAATCAATGTTTTTATGTTGTTTATAATGTTAATATGTTAGATAGACCACTGTGGTTCAAGTTTAGGAAGACAGTAAGACATACATGTATAACTCAGGTATTTGTATGTTAACGAAAAAGATAATGCAGAGATTAAGCTTAATATATAACCTTTAAGTACAAATGGGAATCAAAATAATGTCTTTAAATGTAAAAGGCTTAAACAGCCCACAGAAAAGATCTTTTATGTTGTCTGAAGTAAAGTCTTTGGCAGGGGATATATTGTGTGCGCAAGAGACGCATGTTATCGCAAAGGATGCAGGGAGGATTTCGAATGCACAATTCCCAGTAATATACCAATCACATTTTAAGAAAAAGAGCAGAGGGGTGCTTTTGGCAATAAGCAATATAGTAGCATTCCAACATGTCAACAATATTATAGATTATAGAGGTAGATTTGTTATATTTGTATACTTGGATACCTAAAAAAACATTCCATATACTATATTTAACATATATGCCCCGAACAGAGGACAAGTGGGATTCTTGCAGAAGGTGAAGAGGTTGGTGGAAATGGTGAAACAAGGAAAGGTGATTTTATCAGTAGATTGCACCTCAGGCAATAGCTCTCATCGCCCAAATTTAGGCAACTGGATCTGGCAAGCGGATCTATATGATATCTGGAGAATATTACATAGCAAAGACAAAGACTACACATACCATTCACCAGTTCACAACAGTTACTCAAGAATTGACCTCTTCCTAGTGGACAGGAATGTTCTTCCTATATTCACTAGCGCAGAGATAGATACAATTAAATGGTCAGACCACGCAGCAATCACCTTGACACTTGCATACCAGGACAGCCAACATCGCACCTTCATGTGGCAGAGTAAAACCTATATAATGTCCCACAACAAATACAAAAAATTAATAGAGAGGGATCTTATAGAATTCCTACATTACAATGAAGGATCAGTATCCGCAGAGTTATTATGGAATGCACATAAAATGTTTGTAAGGGGGATCATGAAGAAATATGGTCATATTGAAAAAAAAATTAGGTTACAAGAAATCACCCGACTTACGGAGGCCATCACTAAATTGGAAAGGGAAAACAAAACATCCCCCACGACAGCTCGAGGGACAGAACTAATACAACTTAGACACCAATTGAGACACCTGTTATTGCATTCATATGAACATAACCCTGGGCCCTTTATGTGAACTGATTCAAGCAGCAGTCACAGCAGGCAGCTTCCCAGGAGAGAACCAGGAAGCACTTATAGTTACACTCCCCAAACCGGGCAAGCCTGCTGATGTCCCTCGAAATTTTAGACCCATTTCACTTCTAAACGCATATCTGAAGATATATGCCAAATTTATAGCCCTCCGTCTGCCCCCCTTGATCCCGAGTTTAACCGGGGATGATCAAGCTGGATTTGTCAAAGGTAGACAGGCCCAGGATAATACCAGAAGGGTATTAAACATCTTACATCTGGTAGAGAAAAAGCTGACCCCGACAATTATGTTAGCCTTGGATGCTGAGAAGGCGTTCGACTGTATACACTGGTCGTTCGCCTTCTCGATACTTGAAAAGATTGAAAAGGGGATTAAAGGAAATATACTAACAGCGATTAAAGCCTTATACTTGAGCCCTCAGCCAGAGTGTTCGTCAACGGCACACATCAGATTCCTTTGATATCACCAGTGGCACCAGGCAGGGGTGCCCCCTGTCTCCTCTGATTTTTATATTATCAATGGAACCTCTGGCACAGGCCTTGAGATGGACATCTGCAATAAAAGGGGTGACATTGGGGGAGAGAACTCAACTTATTTCATTGTATGCAGATGACGTCATTTTAACTCTCAACGACCCTATAAAGTCAATAGAAGCAGTAATACAGATGATTCAATCATTTATTCAGGTGTCACTCAGAAGACTCAAGCTCTCCCGATAAACCTTAGCACTAACGACCTCTATTACCTGAAATCTAAATATCCTTTTGACTGGCAAGCTCAAAAAATTACATACCTGGCAATCTCCCGCTCTATACCATTTTCCGCACTATATAAACATAAAACATAACTATATCTCACTATTACAATCTATACAAGAAGAAATGAGGCGACTCTCCAAAGTCGAAGTCTCATGGCTGGGAAGAGTGGCTGCCTTTAAGATGTTATTGCTGCCAAGACTGTTATATTTGTTTTGCACTCTCCAAATCTGGGTTTCCCAAGAAATTTTTCGTCACCATGCAGTCAAATCTATCAAAATATATAAGGGCAAACAAACGTCCCCGTCTAGCAAGACACATTCTATACAAGCATAAACTAGCAGGAGGACTAGGACTCCCAGATATTTATCACTATTTTGTTGCAACTAATCTGGCACAATTGGCCACATGGTACCAAAGCTCCGTAGAGTTACCGTGGATGCAAAGTGAGAGGCACTTGTTGGCGCCTTTGCCTTTACGTATATTTCTACAAATTTCACACCTAGGCCTAGAAATACCCAAGGAAGCCTCACCTCTGTCCACATTGACAGCCGGGATTTGGCAAGAAATGCACAAACAGATAGGCCACACTTGCAATACACATGCAGTACAACTAAGTTTAGACATTGCTGCAGCAACAGTGCCCACCCCAAAGGGATTCCATACCTTAGAACAGGTTATATCAGCATCAGAAACAGATAATTTTACTAAATTGACCCTACAACATTTAGTTAAGTCAATGGAGAAAGAGCAGCAGTTCCACTCCCAAGAATTACAAAAGTGGCTTGATAAGCCCCTAAAGGGTTTGAGGCCCTTCTATCTAATGATATCTAAGTCATCTCACTTTCTAAACTCTCGCCCATTTCATTAATGGGAAATTTCTCTACAAAAAGTGATATCAGCGGCAGAATGGCAGAAGGCTTTTTCACTGACACATAAGGCGCTGAGGTGTAGCATGCATGTTGAAACGGCAACTAAAACTTTTCTGTTATGGCAGTGATGGGCAACCTTTTGAGCTTGGTGTGTCAAAATTCGCCAAAAAACCCAGCATAACTCGGGTGGTGTGTCACCTTGACAAAAAAACATATTTTTGTGATATTTATAGTTTAAATAACAAATATGTATACTATTTAACTTCTAGGGTACTTTAACCGTGGATTGTCTGATTGATCCTACCATGTACTGCCATACAATCAGACAGGTGTGAAATTGCTTAGTAACCTGCAAACTTTCAGTCATGAAAGTTCACAGGTTATAGCGAGGGCGCAGGCGCCGCTGTCCGCATCTCTCTCATGCCCTCTTGGTATGGAGAAGGTGTGCGGAGCAAAATAATCGCAATGTCTGTCAATTTGCAAGGCGTTGCGATTATTTCAGGGCTTGTACGTCACAAAACTGACACACAAGCCCTGATGACTGTCTTCTATCATACAGTGCACTGACCTTACTCACTGTATGATGGGAGTGGTTGTCCTCCCTCATCCCTGCTCTGGAGCTGGTCAGTGTAGAGGTGGCAGCTGCTGGGACATCACACAAGGCAGCAGCAATGTGGCCTCTGACTGTGTTGCCATCCTACCCCCACCACAACTATCAGGAGCTGCAGAGGAGCCTCCTGGGTGTATGGCCGGGTCACCTCTCCTGCTGTGCCCTGTGCCGATACCTGTGCTGACTGGAGACATTAGGCACAGCTCACACATGGGGAGTGGCCGGCCCGGGGGAGGAGGAGGAGGGGGGAGTGCTGGAAGCTCAGTGCAATCTCTCAGCCTCCCGGCTACTGCACCTGATCATGTAGGATGAAACTTAACTCTCAGGCAGCCGCGTGTCAGTGAAAATGGCTACGTGTGTCAGCACTGACACGCGTGTCATAGGTTAGCCATCACTGTGTTATGGTATAAAACTCCGGAAATCTTATATAGAATATACCCAAGGTCTCCAAGGAGTGTTGGAGAGGATGTGGATCGTTAGGTACATTACCGCACATACTGTGGGAATGCCCACACATAAAAAGCTTCTGGGATTCAGTATTTAACCAAACTTATTGAGTAAAAACCTGAATACCTCAATGAGTGTAGAATTACTTTCCCTAGACCTACAATTAATGACAATGCAAAAAATGATACTAATTTGTAAGATCCCGACAATGGCCAAACTTCTGATCACAAGAAAATGGAAGGACCCAACCCCTCCAACATTTAGTGCTCTCATACAAGAGATCAACACCACTTACAGTTACGAAAAAGTCCTGGCCCGGGGAGACGGTAGTATGGAGAAATTTCAGAAGATTTGGGAAGCCTGAATCCAAAACCAAGCATGCTTAAAGCTTTAAATAACAATAACATTAAATAACATTAGCATTAGAAAATTAAACAAGTATGTCTCACTTTAAAGCAGCTAATACACGTACAAAAAAGGTGTTATAGGAGAAGACGCATAAAGAATCTCATGTGGTCATGTCTAGTTTAATTATGTGTTTCACAGTTAAGTTTAAGGTTTCTTCAAAGTTATTTTAGTAAATGCAAACAAAGTTACATAGAACCCGTCTGAAACTTAGAATCCCAGAAGGGGAAAGATGCAACTAAGAAGAGGTCTACACTAGCTTATATGAGAAAGGCCTACTAAACGGCCCACTAGTCCTATTAGGTTGACAAAATATATACCAGTATAAGGACTTAAATATAATACGCCAATGTTCAGTTAAGCGTAAATATGATATACTAAACATGTGGATAACTGTCATACCGTTTGTATTGGTTGTATGAAAATTTTTGGGGAAAATAATAAAAAATATTGAAACCAAAAGTAAGAACAAAGCTCTGGATCGGTGAAATTTAACTAAAATACTGGGTGGATTTATCATGGCTTATAAGTTGAATACTGCCATACAACGTTTCTGTGCTGAGAATTGCGACTATTCAGTGCTCTACGCAGTTAATCGGGTAGGGGGCTGTTCCTGCACACACTAATATAGCCAGGTTCAAGCATAGGTTATAGTGCGGTTCTATGCCAGAGCAGTGTGATTGTGCCCTTGTCGCCGGAGATATATCAAGAAACCAGTATAAGTATCTGATGCAGGCCGATGGTTGGGGCCAACGTCAAGCGCAGTTATAGTATAAAATATTTAATTTATACATCGAGTAAATTAAGAGCAAGATTATTAATACTACTGTACTGGTTCCACTATTTCAGTATTCCTATGGAATACTGAGAAACAAAATTGTTGTCATGCATAGCGTGCCGCACAAGAGATTTTTGTGCCATAGACCACACCAATTGCCCTGCTTTTTAGCCCCACACTCAAGCATAGGATACTATCAACCTTAATGTCAACCCACACCTTAAAATTCCCCCTACTTGTGGCCAATATGTACCAATATAATAACCCCTTTTCATTTTACTTGTATTTCCATAGTTTTTTGTACTCCTACCCCCCTCCCCTTCATATTGTGGCCTCCTGTCCTCCATCCCCCCTCATATTGAGGCTTTTCTCCTTCAATCCCCTCATATTGTGGCCTCTCTCATCCATCCCTCTCATATTGTGGCTTTTATTCTACATCCCCCTCAAATTGGGGTCTCCTGTCCACAATACCCCTAATATTGTGGCCTCTCATCCTCCATCCACATCATATTGTGGTCCCTGTCGTTAACTCCCTCAGCCTTATGTCCTCTATTCCTCTCATATTGGGGGATATGTCTATGATAGCTCAACCACTTTAAAAGAACACCAGAATTACGTATTTTAAATCAATTCATACCACTCTTTTTGGGCTAATGTATTGCTTCTATATAACAGTTCCCCCAGTCACTTCCCATTCTCTTTTGAACCTACGGACTGTATATGTAAGACTAGTAGAATTTGTTTACGACTGAAAACCTGCCTTAATTTGCATCAAACACCTGTCCAAAATGCATTGTGCAACATTTATTGAGGTTTTAACCAGTTTGTAGACAGTGTAATTTTAATCTATCCAGGTTCAGACTGGACCACCGGTGAACCTTGTTGACTCCACTCCCGATTACAGTTGGATCAGCTCTGAGTCACCACAGACTCCACTGCTTGCTTACTCTCACCTGGAACTTCATCTCTATCTGCATCCTCCAGACACTAGAGTTGAAATCAATGATTTTGCAGAGAGCTGTCAGCAGGCACCTTGTGATGACATCATCACCTGCATCACAGCCACACACAACAGCAGAGAAAGAGGAGAAGTCAGCTGGGAGTGTGGAAAGCAAGTATCTCTTCTATATGATGAAACAATTTAACTAATATTAAACTATATATAAGAAAGAAGGGGTCACACTAAGAGGGGGAGATGAGAGGGGGTCACAAGATGGGGGAAAGATGTAGGGAACCACAATAAGAGGGGCACCTTATAAGAGGAGAGAGATGACAGGGGTAGATTACCAGGGGGAAGAAAAAGATGAGGGGAAGATTACTGGGGTCTATGAGATAAGAGGGGGCCACCATAAGAGGGGAAGGTGAGAGGGGGCCACTAATGAGGGGCAGTAAAAAAAAACTGTGCAACTTAAGGAGCCGCATTGATGTGTTCTTATCAATTTACCCCACATGTATTACTAGGCTGTGTTGTAATAACACAAAGCAAAGTGCTCCAAGAAAAAAAAGGTGTAACTGTGTGCACACACCGATCTCATCCACCTGGCTAGGTCTCGGCTAAAATGTTTGGAGTAGATTGCTGTACAATGGATTTTTTAAGGACTACTAATGAACTTTGCATACACAGTATCAGTTTTTGGTATGTCATTTTGTATACAAATGCTTTGATAAAGAAAGATATTTCGCATCACTTACAGTGTTTTTGTGGATATCTGATTGTCTGTATGTGTGGTGGAGGTGCGGGAAGAACCTTCCTATCCTATTTTGTATCCACTCCAGTGAAATTGAGTCTGCTCTATTTATTTGTCATGCTACACTTTTGTTTATTTGATGCATTTTAGGGAAGTGAGGGCCTTCTATAGCATATGCATGCATCATGTATACTTGACTATATGCCAAATGAAGCTTTATTGTTTGTATTACATGGGCTAAGCTTGAGGACACCTTTGGTTATCCTACTGAGATAAAAATAAGACAAACAGCACTAGAAAGTGTTCATAACAAGCATATAACAGCTTAAAGAGGACATATTACGCATAAATTGGGCACTAGGAGCTGGTTACTCCTAGTGATTTAACATATGCCGCAGTGTTAGAATGATAGCGTTACCGGAAACCTCCGGTAACACTATCTAACACTGCGGCGGAGCACAATGTACACACCGGACTGCTCCAAAGCGGTTGGACGTATTCATGAGGGGGTGGTCCAAGGCGCTGCCTCTTGCCCCGCTCGCTCCATAGGCCGGCGGTGACTGCCACGCATTACCGCCCCTTACAACGCCCCAACCCCGCCCCCTCATTAATACATGGAACCGCTTTGCGAGCGGTCCGACGTTTACACTGTTCTCCGCCGCAGTGTTTAATAGCGTTAGAGGTTTCCGGTAACGCTATCCTTCTAACACTGCGGTGTTATTTATTGTGACACATCCTTTACGTGTAAAATGACAGCTTACAGGTTTCATGACTAAGGGCTCATTCACACTGCCATCTGCAGGGCTGTACATGCGGCCGCAAAAAAAATGTACGTCCCCATAGACGGCAATAGCGGCACGGTGGGGATACGGTGCCACACATGTGTGGCATCGATCCGGGCCGCACACCGCAAAAAGATAGAGCATGTGCCGTGTGCCGCTGTTTTCTATGGAGGGAGGAGGGGTCACCTCCTCCTCCTCTCCAGCACACAGCGGTATGCTCGCATGGCGTGCATACCGCCTGTGTATGTACCCTAATATGGCCCTTAAAAATCATAATATTTGCTGTTGCATGATTTTTCAGATTTCTCTAATATAACAGATTACAATAGTAAATCAAATATGAGCCAATGAAGAAAAGGCTGCAAATACTTATTCATAGCCCAGAAATGCCTTCTCCTCCTTTGAAGTGACCTTTCTAAGGCCCCTTTCACACTTGCGTTTTTCACGCGCGTTTTCTGCGCGTGCTTTTGACGCGCAGAATTTGCATTGCACTCTGACCCATTGTAATCAATAGGCTTTTTCAGACTTGCATTTTTTTTCACGCGCACACGCACATTTTTTTTAATGCGCGTTTAAATCTCAGCATGCTCTACTTTTGCAAGTCACGCGCGTGAAAAACGCACCATACAAGTCTATGGAGACGCATCAAAAACGCATTGCACTCTGAGACACTTGCAAGTGCAATACGTTTTTCACGCAGCAATTGCCATAGAAAAGATAGAGCTCAGTCCTGAGTCCTTTCACACGCATTATCTGCGCGTGAAAAACGCATTGAAATTGCATTGAAATTGCATTGAAAATGTGCATGAAAAACTGAGACACTGAACAAACTCTGACTGAAAACTGATTGCACTCTGATGCAAAATGTGCGTTTATCACTGACCAAACACTGATCGCACCCTGATCAAACTCTGACGTGATCTGCAACGCAACTGTGGGAGGGGCCTTAGAATTTCACTAATTTCACTAAGACTCAACCTCCAAGGCACATGGGTTTGCAAACATGGCGATAGGGAGCACTTTATTCTTGTAGACCATTTGATCAGGAGACTATTTGAGATGTGCATCTCAAGTTGCCATGGAAACCATGAGAGCTGAAGTATGGAAAAAAGAGGCCTGGCAAAAGTGACTATTGCAGCAGAATTAACCAGAGTCAGTGCATTGTACCAGTGTAAGGAGTGCTGCAAGTCACCACAGCTAGCAGTGGCATCACCCCTGCCACTAACTAGTCTTCTCTTTCCTATTCCTCCATACTGTGCACAGGCATGGACCATTTGCCTCATTGTGCCAATAAATGGGTAGTAGACATCATCCTGCAGCAGCTCCCTCCGAGCTGTAAATCCTTCTCTGTAGTCACCACATTCAGCAGCTATTAAGCCAACATCCATGTATTAGTCGCACTCCTTCATCTGCCTCTCCTCTCCTCCCCTCCCCCACATGAATCGCAGCGCTGTGTTCATGCTCTCTGCCTCATTCTCTCTCTCCCTCCATCGCTCCCCTTTTCTCTCATGTACTTTTTTCACAGTGGTTTCTCCCAGTGACATAATAACAGGATGTTGAAGTCTTTCTCCTTTTCTGCAAAATATCCCCTCTTAAAATAAACGCCATTTCACAGAACCTTCCAGGGCATGAGGGAGAGAGGAGCTAAGACATCCAGGGATTTGGGAAGCATCTTCTGATGCCCCCATATATACAGACACGCTTCCCCAGCAAAGAAAGCACACCTTATAACAAAGGTAAGAGGCTCATTTCAATGCCATGGTACCTTCAGGATGGTGGGGAGCAGACAGGCTTCTCCATGGCACTTTCTTTATGCTGTGAATATATATATATATATATATATATATATATATATATATATATCTTATACTATAATGATACATACTTCAAGCTGTGTATTTGCTTGTCTTTATGTACATTCAAGATGTATTGATAGATTTATTCAAATATTATTGGAAACAAATAAACCCTAAATGTGTTTTATACAAAAATCTTCTCCAAATCTAATCCCAATAACCGTAAGAATCATTTGCATTCCCCTCTTTTGTTTCTAAATTGACATATCCATTTGGAAAATGCAACAGATACTTGGTTGCTTGGTTAACAATTGGCTTTATCTGTTATTTTAAGAGGATTTCATAAATGCTGGCAATTATGGAGACTGGTTGTTCGGGTATAGGGAAATGACACTATATGGGATTTGACTGCTTACATTTATTGCAAGGAATAATAAATATGCAGTTTCTATAACCTGCTGCTGTGTTTCACTTAGCACAAGGCTGCTGAAGGGCGCTCACTATATGACTTAATCTTGCTTTAGAGATTTGCATAGCTTTTACGAGGTGGGATGTGATCCATATATCAATACTGTATATTTCATACACCTATGCACATATAAATTGTCCATATAATTATTATTGGTAGATGCCATTTGCTCTATTGTATGGTATATATATATATATATATTTTTTTTTTTAGAGAATGGTATGCATATGTATATACATGTCTTCATGAGAAGGCTCAGGAAGCAGCTCTGTTTTATTTCTGTTGTCCTTCTGCCTCCTCCCAATCAGTGGCGTTTGATATACTGACATGTTCTTTCTCATGTACCAAAATGTACATGTTAAGTGAAAGTGCTCCCTCCAACCCTGCAGCACGCTCTGGGCAGGTGGCCACTGGTTTGTTGGGGAGAGGATTTAGAAATTCCACTTTCTCCAGCGAGATTGAAGGTCTTTACTGTTGGTGAGCTGTTTTTGCTTGGGTAGCAGCGGTGCATTTTTAATTAGGCTCTTATAGAAACCCTTATGCATATTTTGTTTGTGTACATTATGCTCAATTCAACTTATATTTCTGCCCAAGTATGAAAGCAGCACTTAATACTAAAACAAATTATTGAATACTTAAAGTGTAAAACCCAGCAAAACAGATCATGAATCATAAAGGCATGTTTGTAGCATATGTATGGTTCTGGTTCTAAAACTGCTTTATACTAAAAAGAATAAAGTAAATCATAGTTAATATATATAGCTAAGTATATATGAAATTAAATAGATTTTACTGGTAATAACAGGATGTATTGATATGTTACAACAAATTTCATTGATCTTGTGCACTTGTTAATAGTCTCCTTGGTGCAACTGCAAAGGCTCTCAGAATCTCCAGATACTGGCCCAAACTGAACCCCATATAATTCCATATTTACCTATTTAATTGTCCTCCCTTCAGTAGGACACATACAAATCAATCTTTTTCACCAAGCAATATAAAAAAGGCCTTAAAATCTCAAGGGAATATTAACTTGTGTTGCCTATACATTTTTCATGATAAACTGCAGCCCCCTACAGGATTTCAAGTGTTAATGAGGTCACATTTCGCAATGGCACCTCATAGATTATAAGCATAGAATAATGTCTTTGTGCTTAGTAATTCACTATAGCCAGGCAATATAATTTTCTTATCTTTCTATGGAAAGTAGCCAATTACTTAAACTGAAGATAATAAACTATGGCTGTGTTTTGTACAATATAAAAAGATGCAAATAATAAATGTAGCTCTAATAATAAGAAAAAAAAGGATTATGGCATTAGTCTAAATAAAGGCCTTGAGGTGTGCGCACTCTCACATGTTCCATACAGTGGGGTGAGATGCACTTCTTGAGCTTCTGCTACTCCTAGGAGTGCAACTTGGAATAATTTATTGACTTACATGCTCCAATGTATACTGTAGAAGTATAGGCTCTCAGATTTCATGCTGTTGCTTTGCCTTATTGTATCATCCGATTTAAAAGCTTGTTTTGGTATTTAAAGCAATTTATTTGCAAGACAGACCACAAAAATAGACCACATAATTGGAAAACTAGGTTCGTACATTCACATCAAATGTCTTCAAGGGATTTTTTTAAATACCTTATATACTTTTACTAAAAAAGTGGTTTTGGTTTGCACTTCTTTTGTGGGAAAAGGGTAAGCTGATCACAGAAAGCCCTCCTACTAGGACCTGTATTGATAAATTGTCATCTCTGGAGAATATCCTGTAGTTCCCCCACAGGGGAAATTAAGCATTACATGATTCTCTATGAAACCAAAGGATTGTCCCTCAAATGTACATATGTACAGGTCCTCCCGAAAGCCCTTAGCTGTGTTTACAAGATGTCCACAAATGGAGGCCACAACTATTTAAAGAAAACCTGTCAGGAAAATTAACCCTCAAAACTAATATATTTTCATAAATTGCTATTAGAATGCACTGCCCCAATCCCTACATTGTCCATCTACGTGCCTGTTAACTTAAATTATCAGTTACTAAAACTGTATGATCTGAGAGAGGTCCAATAAATCATTATCATATTCAGCTGTCCAGCTTATTCATGGGTGGGAGGCACAGACACCCCCCCAGTGCTTGACTGACAGCCTGTATAATGATGTGACACTACTGGTTCTGGCTGCTCCATGTGCTCCCTGGTTTTGGCAGCCACGCCCCCCGCAGCCTGTATGTGACAGAGATACTCCTATACACATTACTGACAGCCTGTTTAATGATGTGACACATCTGGTGCTGGTTCCTTTATGTGCTTCCTGGTTCTGGTGGCCGAGCCCCCTGCAGCCTGTGTGTGTATGGAATACTCCTACACATCAGTCACAATCTGTATTATGATGTGACACTACTGGTTCTGGCTGCTCCATGTGCTCCCTGGTTCTGAAGGGCACAAGCCCTGCAGCCTGTGTGTATGAAATACTCCTATACACATGACTGACAGCCTGTATAATGATGTGACAATCCTGGTGCTGGCTCCTTTATTTAAAGAAAACCTGTCAGGAAAATTAACCCTCAACTGTACTGCGCTGAGTCCTGCTAATAGCATCATTACATCATTCAAGTTTTCATCCCCAACATATGAAGAATGCTATTCCGGTGGGACAATTCCTCCGTTTGAAGAGAAATTGCAGTGAACCTGAACAATTCATGAGCCATGCTAAAGAATTGTCACAGAGATTTCAAGATCGGGGATATCCACGTAAAACTATAGCAAGGGCATATCAGAGAGCGTGTCGAACTGACCGCAGTACGACTTTTCAACCAACAATTAGACCAAAGGATGACAAACCGGTCCTGGTAACTAATTTCAATAATCAGTGGCAAGATGATACTGTGTACGAACTGGGTGATATTGAAGAGTGACCACAGACTTTTACCGCATGTCCCGGAAAAACCGTGAGGTGTGGCTAGGAAGGTGAGAAACCTTCGGTACTCACTCACACACAGCCACTTTAAAAGACCGGCCACCAGCCTAGGACATGGTCAACGGCTTAATGGTACATACCCCTGCGGGGGCTGTTCAATTTGTCCCTTCATACAACGGGGGGCTGTGTTCCAGACCCCACACAGTCAAGAAACCTTCAACTGGTGGTCCTTCATAAATTGTCGGTCCAAAAACGTCATCTACTGCCTACGATGCCCTTGCTCTCTGTTGTATGTGGGCCAAACCACGCAAGAATTGCGAAAACGGGCACAGAAGCATATTTCCACAATCACCAATGCCAACAATGACTTGAGACAAGGTAAGACTCTGACGACTGTGGCTAAACATTTTCCCCAATACCATCGGGGTGACCCACAAGGACTTCGTATCAGTGGACCTGAGAAATTACAAATTAACATTCGTGGTGGAGATATCACACCAGCCCTTCTGAGGGCAGAATCAAAATGGATTTTCCGGTTGAACTGCCAAGCCCCATTAGGGAAGAATGAAGATCTTTTCTTTGGTGGGTTTTATAAGCGGTAAGTAGGACATTAGTCTTCACATTTTTTATGGCAGCGCACCCTGCTAGCCTCTGGCACACACACACACTTTCACTTCTACCCTACACGCCCCATGTTAGGGCATGTTCATTCCCCCACTGTTTCTTTTGGTTTGACACGTTTCACTCCTTGGGTCACCTTACATGGCATGGTAATTGGTTTTCATGTGACCCCTTGATCACGTTTTCATCCCTTGGGTCAGTAAGTAGCCCACACCACACTTGGTGAATGTTTATCATCCCCATTTCACACATCTATTCTACCTCTTCCCATTTCTTTCACAGCACCATTGGGCATTTATCACAACACCACTGTTTACTTTTACCACATTTCACATCATGCACTCGGCAGCTTCACCCAGTCCCGTTTCCCTCCCCCACTCCCCTTCGCCCCCCCCTTTCCCTCCCCCCCTCCTCTCCTTCCTCTCCCTCCCCTTCCTCCTGCCTTTCCCTCCCCTTCTTTCCTTGCACGTATCATTTAATCTGACTCCTTTTATTTTATACTTACCGTTTGGGGTTAGCCTCCACCCTGCTCTTCTTCCTCTGAGATTCATGTCTGACCGATCTATCCCATGACTCTTCTTGACCTTCTGACTACATCGGATAGTAACATCCATTGTGTATCCGAACTGGACAACTTGCTCTTCAAAAAACTCGACTCTTCTTTGGGATGCACTAGCGGTCGAATTTGTAAATTTATGATATAAGATTGTTATATTATCTAATTCTATGATTTTTCTACTTGAGATACAATTGTTTTTATTGATTATAGTATCATACTGTGTTGTCCTGTTCTTATGTTGCTTGGCATCCGCTCCTCTTGTCCTCTTAAGGGTTTATTGTATACCCAATAACTTTTTTATTTCTACACAGACTTTTTGCACTTTGGTATGCTAGGTGAATGGGTGTGTGGATGTATGGTTCATGGGCCCATGAAAGAATGAATGGACATTTTTTGGTATATGCGTGGCTATTAATACCCTTGTTGGGCATATTTTTATTTATTGACACATAAATGTATAATGAACTGTTTTATCCAGATTAGTATGGCATTTAGTTATATAATTATATTATACTGTACCACATTTTTAGTAGGATTTTTAAATATGTATTCACTTGCACACAATTTTCTCAATTGTAATCTAATAGTTCAAGATACACCATCACATAACATCCATGCATCCTTTCTCTGACTCCAGACTGCTTGACGCATCCCAGAGTCTGTTTGCACGATGTCAAGCCTTGCACATTATCGTGGTTTGGGATCATTTCCTACACGATGCTAGCTCACATATTCACCTGTCAAACTTGTGTTATACCGTTGGGGAACAGCAGAGGACACGACCAGGAGCGTGCACCAGTTTTTGGCGCATGCGCAGCCGCGTGCGCCATTTTCTGGCG
This sequence comes from Engystomops pustulosus, assembly GCA_019512145.1. Lineage (NCBI taxonomy): Eukaryota > Metazoa > Chordata > Amphibia > Anura > Leptodactylidae > Engystomops > Engystomops pustulosus. Next base: position 82,865,797 of record CM033646.1, on the reverse strand, counting down.
CATGCGTGATCACTTTAACTTTTGAGACCGCGTGAACGCACATGACAGAGATATACTAGACTTCCGGTCTGGGCCTGAAGTCATCAGCTGCGGCTCGTTTTGCTCCATGAGATGCCAGCATATAAATGGGACAACAGCCAACACCATGACACCCCTGAGGAAGCCAGTTGGGTGGCGATACGCGTGGGGCTGTGTGCCCCGGCTCCCTCCCACCTCCCCTTTTGCACCCATCTCGGTTTGCAGCAGGTAGATTTGTATATTCATCTTTTACATACACCTCATTGTATTTGCTTACATATAATTCTGCTGTAAGATTGTTGGTTTACTTCTGCTGATTCTCCCAGGATCATCTGCTTTGACCACACACATTGGATATCTTATTTAGTAATAGATACTTCTCTGGATTTTGTGCGGCTTGGGGAGTGTGATTCCTGGAGGGGGAGCTGGTGGTTTGTAGGGGTGACCAGCACTATCATGTGCTAGGTCTCCTTGCTGGATTGTTTGTTTGTGTGTTGTTCACACTTTTAAATGCTTTTATTGTTTTTTTGTGTTGTGGTGTAGTTTGTATATCAATAAAAATTTGTTTATACTTTACCTTTTTTTGGTCCTTTGGCATACTTCTGTTTCCTTTTGAGTTTCATATTGTATATGTATAGCCTTGACCCTCATTATACTCATTTCAGGTGTGCTAGTCCCGCCCTTTCTGTTTTTGTGCAAAATTAGTTATCCAGACATTTCAAAAGTTACGAAAATGTAAAGTAGACATATGGAAAATGTTATTTGGCAACTTATTTAGGTGGTAAATCTATTTGCCTAAAAACGCAATGATTTCGAATTTAAAAAATGGCAAATTTTTCAAAAAATTCATAATTTTTTCTTTTTTTGGTAAATAAACACAAAACTTATCAGCCAAAATTTACCATTAAAATGAAGTACAATATGTGGGGAAAAAATCTCAAAATCGTTTAGATAAGTAGCAGTGTTCAAAAGTTATAACCATATAAAGAGACACAGGTCAGAATCCAAAAAATGGGACTGAGCCTTAAGCTACAAAATGGCTGCGTCCTTAAGGGGTTAAAAGGGTTTGCTCATGAAAGAAAGTTTTCACATTTGAATCCCCCAGTGATGTTTACACAATAAAGAATCTTGTCTTCATGGCAATACCCCTTTAAGTTGGGGACCTCCTAGTATAATACTATACTTGTTTTCTTTGTCAGACATGATGTTATACTATCATATAACTGGAATTTGCTCTTCTGCTCTCTGTGCCTAACACAGTGCAAGTCTACACTACCAATAGCTTGGTGTAAAATCTGCTTAGTTTTGGGGTGCCAGTTAATATTAAATTAACAACAATATTCTTTGGATTCAATGGATCTTTATAGGGGATTTATTAAGGGTACAATACAGGGAAATTGTAAGGGTAATTTGAGCCTTTGATTCCCCCCAGATCTGGGGGAATCCCCAGGGGGTAATGACATGCAGTTGTCCTAAGTGTCTTCCAGTCATGATAGCCTTAGACCCGACAGGCTTAATAGCACTGTTCCTGTTATCAGATTTAGGCTGTTTATACAATCTGTATTAGGAGCTTTGTAGGCACTTATGGCCTATTCTTCTGTCCACAAAGACCCTTACATTGTCTAAAGTCACGTCATGTCACGCATTCCAACACTTGGTGTAAGTTGAAATACGTAACTGTATCATATCAGGCATTTAATCAGGTAAGATTGTGTGGCTGCACAAAAAAAGGTGTCATTCCCAAAGGTGGGAAACATTGTACGAGAAAAATGTTATCATTGTTTTGGCATGATGTCAACCAACAGGTAGAAAAAAAAATAAATGAAATGTTAAAAAGGGCTTACAAATTTTCAGCACTAGAAAACCAAAATATGACCAGATGATAAAATGTATAATTTTGGAAAATTAGACATAACTTTAAAGCAGTACCAAGAGTATTGAACTTCATTGCTTCTGACACTAGATTAGCTGGAGAAGTAGGCAAACTTTGAAATTTATTAGTGTAACTTTTTGTTTTAGCGATTAAGGGGTTACACTAATGTATGACAGAACTAGACAAAATTCTTCATCACTGTAATTTCAGAGCAGAATAAGGTGTTCATTGTTAAAATGAGGAGGATACTCAGAAATATCTCAGGTTGGGCAGGACATGGACTGGCTCTTAATATCCTAATAAGGCTTAAACAAGACAAAGGGGTAGGCTTTCCCGACATATGTAGGTACTACAAGCCTATTCAGCTCAACAGAATTGTGGACTGGTTAAAGAACTGTTCCTCCAAATTATACATGCCAATTTAAGAAACTCTTACTCAGAGCTTCCTCACATAACATACTTTTCAAACATTGCAGGATCTGCAAAGTTTTAAGACACTTAACATCTTCACAAAGGCACCCTTTAAAGGCACACAACCCAAGGTACAAAGCCCTTTGGCCCATAGCCATCCCTGATCACAAAAGTGGGATACTTCCTTGGTATGACCTCTCCACATAACCCTCCAGACCTTACACTACAGGAAAGAAAGTCATATGTGATATACTTTGTGGCGGAGCATTTCCCACTCTCAAACAACTATCACAAATGTTCCCGCACATAGCCATAGACACCCTCACATATGCTCAATCGAGAGCCAACTTCAAGACGCTCATTCACCAAGGGGATATCCTCAGGGAACCTACTAAATTTGAAAAGATTGTCGCCTCCAAATCAGTTACCACCAAAGTAATCTCCACATTTTACAAAATGTTACTGACAGATGCCTCAAAAGTAGCTCCCCACTCTATACCAGCATGGGAGAAAGAACTAGGAATCTCGTTACCAGACTCAGAAATACGCCAGATACTTTTCCACAGCCATGGGCCATCCAGATGCATAACTCTCCAAGAGAGTTAACTTAGCAGGTGGTACAAGACGGCAGTGGCATTGCATAGCTTTAATCTCCAAATCCCTGATACCTGCTGGAGATGCCAACATGAGAAAGGCATGTACCTCCACATATGGTGGGAATGCAGCAAAATTCGCTACTTCTGGGACTCTATTACTGCAAAAATAACTTGTTCATGCCTGGGGGCACCCACACTTTCCCCTACAATTCCATTCCTGAATTTACCACCTACCTCTCACACAACTAGATTCAATAGAACTCTGTGGCTGCAATTCAGCCCTTTGGAAATCACGTACCCCATCAACCCCGGCCCAATGGGCGAATAAAGTCTCACATATCTGCAGAATGGAAGAAATCTGTGCTTTCCAAAACAAAAATCACCCAAAATACCAGAAAACCTGGACTCCCTGGTTGATATAGTACTTTTTAAAGAGAATATGAAGCGGCACTCTCAAGCCTACAAAGGCATGTCTCTGGGGATGCCCTTTTAAACACGACTTCCGGTGATGTGACGGCCGTGTATCATACGGTACAGCACTTCCGGGAGCCGTGAGAGTGTACACACCCCCAGTGATGTGCACATTGCTATGGCAACACAACAACAAATACCCATTAAAAGAACAGTGATCCAGGGGATGCCAGCATAACGCCGAGATTGCGGTAATTATGCTTTTATTTCTCTAAGAGTAGTTTCTACGTGATTAAGATATGTCTAGATCGGTTGAGGCACAATCTATAAACGGATATAAAGTGATATTATGCCTTATTTTTTGTTTTTATTGTCCTCACATAATTGTGCAATAGGGCAAATCGCCTTTTATTGCAGTGTCCTAATGTAGAAATACAAGTAAATAGTAAAAATAGACAGACGGAGCGATCTCGGTAGTAAGTTGGCAATCCCAGGAGAAATACACTCACCGGCCACTTTATTAGGTACACCATGCTAGTAACGGGTTGGACCCCCTTTTGCCTTCAGAACTGCCTCAATTCTTCGTGGCATAGATTCAACAAGGTGCTGGAAGCATTCCTCAGAGATTTTGGTCCATATTGACATAATGGCATCACACAGTTGCCGCAGATTTGTCGGCTGCACATCCATGATGCGAATCTCCCGTTCCACCACATCCCAAAGATGCTCTATTGGATTGAGATCTGGTGACTGTGGAGGCCATTTGAGTACAGTGAACTCATTGTCATGTTCAAGAAACCAGTCTGAGATGATTCCAGCTTTATGACATGGCGCATTATCCTGCTGAAAGTAGCCATTAGATGTTGGATACATTGTGGTCAAAAAGGGATGGACATGGTCAGCAACAATACTCTGGTAGGCTGTGGCGTTGCAACGATGTTCAATTGGTACCAAGGGGCCCAAAGAGTGCCAAGAAAATATTCCCCACACCATGACACCACCACCACCAGCCTGAACCGTTGATACAAGGCAGGATGGATCCATGCTTTCATGTTGTTGACGCCAAATTCTGACCCTACCATCCGAATGTCGCAGCAGCAATCGAGACTCATCAGACCAGGCAACGTTTTTCCAATCTTCTACTGTCCAATTTCGATGAGCTTGTGCAAATTGTAGCCTCAGTTTCCTGTTCTTATCTGAAAGGAGTGCCACCTGGTGTGGTCTTCTGCTGCTGTAGCCCATCTGCCTCAAAGTTCGACGTACTGTGCATTCAGAGATGCTCCTCTGCCTACCTTGGTTGTAACGGGTGGCGATTTGAGTCACTGTTGCCTTTCTATCAGCTCGAACCAGTCTGCCCATTCTCCTCTGACCTCTGGCATCAACAAGGCATTTCCGCCCACAGACCTGCCATTCACTGGATGTTTTTTCTTTTTCGGACCATTCTCTGTAAATCCTAGAGATGGTTGTGCGTGAAAATCCCAGTAGATCAGCAGTTTCTGAAATACTCAGACCAGCCCTTTTGACACCAACAACCATGCCACGTTTAAAGGCACTCAAATCACCTTTCTTCCCCATACTGATGCTCGGTTTGAACTGCAGGAGATTGTCTTGACCATGTCTACATGCCTAAATGCACTGAGTTGCCGCCATGTGATTGGCTGATTAGAAATTAAGTGTTAATGAGCAGTTGGACAGGTGTACCTAATAAAGTGGCCGGTGAGTGTATATACCAGTTGCTGGCACACAAACATATACAATGTCCTGTATATGTATCTCTTTTTCCACAGAAATGGATACATTGGGAAGTAAATAACTAAGTAATCATATATACACATATACTGAAACTTATATATAGGACATTACCGTCATATTACACTTATTTCTCCCCATATTCTTTTGATGATCATCCTGAGACTATGCAGGCAAGGACACATATTTTTTGTGCCTTCTTCTATTATATTACACATAGGAATTACCCCATGGTCAATCTCTGCCTAAAAATACACTTAGGTCATTCCTATCATTTAGGCCCAGTCTCCCTATGGCGTCAAATCATATATTGTGCTTCGCCTCTTGGCGTAACAATTCCCTGGTTGAACCTACTCTTCTCACCAACAAACATGTCCACCTCCCTCTTTGAAGATAACCAGCCCTACAAATTTGACCTTCTAATTTTACGAAAAGGGTCCATCCTTAACCCAGAGCAATCAAACCTGCTGTGTAGAACAACCACATTAAGCTTAATAAGCCACACTATCCATAAAGGCTGTGTACCTGTTATTTAGCACTACTTAGCACGTAATACATACTTCCATATTAACATCGAAGTTCATAGGTTTCCTCATCCTCTCATTATTTATGGTTTATATGCAAAATTCCTGACTGTTTGACTCATTAACATTCTGTCTGGACTGATATATTGTATTATGCAATATTTGTAAGAAATGTTTGCAACTTTCCAACTCTCGCCGGGGACTCTCAACTGTTCAAAACCAATGTATTATGTTTTTTATATCTGATGTATATATGCATTAAAAAAACAATAAAAATAGATTTTAAAACAAAACAGAATAAGCTATCCAAAAGGTAAAATAGAGTTAGACATTTCAAAATTAGTACAGTTTGGGACTTAATACACTTAAAGAAAAGAAATTATCCATTTAAATATAATCTTTAAATAACTTTTTTGGAATTTTCTGCAATTAGGGTTTGTTTGATTCATGGTTGATAGATTGCATACCAATGTACTAGACCTCCCAAAGAAATATTAGCATTAATTGAAATCTGTAATTGTACATGGACTACATATATAAGCATACCAAAGCAATGTACTTTGAATAACATTTATTTAATCTTTATTTTTTAACTAGGTACTTCACTTTAGGAGCCCCTGCATTAACATTCACTAAACTATTATGACACACAATGCATTCCTATAAATACACATCTTCTTTCTAGGCCCTCATGATTGAGAAAGCATTTGTAACATTTGCTGTTTGTTATCGAGAAATGATAGATCATTGCAATGAAATTAAAGATTTAAATGAATACTAACAAGTGACTCATTGCTTCGTTGATTAATACCCCCGATGCTAATAGGAAGTGAATTTCTCTGAAAAGTGAAGCAGAATTATTCTATTAATACAAAAACATTTTCAATGATGTCGACTACTTGGTTAACCAACTTGGTTTACAAAAAGTGCCTCGCACCAAGTAGAGAAAAATGAATCTTGAACCTGAAAATGTTTTTCCCATTACCTCAAATTGTACTGTAGCACGTAAAACTACTCCAAATATGTCAAAAATGTGTCAAGAGCACACATTATAGTACACATAAAGAATAACTTACTTCCAAACCTTAAAACACCAATATATATATAGCTGTATAGCTGTACATGGCTGTAGATGCGTGTCAATGTCGGTCTCTGTATACAAACAGAAGCCAGCACAGGAGAATGGGAGCGGAAAGAGAGGGGCAAGTATAAGTTCTTTTTTATTTTTAAACACCACACATGCCCTTGAAGGCGATTATTCTTGGACACATGCATTTTAATTTTAACATTGTAGTCTGTCCATTATTGCTTTTTGATTATTGTTTTTTATGTCTTTAATAAAGTATACGATTACAGAGACCTCAGCAACAAACAGCCTGCTAAATACTGGTCTTCTTCCCCAGCGTTCAGCTTTGAAGGTTAGCAGCTAATTAACAACAGGTCTACTATTTGGCATCAATTAAACTCTTAGGTTCCTCATCTAATCAAATTATTTATCCCTCCAGTGTCAATATTGTTTACATATGGAACATCCCATGTGCTCCCCCCAAATATAAAAAGGTTAGTAGATCTATTACTATACAGTGGATTGAGATGTATACACCCCAGCTGTGAAAACTTATACCTACAAGGTCACAATTTAAAATCAATTTTCTGTTTACAAATGCCTCATAGTTGAGTATCTTTACTGCAAATATTTATTGTATGTTGTACTGATATATCAATTTCCAGTATCTTATAACGATTTTACATATGTATACTGCTTTTTATTTGTATCTATTTTTATTTGTATCTACACTCACCGGCCACTTTATTAGGTACACCATGCTAGTAACGGGTTGGACCCCCTTTTGCCTTCAGAACTGCCTCAATTCTTCGTGGCATAGATTCAACAAGGTGCTGGAAGCATTCCTCAGAGATTTTGGTCCATATTGACATGAGGACTCACAACAGTTTCCGCAATGTTGCTCGCTCCACATCCATGATCGCACCTCCCTCTTCGGACCCGTCCTATCGCAAAAAACAGCAGCCCAATCTCCAAAGAATCGCTCATAATTGGCATGGGGGTGTGTAGTAGTCAGTGCGTTGTACTTCGTGTCGTGGTCTCTTCTCTTCAAGTACAAGTGACACATCCATGTCATGTTCAAGAAAACCAGTCTTTGAGATGATTCCAGCTTTATGAACATGGCGCATTATCTCGCTGGAAAGTAGCCATCAGAATGTTCGGGTAACACTTGTTGTCATAAAGGATGAAATGAGTCAACAACAATACTCAGTAGGTGTGGCGTTGCACACGATGCTCAATTGGTACCCAAGGGGCGCCCCAAGAGTGCCACACACGAAATAGCCTCCATCCCACAACTGTAGGCACCAGCAATGATCACGCGCGAGCCAAAATGCCTGAACCGTTGATACAAGGCAGGAGGAAGATCATGCTTTCATCCATGTTCTAGATTGGACGCCAACATTCGACCCTACACAGCCAATAGAATGCTTGAGCAAAATCTGAGACTCATTAGAACCCAGACAACGTTGTTTTCTCAATTCGTCATATGAAATGGAATGGCGACACCCGGTATGGGTTTTCTGCTGGCTGTGTAGCGCCTGCCCCAAAAGTTTCGACGTACTGTGCGGTATCAAGATGCTTTCTGCCTACCTTGGTTGTACATCGGGTGGCGATTTAGTACAACTGTCTGCCTTTCTAGTCGAGCTCGCGAACCAGTCTGCCCATTCTCCTCTGACCTCTGGCATCAACAAGGCATTTCCGCCCACAGAACTGCCGCTCACTGGATGTTTTTTCTTTTTCGGACCATTCTCTGTAAACCCTAGAGATGGTTGCGCGTGAAAATCCCAGTAGATCAGCAGTTTCTGAAATACTCAGACCAGCCCTTCTGGCACCAACAACCATGCCACGTTCAAAGGCACTCAAATCACCTTTCTTCCCCATACTGATGCTCGGTTTGAACTGCAGGAGATTGTCTTGACCATGTCTACATGCCTAAATGCACTGAGTTGCCGCCATGTGATTGGCTGATTAGAAATTAAGTGTTAACGAGCAGTTGGACAGGTGTACCTAATAAAGTGGCCGGTATTTAATCTTTATTAATCTCTATATAATTTTTATTTATATTTTTTATTGTTCTTTTCTACCTATTAATCTATATGTATTTAAACGTTCATTATGGTATAACAACCCTATGTATTTATATATATCTAATGGAATAGAACTTGATACAATGTTTCTACACATTACAGAAGCCTGTGGACCAGAAGAAGGGGTAAATCTGCCCCGAAACGCATTTTCCTACCTGTTTAATCTAGTCTTTTATGTAAACCAGTTGTGACAATAATTGCTCATTATTTATTATACAAATTTACTTGTATCACTGTTAAGCAATCAGACCTACCTCTGCCATTAGCAGCGCGACCGATTACTGGTTACTCCTTCCAGAAAATGATCTGTTACTTTCAGGGTATCCTCCCTGTTAACCAGAGGACGCAGCAGCTCTTGTCAAACTACACCTCTGAGATTCCCACCCACACAATCCAGAAAGGCCCTCATTCAAAAACATCACCTTCCCACACCCATGGAGCGCGGTGTTACCCGCTAAAAACTGGGATTAATGAAGAGCATGGATAAAATCTTTTGGTGGAGGTTGGGTATCAGATTTTAGAAATAGTGGTGGATGGGCAAATGCTGGCATTTATTATTACACAAAGAATCTATGGGGTGAAGAATGGTGATTGACTTTGATATCAACAATTATTGCAGATATTGAAAAGCACTTCACAACATATTATTCTACAGTTGGATACACATGATTGTATGAATCTTATTAGGACTGCAGGAAATCACAATAAAATTGTCTCTAAAATATAAAAATATGTGAAAAATGTTTTCACAAAAAAAATTTGGATGATAATATATGGGTTAAGATTTACAGTAACACTAAAAAGGATCTATAAATTGAAATCATAGGTTTGCAACGTCCCTGCCAATGCGCATGGCAGAGGAGTAGTTGCGAATAAGCCCTTTTTCTACCCAGTACATATAGAGGTAATTGAGCAGCGGTAGATACTGCCTGGATAGGCAAGGGTTAAGCATGTTAATGTTGTCATCCAATGATGTTCCACTATTGTAACTGGAGTGTGATTGGAGAAGGAGACCACCTGACTAGGGAGTAAATAAACTTTTAGTCAGGGGAGGAGTTGGCTCTCTTCAGGTCGAGCTCTCAACACAGGAGGAGCTCTGAACATCCAGCTCTCTTACCAGAGCCACCACAGAGCACAAGCTCTGATCACAGGCCTCTTAGGCCTCAGCTCAGCAGCTCTACACAGAGTGACACAGGACAAACAAGACAAAGCTGCAGCTTAACACCTGCGATACAGAACCGTATGGTAACTGTATTGGATCAGAGCATCGCTGGTTCAAATTCAACTATGTATAAGTAAAAAATAGTGAAAAACACAAAAGTTAACACATTATAATAAATAAAAAATAAATTTAAATATAAGCCCCTAAAATGTCACTTTCCCATAAAAACACTTAATAAACTATAAAAAACACAAACACACAAAAAAAGCCACATATTTGGTATATGGTAATCTATATAATAAAACAGAATCGTTACTGGACCTGCACTTTATGCTAAGTAATCTACTAGGCCAGTGTCATAAACCAAAGCCAATCTTGAACTAGAATAAAATGCAAGAATTTTATTGGTATGCTCTAAAAACACATAAAATATATGGCACTTCCTAATGTACCATTCTGCCACTGTGAAAATATAAAACAGTGTGCTCCTCCTCACCAATGCCTACCAATCTGGCAATCTATGTAGTATGGACAAAGTGCAGGTAAATGCAAGTCAAACAATTATCAAAGGTGATGACTAGAGTTGAGCGAGCACTAAAATGCTCGGGTGCTCGTTATTCGATACAAACTTTTCCCGATGCTCGAGTGCTCGAATCGAATAACGGACCCCATTAAAGTCAATGGGAGACCCGAGCATTTTTTCACTGAAAGAAAACATTAAAAGAACAGTACAAACCAAATGATTAGCACAAAATTAAGAAACAACATATGTCTATAAATTTTCTTAATGCGAGCCCACTCCATTTACAACTCAATGAAACCTTAAATTTCATAAATATTTTGTTACACCATTTTGTTAAAATTTAAGTCCTCTTTTATTAATTATTACCATTTAAAAACAACAGTATGACAGTATAACTTTGAAGTACAGTAAAAGGTAAGTTGTCCTCAGGAGTTCCACTAGTGCATCCCCACAACACAGATCAGCAGGTAAATATTATATATCAGGATGTAATGCCATACATAGGCTATTGGAAAAATATTATAAAGTGCCAGTGCAACAGTGAATGGTAATCCAACTCAACATGTTACTGTAGTATAATCATTAAAGTGCTATGTGCCTTTCCTACAATGGATATAGTGGCAGAGTCAGCTTACCCATGCTGTGTGTTGCGTGGAAGCCGGTACCCCGACGCACGTTTCGCGTTGCCGCTTCCTCAGGGGGCCTGTGTATGTGTGTGGCCTCTCCGTATTTAAACATAACAGCGTGTCACGTGGGGAGTAGGAGAGACGCCCCTACCTCGGCCAGAACCAGACAGAGCAACGAAGCCACGCCCATGACCACGTCATCGCGGGTGTGGCAACAGCCGTTTCACATGATCCGCCAGAGCACTGACGTCAACCCCATCTCCCCCACTGCCTCCCTGGTCCCCGCACCCCAGTGTCAGACGGAAGACGCACCGCTGGATCTGGGAACATGTTACACAGAGACCGTGGTACGCCTTTACACATTACAGATGTTTACAGATGTTTTCCTTGTAACAACACATTGAAATAACACTATTCTTCACATTGCAGGTGTTCACGCGTGTCTTCTGCTAAGTTAGGAAATGTGCACAAACATCTGGAATGTGAAGAATAGTGTTCTTTCAATGTGTTCTGCACTTAAATGGTCCTGTGTTCACTGTTTTATTCTATTCTTCACATTGCAGGTGTTCGCGCGTGTCTTCCGATAAGTTCGGAGATGTGCGGAGATGTACTCGGGAGAAATTGGGTATCAAACTTTGGGGAGCCTTTTTTCATTTAATCCATTACAAATGTATAATTTTCCACCCAAAATGAATGTATTGTCAAAAAATATTACAATTTGTAGACCACACCTCCATTTTCTTTTAGCCCCTTTAAAACACCTAAAGGGTTAACAAACTTCTTAAAAGTGGTTTTCATATGTTGAGGGGTGTAGTTTCCATAATGAGGTCATTAACAATTCTAGCTATTATTTTGGCCTCTCACAGTCAATTAAAAGTTGAGCAGGTTCATCTAAATATTAGTTTTGGTGATTTTCCCAAAAATTTGAAAAATGGCACCCAAATTCTGAGCCTCATAACATTCTAGTAAAATATGTGGAATCTTAAAAAACCATCCAACATAAAGCAGACATTTAGGAAATCTGCATCAAAAGTAGAGAATTTAGAATGTTGAAAATAAAGAATTTTTCCAAATTTTTTTTTTTTCATAACTAAATACAAAACATATCATCCAAATTTTTAAACTAATTTGAAGTGCAATGTGTCACGAGAAAACTATCTCAAAATCTCCTGGATATCTTATATCGTTCCAAAACTATAACCACTTATAGTGACACAGGGCAAATTTGAAAAATGGTACCACATCCTTAAAGAGAACCCGTCATGCAAAATAACCCCCCTAAACTAACTCTTTTCCTAACGTACCATTAGAGAGCATTGTCTCTATCCCTTCATTGTCCCTCTATGCGGCTGTAAACCTAAGCATGAGACCCTAAACTGTAGCAAATGCCGTGAAATGTCCAATGAAGCATTAGCATATTCAAGCTGTCCATCACGATTATATGGGAGGTACAGCCACACCCCCAGTGCATGACTGACAGCCTGTATAATGATGTGAGGCTGTATAATGATGTGCTTCCTGGTGCTGGTGGCCACGCCCCCTGCAGCCTGTGTGTGCATGTGTGTGTGCATGTGTGTGTGTTTAGGAGAGATACAGCAGCTCCAGGCAGCCATGTTACAGCAGAACATGTCAGATTCATGTGTAGCTGATGTATGTGTCTCTCACCTGTATATTAGGAGGATGCAGCACACACTAGCCATGCTTTACTATACATTACATACAGACATGAGAAGGGGGAGGAGAGGGGAGGGGGAACAGGGGTGACATCACTGCCTCTGACCATGTGACCAGCCTCATTTACATGATAAAAAATAGAAGATTTTACAATGATTAATGTATGAAATAACTAGATAAAGGCTGGGATGGATCCTAGTGAGCTGCTCCAACAGGTAGTAGTGACAGGACAAGTGACACAGACCTGATGACAGGTGTCCTTTAAGGCCAAAAGAGGCTGAGTCCCGTAGGGATTAAAGGGGTTTTCCCACAAACACAAGTAAGGCCCTATTCACAGGAATGAGACCACAAAGATCACAAAAATGAGGGGTCAGATGGGGTCCCTCCTCCGTCGGACCCCTCGCCGCTCTATCAGAGTAATGGAGCAGACCACCGCTCATGACTGTTCTGCTCCATTAATCTCTATGGAGAAGACAGTAATTGCCGAGCGCCATGCTTTCGTTTTCGTGATCTGTGGGAGTCTCATCATTGAGACCCCCAAAGATCAGCAAGTTAAGGCCCTATCCTGTGGAGTAGAGTTGTTGTAAAGTTATTAGTACTGAGCCAATAAAATTAAATTATGAAGGGATTTATGGAAGCCGGAAAATTTGGCAGGGAAATGGCAGATGAGGTTTGATGTAGTAAAATGATTAGGTAATATATTTGGGCCATGGAAACAAAAATCACAATTATGTTCAAAATAGTAAATTACTTGGTAAAACTGCAGCAGAGAAATACATGCGATTATTGGTAGAAGGTAAACTACATTTTGGTGACCAGAGTCAGGCAGCTGCTTATAAAGCAAATAAAATTATGGCAATTATTAACAGAGAAATAGATTTTCATGATAAGGAGATAGATTTGCCCTTATACAAGTCCCTGGTCAGACACACATGGAATATTGTGTACAGTATTAGGCACCAGTATATTAAAAGGAATGGGAGCAGAGGAGAGCAACCAAGATTATTACAGGAATGGGGGGGACTAGAATACAATGACAGACTACCAAATTTGAAGTTAATCAGCTTAAAAAAAAAGATGTCTGAGGGGGAGAAATCATTACAATGTACAAATACTTGAACAGGGATCTTTCCAAAGATCTTTTTATACCTATGCCGTGACTGGGACAAGGGGTAATCCTTTAAGCCTAGAGTAGAGGCTGTTCTACCATCGCCATAGTACTTTACTGCTTTTACAGGTTTTACAGGTAAGGTTGCTCTCTGCCACAGGAGATTGTTATGGCGTATACTTTGTCCATGTTCAAGAGAGGCCTGGTTATTACAGGTTATGGGAAAAAAAAACATTTTGTTTAAACGGATAGGTTGAACTTGATGGACCTGTGTCTTTTTCCAACCTTATACACAATGATACTATGATACCCTCTGCTCACTTAGCACTTCCTTCCTCCCTCTTCCTGATGTAATCTTACTGCAGCAAAGGATGTTTTAGCACACAGTGGGAGGGGCTCTGGACACACTCCAAGGAACACTTTAGGCTTATTAGCGTAATTTTAAAAGTAGATCTTAGAAATGGGGCCATGGATAATAAATATAACATTACCACTGTCACAGTGCACAGATCTATGAGTAAGTGTCCTGGGTTATCATGTATGATTTTTATGTTAACCAGTGCTACATCTGTATATGGCCCTTCTGAGATCATGTGTGGATAATGATTTATAAAGGATAAGCTTTCTAATCTAAATCTGTTAATTAAGGTAGAAGAGTATGTATGTAATTGTAAGGCTGAGAGTAACAAAGATTCAGAAACATAAAGTGGGAGAGGCTCTACAATTAAAAAACGCAAATTAAAAGGTAATTTATTTAGAAACCCAGAAGTTCAGTTGTTTTGCCATATTTTTTACGTATTGGTGTGTTATAGATTATCCCTGTCTACTGAGAGGAGGGATTGGTGTGGCTGGTGTAATGGAACCTATGATGACAGTATAAGGATAAATAAAGACACAGAGAGGATTTTATCTATGGCACGTACAAAAATGTGCAATGATTGCAAACTTTTTTCTCTGTCAATTAAAGTTTGTCCTAACCTTAAACAGCATTAACTAAAATGTAAAATGTAACATGCATCTTTGTTTTTTAAAAGTACCAACTCGTGACTGGGATCTACTGTATATAAGAATTTGTATATAAGAAGTTGTACAAGGAAGTTAGTTGCTCAATATCACTAGAACGTCAAAACACCACGTTATCAGGTGAGATTAACAATTTTGGTGAAATTTAACCACTAGTAAACCTATTCTATTGCCTTATAAACTGAAGATAATCTGGACCGACCATGAAGCACCCTTTTGTATGCATGTGTATTTTAGACGGATAGTGAGACCTTATGTTATCAGTTAAAGGGGTTTTTCCACAAACAAAAGTTAGGTCCTATCCAACTTGCTGATCAGTGGGGGTCTCAGTGCTGAGACCCTCACAGATCAGGTAAACAAGGGTTCCTCGTCGCTACGTCAGACTAATGGAGCAGACAACCGCACATGACCGTTCTTCTCCATTAATCTCTATAGAGCTGACTGAGATTGCCGAGTGCGGCGAGAGGTCTGGGAAATAACAAGGAAGTCTTGGAAACAACAAGGAAGTAAAGTAGGTAGAAATGCTATCGTCCACCAAACCAATTTATATGCCACCCAGTATATAAGACAGAACAAATTTGGATGAAATAATAAGATTTTTGGGACTAACATTAAATATGGGTATTGTAAAAAAAGTCCACAATTAGGTCATACTGGTCTACAAATCACACCCACATAACACCTGTGTATTCTGCAGTTATTTCTAGGTCACGTTACGAATGCATAATGCGGTTCCTGCACTTCAGTAACAATTCACAAGCTCCTAAAAAACAGTCATCCACACCGTGACCACATGTTCAAACTAAGGCCCCTTATAAATTTTTCTAAATCCGAGCTTTATTGAAAAATAAATTAGCTTTCATGGCAGATGCAGATTCCGCCAATAGCTCCCTTCCGAACGGACATGATACAGAATAAAGTTATACAAGCTTTGTGAAAGCGGATCAGCTCATACAACTGCCTTTAGGATTTATAAAGGATGTGACCGGACTATGATCCTCCTGGGTGCACTCCTCATCTCTCCACTGTGTGGCAGATAATGCAGCCTCTGCTACATAAAGGGTACCACTTGTACTGCAATAACTTTTATACAAGTGTGACCCTATTCAGACATTTGCATGCTGCAAACATTGGAGCGTGTGGAACCATGCGCAAAAACAGAACTGGTTTTTCACAGCAGTTAGTGGGGAAAGCCTTGAAAAAGGTGGAGTCCTGTGCATATCCTTGTGGCGAGTTGTTGGAGCTCAAATACAGTGACTGCAAAGATTTATTAAGTACCATCCATTCTGCAGAATCTGTATCAGTGTGTGAAAGAGGGGCACCAGCAGACAGGCAAAAGCCAGTTAATGTGACCAAGTAGAATATGGGGGGCGGGGGGGTGAACTTAAGCAACCAGGTGTACAACCCTATTTAGTCAAACAAAAAACTAAAACTTGTGGAAAAAAAGTAAAAATTTATCTGATTCAAATCGGAATCCACAATGCCTTTGCTCTATATAAAAAGAAGGGAGGCAGAGACGCATATCTTGATTTTCAGGAGAAAATCATTGAAGGCCTCATTTTTTAACCTCAGGACACCAGACAAAGCCTTAAGTCTGAAAATGTCAAAAAATTAACTGAAAGGCATTTTATCAGCCCCATTCCAGCAACAGAAACACGTAACTACCCCCAGAAAAGGTGTCGTGTCTGCAGTAAAAATGGGCAGCGCAAAGATTCCCATTACTTCTGTGGCTCATGGCCCTCACAGCCTGGCCTGTGCATTCATCCTTGCTTTCAGAAGTACCACACAGTTCTGAATTATTAGTAATTCATTTTGAAATGTGCTTTTCCTTTTTTTCCAGAATTTCTCTTTATTTTGCCAAAGAGAAAAAGAATGGGGGGGGGGGGTGTAAAGTATGTCTCCCATTAACTGAATGATACATAAAGGGTACCACTTGTACTGAAATAACTTTTATACATGCCTATTTAACATTTATACATGCCTATATATAGGCATGTCTATAATAAAGATGCTTGAGGCAGCACATCCGTGAGAATAAAGGTGTTTATTCACCCAAGGTACAGGTGCGACGTTTCAGCTCCTCAATGGAGCTATTTTCAAGCATGCCCATACAGCAATTCATACACACATATTGGGTATCCTCATGCATGGGAGAAATAGGAGAATAAAAAATTAGGTTAATTTAGCCAGAATCTGATACTATGTGTGAATACTGTGTACAGAAAATTATAAATTTGCCTTTTTTTTGAATTTTTTGTCCATTTTTCATACTTTAGAAAAAAAACTAAAAAAAATTGAAATGAACAGCTACTACCAAAATACAGCCCTATTTGTTAACTAAAAATAACATTAATATAAGAGACATATGGCAATTAACTAAACTAACTAACTAAACTAAACTAAACTGCACTTTCGTCAATCATCCCGACAATTTCCGTTTTGCGCTGCTGGAACAGGGATTTAAAAGGGGTTTTTGTCGCACGTGATCAGATTTTGGCGCAATCGCTGTCAGCTTTCATGCGACACAAATGGGGTGGTGGGCCTTTAGACGATCCGACAGATTAGGACAAATCGCAGGATTTAACTTCAAAATTGTGTCGCAAGCCAAGCACTTACATGCACCGGGAAGAAGAAGGTGAACTCCGGCGGACCCACATGTGTGAACACATGCAGGAAATCGGGCGCACAATCTAAATTGTGTTCATCCTCGGAGTTCATCTTCAGAGTTCATCCTGTAGGTGGGACCACAGTATACATTTCAAGGGAAACTGGCAGGGTGATTTGGACACCGACAGCACCATATTGACATGGTTTAGTATCCCAAATTGCCCTGTATTTTTCCCCGTGCCTGCAATAAGAAAAGTAAATGTATTTACATACCTCTGTCTAGAGCTCTCAGCGCATCTTGAAATCAATAGCATTAGAGTCCGATGCGCCTTATTGAATCTCTAAGTAGGTGTATACGTTCAGATCTCCCTAACTTATTGAGGGCAATTTAATATGGCTTACCGATCAAATTCTTACATAAACAATGACAATCTGGACCTCATAGTTCTGCTGTGTGCCAAATATATGTTTTATGTCTCTATGCCATATTAATCTACTACAGTGTATAACCCAACAGCTAGTCAGAAACACCAAAGTGATGATAAATCTCCCTCATTCATATAATGTTGCATTATATATAATGAAATAACAAGGCACTATATAAACTATTCAGTGAACAAAATATATTGTATGTTTATCTAGGAGGAAATAATAGTATATTTTATAACATATTGAGAAAGTCACAAGTTATCATTAAATATATACATTATAACATTATGTATATGTGGGGGGAAGAGCATGATCAGTGTTGAGAATTATGTATTTAGTAGTACACTGAGGGACATAATTGTTTTCCGGCTGTGGGTGTAGTATTTTTAGGGGTGCAATGTGGAGATACGTTGCACAAAGCTGAAGATATATGGGGGCAATTTCTGAAGAGAAGTCACATAAGGGAGAAATCATCCTATAAATGATGTAGAAGAATTGCCACCAGTAAAGAATCCACCAGAACAAAGATCTGGAATGCACAGAGGTAAAAGGGAGCATCAATATGCCTATATTTCTTATAAATAGTGTGTGTGTATATAAGCATAGTATACACTGTATGTGATGTGTGTGAAGAGTATATATGATGCATGTGTGTATATGTCTGTTTAGCATATATATGGAATATGTGTATTTTCAAGTATAATGTTTAAGACTGTTTAGCTTTAAAGGGCCCCAATCCACGGTTTACACCAGGGCCCATTGTAGTCTTGTTACACCACTGGTTATTATTAGAGATGGGCGAATCGATTCGAACGAATTGGAATTCGATACAAATTTCACAGAAAATTCAATTTGTCACGAATCCAAAGTTTACGACGTTCCCCCCCCACACTTTTTTAGCTAAATGGGTGCGAGCATAACTTGTTACATGGGGCAGAGAACTCTAGGAAGGAGAAAGTAACAACCTTGATGACATCTGCAGACCTGTAAGCCAATCAGCGACCAGCTGGCTTATGTGATGTTACACAGCCCTATTAAAACTGTCAGCCATTTGCAATCTAGTAATTTCACACTGCATGTGCTGTCTGTAGCATCTAGCTGCTTTTACTGTACTGTGCTGTAGCGATTTCTGCTCCAATCCTAGGGTGTGCGTCTAGAGGGATATGTATACCCCAAAAAGTAGTACTTTTTTGTTACTGAAGTGACTAGAAAGAAATCTGTTTCATATCCACACAGCTGCTGAAGTGATTTCTGCTCCTCTCACAGGGTGTGCGTTTTGGGGAATCTGTATAATGCAAATTACAATAGTTTTTATTGCTAAAGTTGAGAGCAAGAAATAATTGTCAAATGCATGTCATTTATAGAGTGATTTTCGCTCTAATTACAGGGTGTCCGTTGTGTGGTATCTGTATAACACAAATTCCTATACTTTTTTGTTGCTAAAGTTGAGAGCAAGAAATACGTGTCGAATCCACGTAGTTTAAAGAGTGTTTTTTGCTCCAATTACGGGGTGTCCGTTGTGGGGTATCTGTATAATGCAAATTCCCATATTTTTTGTTGCTAAAAATGAGAGCAAGAAAAACGTGTCAAATCCACGTACTTTATACAGTGATTTTCGCTCAAATTACAGGGTGTCCGTTGTTAGGTATCTGTATAACGCAAATTCCCATACTTTTTTGTTGGTAAAGTTGATAGCAAAAAATATGTGTCAAATCCACATAGTTTATAGAGTGATTTTTGTATCAATTACAGGGTGTGCATTGTAGGGTATATGTATGACGCAAATTCCAATACTTTTTTGTTGGTAAAGTTGAGAACAAGAAATATGTGCCAAATCCACGTAGTTGATTAACCACTATGTCAGATAGAAAGGTGGCAGGTGGAGCACAAGTCGCAACACAGTAAGGCACGTCGCATCAGGAGTGACTCTGTGAGGCCAGAACTGCCGTTGTCATCTAGCACAGTGTGTTGACTAGGTCACCCAATTCCTGAAATATAACATCTGCTAATCCCAGCCAAGAGTCATTGAGTTCGTCAGATACAACAATTAGTTGACATGGCCCAGGAGAAGGTTAGCGGCCCTCATCTGTCCCCAACCAGCCTCTGTCCTGTTCATTTCCCTCAGCCAGAGAGCTTCTAGGTGGTCTGTGCTCAGCGGCACTATGCAGTGAGGACAAGTAAGCAGTGGTACAGGGGGTCAGTGAGGCAGCGGCCTTAATAGTCACTCAGTGCAGAGTGTTGGAAGTAAAATCACCACCTCGGTGGTGTGGCAGTTTTTTGTTAAGACACCAGAGGAGACGAGCATGTGTATATGCAGAATCTGTGGGCAGAAAGTGAATCATGGCCAGGGAGCTAACGTTGGCACCACAGCCCTGCGTCAACACATGCATCGTCACCATCCAATGGCCTGAGAGAAACGTGGAACAGATGTGGAGGCCCACCCTGCCGCTGCAGCAACAGCAGCAGCACCTATGGCACACATGCCGTTTCAGCCAGTCAAGGCTCCAGCACCTCTGCCAAGCGAGCTTTTTGGCTTTGATATCATCTCCCAGTCCAGATGGTTCTGCTCCTCGTTATGCATGGTGCCAGCAGTCATTTAAAGAGGCAATTACAAAGAGACAACTGTATTCATCCAGCCATCCTAAGGTGCAGAACTGATCGTGCTCTTGTCCAAGTTGTTGGTAATGCAGTCCCTCCCTTTCCAAGTCTTGGACTCTGCACCCTTTAGAGCACTAAAGGCTTGTGCTAAATCGAGGTGGTTAGTTCCAAGCCACATTTTTTTTCCAGAAAGGCAGTGCCAGTCCTTCACAAATATGTAGAACAGAAGGTGGGACAGTCCTTGAGCTTATCAGTTTCTTCCAAGGTGCACAGCATGGTGGACGTGTGGAGCTGTAACTACGGGCAGGGCCAGTAAAGGACGTTCCAGTACTGGCCGTAAAGGACGTTCCAGCCCAGCCACACCAATAACTTGAACAAGAGATGCCGCTTTCTCCTCCACGGTGACAAACTGCTGCTCCAGGGCCAGTGTCCGCCTCCTTCTCCTCCTTCTCCGACACCACCTCAGCCTCCACAAGTCTAAGTGCTGCTCCATCATACCACATGTGCAGGCCACAGCGATGTCACACAGTTCTATATCTGGTTTGCCTGGGCAAACAAAGTCACTAAGAGGACGAACTGCTCCGCGTCATGCAACAAGAAATCAATCTGTGGCTTTCTCTGTGACAGCTGAAAATCAGAACCATGGTGACAGACAATGGAAGGAACATGGTGTCCACGCTGCACCAGGAGGGATGGCCCATGCACATGTTCAATCTGATTGTCAACAGGTTCCACAAGTCTTCCACTCATCTGCAAGACATTCAAAAAATGGCCAGGAAACTGTGCATGCACGTCAGCCATTGTTATAATGTCAAGCACACCCTTCTCAAGTTGCAGCGTCAGATCGGCCACCTCTATCATAGTCTGATATGCGATGTTTCCAACCGTTGGAATTCCAGCCTCCATATGTTAGACAGCCTGTATGAACAGAGAAATATTCTTTGCTTACAGAGTATGGCTACAATCAATGACGGCCTCGTTTTTTACACTCCGGACACCAAGCCACGACTTACTTACGTGTGAAAAATGTCATAAAAATTAACTGAAAGGCATTTATCACCCCATTCCAGCAACAGAACAACGCTAAATACCCACCAGAAAGGTGTCGTGTCTGCGTAAATGGGCAGCGCAAAGATTCCCATACTTCTGTGGCTCATGGCCCCTCACAGCCTGGCCGTGCACTTCATCCTTGCTTTCAGAAGTACCACACCAGTTCTGATTATAGTAATTTCATTTTGAATTGTGCTTTTCCTTTTTTCCAGAATTTCTCTTATTTTGCCCAAGAAAAAGAATGGGGGGGGGGGTGTAAAGAGTCTCCCATTAACTGAATGATACATAAGGGTACCACTTGTACTGAAATAACTTTTATACAGCCTATTTAACATTATACATGCCTATATATAGGCATTATGTTTCAATAAAGTGTTGGGGCAGCACATCCGTGAGAATAAAGGTGTTTATTCACCACGAAGGTCGACGTTTCAGCTCCTCATTGGGCTATTTTCAAGCATGCCCATACAGCAATTCCTCACACACATATTGGGGTATCTCATGCATGGGAGAAATAGGAGAGAATAAAATTAGGTTATTTTAGCCAAATCTGATACTATGTGTGCATACTGTGTACAAGAAAATTAAAATTTGCCTTTTTTTGAATTTTTTGTCATTTTTCATACTTTAGAAAAAAAACTAAAAAAAATGAAATGAACAGCTACTACCAAAATAAGCCCTATTGTTAACTAAAAATAACATTAATATAAGAGACATATGGCATTACTAACTAAACTAAAAACTAAACTAAACTGCACTTTCGTCAATCATCCCGACAATTTCCGTTTTGCGCTGCGGAACAGGGATTATAAAAGGGGTTTTTGTCGCACGTGATCAGATTTGGCGCATCGCTGTCAGCTTCATGCGACACAAATGGGTGGTGGGCCTTTAGACGATCCGACTAGATGGACAAATCGCAGGATTTTACTTCAAAATTGTGTCGCAAGCCAACATTACATGCACGGGAAGAAGAAGGGAACTCCGGCGGACCCACAGTGTGAACACCATGCAGGAAATCGGGGCACAATCTAAATGGTGTTCATCCTCGGAGTTTATCTTCAGAGTTCATCCTGTAGGTGGGACCACAGATAAACATTTCAAGGGAAACTGGCAGGGGATTTGGACACCGACAGCACCATATTGACATGGTTTAGTATCCAAATTGCCCCTGTATTTTCCCCGTGCCTGCAATAAGAAAAGTAAATGTATTACATACCTCTGTCTAGAGCTTAGCGCATCTTGAAATCAATAGCATTAGGTCCGATGCGCTATTGAATCTCTAAGTAGGTGTATACGTTCAGATCTCCCTAACTTATTGAGAGGCATTTAATATGGCTTACGATCAAATTCTTACATAAACAATGACAATCTGGACCTCATAGTTCTGCTTGTGAAATATATGTTTTATTCTCTATGCCATATTAATCTACTACAGTGTATAACCCAACAGCAGTCAAACACCAAAGTGAGATAAATCTCCCTCATTCATATATGTTGCTATATATATAAGAAATATCAAAG
The DNA here is from genome assembly GCA_019512145.1 of Engystomops pustulosus. Classification (NCBI taxonomy): domain Eukaryota; kingdom Metazoa; phylum Chordata; class Amphibia; order Anura; family Leptodactylidae; genus Engystomops; species Engystomops pustulosus. Next base: position 82,842,741 of record CM033646.1, on the reverse strand, counting down.
ACGGGCACTATATAAACATATGAAATAAAATAATGTATTTCTGGGAAATATAGATTTTAACATATTGAGAAAGTCACAGTGTATCATTAAATATATACATTATAAACATTATGTTATGGTGTGGAAGAGAGTCAGTTTATTAGTTTAGTTGCAGACAGTAGTTGAATTGTAGCTTGTGTTTAGTAGTACACTGAGGGACATATGTTTTCCGGCGTGGGTTAGTATGTTTGGGTGCAATGTGGAGTACGTTGCACAAAAGCTGAAGATATATGGGGGCAATTTCTGAAGAGAAGTCACATAAGGGAGAAATCATCCTATAAATGATGTAGAAGAATTGCCACAGTAAAGAATCCACCAGAACAAAGATTGGATGCACAGAGGTAAAAGGGAGCATCAATATGCCTATATTTCTATAAATAGTGTGTGTGTATATAAGCATGATCACTGTAGTGATGTGTGTGAAGAGTATTATGATGCATGTGGGTATAATGTCTGTTTAGAATATATTATGGATATGTGTATTTCAAGTATAATGTTTAAGACTGTTTAGTGCTTTAAAGGGCCCCAACCCGGTTTACACCAGGGCCACTTGTAGTCTGGATCACACACTGGTATTATTAGAGATGGGCGAATAGATTCGAACGATGGAATTCGATACAAATTCACAGAAATTCAATTTGTCACGAATCCAAAGTTTACGACGTCCCCCCCACACTTTTTTAGCTAAATGGGTGCGAGCATAACTTGTACATGGGCAGGAACTTGAAGGAGAAAGTAACAACCTTGATGACATCTGCAGACCTGTAAGCCAATCAGCGACCAGCTGGTTATGTGATTGTTACACAGCCTATTAAAACTGTCAGCCTTTGCAATCTAGTATTTCACACCTGATGTGCTGTCTGTAGCATCTCGTGCTTTTAAGTACTGTGCTGTAGCGCATTTCTGCTCCAATCCTAGGGTGGGGTCTAGTAGAGGGATATGTATACCCCAAAAAGTAGTACTTTTTTGTTACTGAAGACTAGAAAGAAATCTGTTTCATATCCACACAGTGCTGAAGTGATTTCTGCTCCTCTCACAGGGTGTGCGTTTTGGGGATCTGTTATATGCAAATTACAATAGTTTTATTGCTAAAGTTGAGAGCAAGAAATAATTGTCAAATGCATGTCATTTATAGAGTGATTTTCGCTCTAATTAGGGTCGTTTGTGTGGTATCTGTAAACACAATTCCTATACTTTTGTGCAAAGTTGAGAGCAAGAATACGTGTCGAATACACGTAGTTTAAAGAGTGTTTTTTGCTCCAATACGGGGTGCCGTGTGGGGTATCTGTATAATGAAATTCCCATTTTTGTTGCTAAAAATGAGAGCAAGAAAAACGTGTCAAATCCACGTATACTTTAAAGTGATTTTCGCTCAAATTACAGGGTGTGTCGTTTGTAGGTATCTGTATAACGCAAATTCCCCATACTTTTTGTTGGTAAAGTTGATAGCAAAAATATGTGTCAAATCCACATAGTTTATAGCAGTGATTTTTGTATAATACAGGGTGTGATTGTGGGTATATGTATGACGAAATTCCAATACTTTTTTGTTGGTAGTTGAGACAAGAAATATGTGCCAAATCCACGTAGTTATAAACACTATGTCAGATAGAAAGGTGGCAGGTGGAGCACAGTCGCAACCAGTAAGGACGTCGCATCAGGAGTGACTCTGTGAGGCCCGAAACGCCGTTGTCACTACTGCACAGTGTGTTGACTAGGTCACCCAATTTGAAATAAACATCTGCGCATCAGCAGGTCATTGATTCGTCAGATACAACATTAGTTGACATGGCCCAGGAGAAGGTTAGCGGGCCCTATCTGTCCCCAACCAGCCTCGTTGTTCATTTCCCTCAGCAGAAGAGCTTCTAGGTGGTCTGTGCTCAGCGGCACTATGCAGTGAGGACAAGTAAGCAGTGGTACAGGGGGTCAGTGAGGACGGGCCTTAAAGTCATCAGTGCAGAGTGTTGGCAGTAAAATCACCACTCGGTGGTGTGGCAGTTTTTTGTTAAGACACCAGAGGAGACGAGATGGGTATATGCAGAATTGTGGGCAGAAAGTGAATCATGGCCAGGGAGCTAACGTTGGCACCACAGCCCTGTGGTCAAACACATGCATCGTCACCATCAATGGCTGGAGAAACGTGGAACAGATGTGGAGGCCCACCTGCCGCTGCAGCAACAGCAGCAAGCACCTATGGCACACATGCCGTTTCAGCCAGTCAAGGCTCCAGCACCTCTGCCAAGCGGCTTTGGCTTTGATATCATCTCCCAGTCCAGATGGTTCTGCTCCTCGTTACATGGTGCCAGCAGTCATTAAAGAGGCAATTACAAAGAGACAACTGTATTCATCCAGCCATCCTAAGGTGCAGAACTGATCGTGCTCTTGTCAAGTTTGGTTAATGCAGTCCCTCCTTTCCAAGTCTTGGACTCTGCACCCTTTAGAGCACTAAGGCTTGTGCTAAATCGATGGTGGTTAGTCTCAAGCCACAATTTTTTTTCCAGAAAGGCAGTGCCAGTCCTTCACAAATATGTAGAACAGAAGTGGGACAGTCCGTCGCTTATCAGTTTCTTCCAAGGTGCACAGCATGGTGGCGTGGGCTGTAACTAGGGCAGGGCCAGTAAGGACGTTCCGAGTACTGGCGTAAAGGGTTCCAGCCCAGCCACACAATAACTTGAACAAGAGATGCGCTTTCTCCTCCACGGTGACAAACTGCTGCTCCAGGGCCAGTGTCCGCCTCTTCTCCTCCTTCTCCGACACCACCTCGCCTCCACAAGTCTAAGTGCTGCTCCATCTACCAAGTGCAGGAACAGCGATGTCACACAGTTCTATCTGGTTTGCCTGGGCAAACAAGTACTAAGAGGACGAACTGCTCGCGTCATGCAACGAAAATCAATCTGTGGCTTCTCTGTGACAGCTGAAAATCAGAAACATGGGGACAGACAATGGTAGGACATGGTGTCCACGCTGCACCAGGAGGGATGGCCCATGCACATGTTCAATCTGGTTGTCAACAGGTTCCACAAGTCTTCCACTCATCTGCAAGACATTCAAAAAATGGCCAGGAAACTGTGCATGCACGTCAGCCATTGTTACAATGTCAAGCACACCCTTCTCAAGTTGCAGCGTCAGATCGGCCACCTCTATCATAGTCTGATATGCGATGTTTCCAACCGTTGGAATTCCAGCCTCCATATGTTAGACAGCCTGTATGAACAGAGAAAAGCCATTAATGATTTTTTGATGATGCAAGCGGACCGGAGTACTCCCCTGTGTAACGTTGATGTCAGCCACTGGAAGCTCATGCGTGACACCTGCCGTTTGCTCAGGCCCTTTGAAGAGGCCATGTTATTCATCAGTCGCCAGGACTGTGGGATGAATAACATCATTCTACTGCTTCATGTCCTGGAATTCATGCTGCAAAATCTGTCTGGTAAGGGCGCTGGAGAAGTGGAGACTACATCTCATGGCCACATGAGTCTGGTGGGGGCTGGACTGGAGTAGGAGGAGGGCATTGGAGCACAAGCAGAGTCTAGTGAAATCAGTGGGTTTTTCCACTCAGGTGACAAGAGAGGAGGAGCAGGAGCATTCAGAGGAGGTAGAAGACGAGGCAGAAGACCCAGAAGCACCGTAGCAGTATACATTGGAGATGGAGGCTGGGAGTCCCTCAGAGTCTCTTGCACAGATGGCCCACAGCATGCTGCTTTGCCTAAATAGTGACAGCCAAATAGTCAACATCTGGCATAGAAATGAGTTTTGGCTCTCCGCCCTCTTGGACCCTCGCTACTGGTCAAAAATGGGTGACTTTTTTCCAGCTGTCGAGAGGGAGGAACAACTGGTGTACTTTAGAGAAATACTGAAAAAACAGTTGGCCGCTGCCTTTGTGCACCATTATCCATCCTCTGTTAGGTCTGACCAAGGGATTCCTGGCAGTGATCGATCACGTACTACTGCCACCGCTGCTATGTGGACATTGGGGGGTAGGAGCAGTAGCAGCTCTATCAGCAACAGCTTAGTCTGGAGCCCTTGATGAGCAACTTCCTTCACCTGCCTAGTGAGGAGGGTAGCCGCCACTAGCAGCAGGAGAAGGACAGGTGGTGGCCTACTTAGACAGCACTTTACTACCCCAGGTAGAGGATTACTGGGCAGCCAAACATGATGCTTGGCCTCATCTTGCAATGTTTGCAGTAGAGAAGCTGTCCTGCCCGGACAGTAGTGTGGCATCAGAGCGGGTGTTCAGTGCAGCGGACCCCATAGTTACCGCAAGGAGACCCCGCTTGTCCACCCGTAATGTGGAGAGTCTGACCTTTGTCAAGATGAATCAGGCTTGGATCAGCCCAGATTTCAACACACCAATGCCTTATGCATCAGATTAGATCAGCCATGACACCTCCCCCAAACGTTCAGAAATGAATCTGGATTCTAACTACCTGCCTCAGCCACTATTCTGATTCTGCCATCCACCTGATGCCACACATTTTCTGCCAGTTGCTCCATCTGCCTCCTACCATCTTTACCAGGGACTGGAATTGTCCGCCACCTACACAATCTGTCATTGTGCCACTCTGTGGCTTTCCATGTTGTTGCCACCTCCACACTCCTTCATTGTGACACTCTTTGGGCTCCTGCTGCTGCCACCACCTTCACACTCTATCATTGTGCCACTCTGTGGCTTTCCATGTTGCTGCCACCCGTGGGCTCCTGCCTCTGCTGACACCACCTTCACACTCTATCATTGTGCCACTTTGTGGCCTTCTGCTGCTGCTGCCACCACCTCCATACTCTGTCATTGTGCCACCCTGTGGCCTACTATGTCGTCGCCACCTCCACACCTCTGACCTCATGCTGCTGCTGGTGCCACCTTTGCAGTTCTTTTTTGGCAAAGACATGATATTTTCAGGAAAACTGCAATGTATGATGCATGTGGCATCTCTAATCTTCAAATTTAAATTGAAAATTCCAACTTCAATTTCATAATTGTGCCACAATGTCTAATGCTGCCAGCTCCAGAATTTGTCATCGTGCCACGCTCTCACCTCATGCTGCTGCTGACACCTCCACACTTTGTCATTGTGCCACTCTGTGGCCTACCAGGTTGCTGCCACCTCCACACTATGTCATTCTGCCACTCTGTTGCTGCCAACTCCACTCTGTCATTGTGCCACTCTCTGACCTCCTGCTGCTGCCACCTCTACACTGTCATTGTGCCACTCTGTGGCCCACCAGGTTGCTGCCACCTCCACACTTTCATTATGCTTCTCTGTGGCCTCCTGCTGCTGCTGCCGCCACCTCCATGCTCTGTCATTGTGCCACTCTGTGGCCTACCATGTTTCTGCCACCTCCATAATCTCTATGATGTTGCCACTATGTTTAGTTTTTCCCTTCATTTCATCTGTCAGAAGGAATGAAAAGCCTGAGGATTGATAGCCAAAAGCAGGAGTGGATACAGAACACAGAGGACATGCAAATATCCCATTTACTGGTCATCTCTGTTTTGGATCCACTCCTGTTTGTTTTTTGCTTTAGCAATACTGATGATGGAATATTGTCGATTGAAAGCGGACACTGATGGGTGAAAAGAAGGGCAAAATGATCAGTGACGTCAATGCAAAATTACTGCCGACACCCTCTCCACTCTCCTGCTTCGCTTATTTGGTGAATTTGGCCTCTGTATGTGCCCATGAAATTGAAGAGTGAAGCGATTCTAAGAGAAGCGGCTGTCATTTGCGTGTCATAGTATGACATAGTAGGACACGCACATTGTAGCCGCCACTCTTAGAATTGCTTCACTCTTCAATTTCATGGGCACATACAGAAGCCAACTGTATGTTTGAAGACCAAACCACGCTCCCTTTGCACCTTTGCATATTTAAGCATGGCACAACGTTCTACAACACCTTACAGGCTCTCTGCAGCCAGGAAATACCTGTTTTTTGAATGTGATTCATCATGATTCGATTCGGGTCGAATCTAAATTTTTTGAAAAATTTGGCAAATCGGGTCGAACCGAATTTCAACAAATTCGCCCATCTCTAGTTATTATGTATTTAAAGTGATCTCTATTACATTTTAACTGTGTTTTGACTTTATATTTGATGCCCCCCACTCAAAATGTTCCCTAATGTAATAAACCAGTCATGTGTTGTGTTGAAAAATATTTTTTTTTGTTTACAAACAAAAAATTTAAATATTTACAAAACAAATACTAAAAATGTGAATCATATTTTCAGTTAGTCTCTTTCAAAAGTCTGAATCTTCAGACTGTGAATACTCATCACATAGTCTGGCACTTCACCAATAAGTGGTTGGTCATGTGCAATACAGAATTTAATCATATATTGTCATACATAAATAATGTTTCATTCATTTTTAAAATTGTGCATTTAGTGTAAACTGAGATTGCCAGACCAATGTGATCAACAAGGTCATGGGATGTTCAGAGTAGAGATCAGAGATGAGTTCAGTTAATGGGCTCAGGTGGGTCCAACACGACCCAGACTTATACACGGATTGGAGGCCATGCAGCAGAGCCAGAAAATTGATGTCCCTAGCTACTAGCCATGACTGTTATTGGCCAGGGGTAATACTTATTCTTTTATTTATATAGTGCACACAAATTAAGCAGCAATACACAGAGCATTTGCCCTGGACAAAATTGGCTGAGGAAAGTACATAAAAAAATAACATACCAGTAAAAAAAAATAACAACCTTATATACTCGAGTATAAGCCAACCCGAGTATAAGGCAGACCCAAATTTTACCACGAGGTGGGAAATGCATTGGTCACAGACCCCCCCCAGTATATAGCAACCAGCCCCCTATATATCAGCCAGTCTAGACTGCCCCCAGAGTATAACAGCAGTCCAGCCTGCACCCGTGTAGTATACAGCCAGCCCAGCTGCCCCCAGTAGTATCAGCACTGCCCCCATTGTATGCAGCACTGCCCCAGTAGTATGCAGCACTTGCCCCCAGTAGTATGCAGCACTGCCCCAGTAGTATGCAGCACTGCCCCCCAGTAGTATACGCACTGCCCCCAGTAGTAGTACAGCATGCCCCCAGTGTATACAGCCTGCCCCCAGTAGTATACAGCACTGCCCCCCGTAGTATACAGCACTGCCCCGTAGTATACAGCACCCTAGCCTGCCCCGTGTGGTTACACGCTGCCCCCAGTAGTATACAGCCAGCCAAGCCTTCCCCTGGTAGTATACGCCTGCTCAGCCCCCAGTAGTTATACAGCTTGCCCCAGCATAAAAAAAAAATAAAAAACTTATATACTCACCTCCGGTGGCCCGATGTGCAGCGATGCTCCCGATGTCCGCGCGCTCTCTCTCTCGGCCGGACGCCTAGTATGACGCGCCGCCGCTGACGTCTACTAGGCGCCGCCAGGGAGAATGAAACATGGCGGCCGCCTGCAGTAGAAAGTAGACGGCGCGGAAGCCTAGACAGAGCGCGCGGACATAGGGGGAGCAACGCTGCACATCGGGGCACTTGGAGTGGGGTGAGTATATACGTTCATTATTTTTTTAAGTATTTTTAACGGTATATGACTCGTGTATAAGACGAGGGGACGTTTTTCAGCACATTTTTTGTGCTGAAAAAACTCGGCTATACACGAGTATATACGGGATATAAAAGTTCAATACACAAAAATAATAGTATAACACTATTAAAATGCTGTAAAACACAGCAACAGAATAAAATTAGGTTTTGCAGAAATGACATTTTATGTCTAAATTCAGGTACTGCAGGATTTGACATTCCAAATTAAAATTCAGGTAATGTGGTTGTTTCATTCTCTACCAACTTATGATGCTGCCAGCCAAGTCACATGGAATCCATGTCTGGTCCATCTTAGTGAGCGAGGATGTTCCACACTGGATTGTGATAGACGATTTCCACAGAGAAACACTGTGCAATAGGTCCAACACTGGTAGTGTAAGTAGCAATGTTTTCAAATTCTTGTAAACTGATAGTGTAAGTTAACACAAAACTAATACTAATATGTCTAAGACTGGTAGTATTAAGTTAAGTTACGCAAATACTTCAAACTGGTAGTCTAGATAATAGCGATGCAAAACTTCTAAGCGACTGCTAGTGTCAGTAAACATTGACTAAAATAGTTCAACCATGGTTATCAAGTAAACTGATGCAAATAGGAATCGAGAGCCAGATAAATACAATCAAAGTAGTTCACCTTCAATAAATGTCTTAAACAAAAAAGCAGAATGGGGGAGGTGAAAAATGTGTGCTAAAATAAACTTTTATTAATCACATAAACCGCACTAAAGTGTCATGTTGCCTAAAGTGCAAAAGGTCAGGAACAGAGCGTAAAATCCTAACCACAACGTATCCTCAAAGGACTTAGTGAACAGCAAGTCCGCCTTAAATGAATATCGAAAGAAGAACGTGGGTCTTACCGTGATTCAGGCGTACATACGTTACCAGGCAGGAGGTCAGGGCATCACAATGGACACTGTCCCTATGTACCCCAAGTTACTCCCGCCCTGACAAGGGCAGTCACAGCTGACCTGTGAAAAATATGCATGCCCCTGTTTATTGTCAATTCCTGCGCGTTTCGTAAAAAGATGACTCCTCAGAGGGATTGATGATAAAAAATTGGTGATATTGACCTACCTTAGATTTTCGGGGCTTATACTCAATGGCATGCAGCTTATGTGGGCTCGCTGTAAGCAAGCTATAGCCCCCATTGGCACGTTATACTGCTCGTCCTCGTCCCGGTGGTGGGTTCTGGGGACACCTAAAGTCTGCAGTGAATGGCTAGTCGCGCACAAATGAGAGGATAAGTCCACCTTTTAAATCAAAAAACGCCCTCGATACTCACCATAGGGTGCGCCTAAGCGCGTCTCCGCTCCTATTGGTCGCAGCGGGGCCGCGCCTCATTTTTGGACGGCGGCCGCAATGGACACAGCGCGTGAATCAGTGGACCCGAAAGGGAACAGCGCCAGTCAGGGACGCATTGTGCGCATGCGTCAGAAAGTTCGAGGGAGTGTTGTGTTATAAACGTCGCTAAGCGAAGTCTGACGCCCACCCCCTTATTGGCGTGTCCCACTGAGTATTGCATGTGACAGCACGGCAGGCAATTAACAATACAGAAGCAGCTCGATACAATTGGTGTGAAAGTAAGATGATTATTCTATGGTCCAGAATGGCTCCCATGTATGTTAAGCATATAGGTCTCAGTGATATTTGTTAAATAGCTGCTGTGCGGACCGATAAATTACGGAAGACGCTATGACAGTGTGTCTATGTGTCCCCAGCATGATTGGAGAGACGGTGAACCACTAGATAAAAATTATGTGAGGAGGAGTAGCGACATCGGACAGATGACCCATTAAACAGTATGAGTTAGGATCTGTTGTAAGTTAAAGTTAGTAGTTTTCATAGAAAAGGGCAAAGGAGAGTTGGTCATTATCCCTTGGGAGAGATGGTATCTAGGGTATAAATCCATCTGCCCTTTGAGGATGAGTTTATCCAATTGCCACCTCTTGCTGGATAAGGGACAATGTCTATGCCCATAAGAGTAGGGCCGTTGTGTCCGCCACCGATGGTGCGTCCAAACCTGGTTTGGCAGGGTTTTTTCTACGATGTGTGATGTCACCAAGGTGTTCACCCTATCTCCTCCGCAGTTCCCTGAAAGTTTTTTCCTAATATTCTAGACCGCATCTGCAAGTGACCTTGTATATGACACCGGTACTCTGCAGTTAATGAAGTGTCTCATATCATAAATTTTGCCCGTAACATATGAGCAAAAGACTTGCCAGTTTGAATGTACGGGCATCAATTCACCCCTCCAATTTATAGCTTCCCAGGAGGCGCTGTCAAGCCATGTGCCCTTCGGCTTTGGGCCCCACAAAGGCTTTGACTAGGCGATCCTTGATCGATCTTGTTTTGCGGAAGGTGATGAGCGGTCTGGGACCCACGATGTCCTTGATGTCCTGATCTAATAACAGAATGACCATGTTTTTCCAGGATGTGTCTCGCCTCATCCGAACAATTATCAAAGGTGGCTATAATCCTAGAGCACATTCTGCCTCTTATAGTGTTGACGTACATTGTTAAGGAGATCCGTACGGCTCTTGTTTTATACAACTCTGATATGCTTCCCTAGTCATCTATAGGGTATTTCTTTCAGGAATATTCCTCAGATCCCTGGTTGTGACGAAAGGTCGTCGGAGAGCTGCAGTTCCTGCGAATGCGATAATATGCCCTTGGGTCCCTTTTTCGAAGAGAGTACGGGTGGTGGCTTCCCATCTGAGTAGCGAAATTGTGCTGTCGGTTTCCGGTAAACCGATGAATGTAAGTGACCATCCTCGGATCTTGTGATTAAGATATCCAGAAATGGGAGGTTCGTGGTAGGATTTCTGAGGTAAATCGTAATCCAATATGATTGGAATTCAATGTGTTCACAAACTACCAAAATCACAAGGGTCGCCCTCCAGAGGATGAAAATATCGTCTATGTAACGAAAAAAAAAAAAATACATTCCACCTGTTCGATTCCCTGGGGTGGATTGTCACCCCAGATAGGGTAGCCTCCCACCAGACCAGACAGATTTGCGTACGATGGGGCACGAGGACCTCCCATCGCAGTGCCCCTGAGCTGGTGGTTATTGGCCATAAAAAGAAACACCATTTGGTTGAGTGTAAAACTTAGCAGGTCCTGAATGAGTTTATATGTGCCTGGTATTGTATGCCCCCTTGATGAGAGAAAGTACTCCACTGCCTCCAGCCCTTCTCATGGGGTGGAGGAGGAGTAGGGGCCTCCACATCAATACTGCCTAAATGGGTATTGGGCTCGGTAGTTAATCATCTATGTGTCTCAGAAGGTCGCTGTACCCTTAAGTAAGAGGGAAAGTGAGAAACAAATTGGCGGAGGACTGTGTCGTATATAGATGCCAACATTTTGGCTGACTGATTCACGCCAGATACAATCGGACCTACCTGAGGGAGGAGGGAGACACCCCTTTGAAGTTCGGAAAGGCAATAGAAGGTGGGCTCATAACAGGGAGTTTATGGGGTTCAAGAACTCGAACTCCTCCTACTAATTAATTTTGCTGTTTTGCCAAGGTGAGAATATCAGTAATTCTTGTGAATAGTTCAGAGTTGGGTTGTTATTAGGACTTCGTAGCCAGAGCTTATCCCCCTAATATGTCCAAAACACATTTTTAAGTGTATAGGTGTGTCCATTATTACGATGTTCCACCTTTATCTGAGGGTTTGAATCGTAATAGTGGGATTTTTCCAAACTACACAACGCATTAATTTCTTCTTTGGCAGTTGTGTTGACATTGAGGGGTTTGATTTTCTGAGGTCTGTACAGACTTTGTCAAAAAACGTCTATACAAGAGACGTCTCTTGTGGGGGCATTTTTTGTGCTGCGATTTCTTAGGGTGGTGAAGGGCCCTTGTCCCAAGGTTGAGGTGCGAGTCTTCTAGACTAGCTAGAAGTCTCGACATCGTTCAAGCATGTCAGGTGGTTTATCCGTCGTTCTTTGCTCGAGTTTGCTCGTTCTTCTGTGAAGAACTTTTGCCAGCAGAGTTTGCGTGCGAATAAAAATTTATGTCCTTTGTCCATGTAAAGGCAATCAAAGTCTGATGTAGGGACAAAGGATAGGCCGTTTCGAAAAGAACAGCATGTCACCCCGCACTAAGTTCCCTATGTGACAGGTTATACTTGGGGGGGTGCGTTGGGTTCTGAGCCAGGTTGCGATTCTGAGAGGTGGGTAGGGATTTTCTAAAAAACGAGCTTGATAGACCCTACTTCCGTCCCATTTCTCCCCTCGGGTCCACCCTCCCTTATTGTTACCCCGTCCTCTCTTGTCCTTAGGTGGTCCCCTCACCTTCTGATGTGTTCGCCCTCAGGTGATGAATTTGGTGTGTCGCGTGGCCCCCGGGGTGTGGATGTGTAGTAGTTAAGTACACTATGGGCCCTGTTTTCTTTAAACTCTGTGAAGATCCCTCACGAAGTTGCCGGTGTTTCTTTCTTTTAAGAAAATATGTATAATTTTCCACAGAATTGTGAGGTGTTTCCTACTCACAAACTACAGATTCCGTCTCGAATTTCCTAACAAGTTCAATTTGATCCGTAATTTTTTATTTCCAATCTGTCCAGATATTTTTTCTTCCTCAAGAAGAATATCATAAATCTAAGCGAGCTGGCTGTCGCCTCCTTTCCCACTTTTTTTGTAAGAGTTAAACTTCTTAATCGGTTGCCTGGAGTCATGAGTTATACGTAAGCCTCTGCGGAACTATATTATGTCTTTAGGTAATTCTCAGGTTTGAACTTCCACCATGATGTGCACTGGTCTTTATAAAATCCTGTAGTGAGATCTTTAAATGCTGTCTGGAAAGGAAAGGAGTGTATTTCTTTTGTATCAGTTCTTTTAGAGAATGACGAATACTCTTTAACCTCAGAGGCCATAACTGTCTGTCATATGCCCGCCGCAAGAAAACGGCCTTCTTCGTGATGCTAACAAACAAGCATATATATGAATGAGCGAGATTAAAATACAAATCACAAAGTAGATCACCTTCATAAATGTCTTAAACAAAAAAAAGGCAGAATGGGGGAGGTGAAAAATGTTGTGCCTAAAATATAACTTTTATTAATCACATAAAAACGTCAGGAAGTAATTGACAATATAAACAGGGGCATAGCATGTTACAGGGTACAGCTGTGGACCTGCCCTTGTAATTACTTAAGATGGGCTCCCGTTCTGTTTGTCCCTGGACAAAATTGGCTGAGGAAAGTACATAAAAAAATAACATACCATATATACTCGAGTATAAGCCAACCCGAGTATAAGCCGAGACCCCTAATTTTACCACCAAAAACTGGGAAAACATATTGACTCGAGTATAAGCCGAGGGTGGGAAATGCATTGGTCACAGCCCTGGACAAAATTGGCTGAGGAAAGTACATAAAAAAATAACATACCTTATATACTCGAGTATAAGCCAACCCGAGTATAAGCCGAGACCCCAAATTTTACCACCGAGGGTGGGAAATGCATTGGTCACAGACCCCCCCCAGTATATAGCCAACCAGCCCCCTATAGTATACAGCCAGTCTAGACTGCCCCCAGTAGTATACAGCCAGTCCAGCCTGCACCCAGTAGTATACAGCCAGCCCAGCCTGCCCCCAGTAGTATACAGCACTGCCCCCATTAGTATGCAGCACTGCCGGACCCAGTGAGTATCAGCACTGCCTGCCCCAGAGTATGGCGCATTGCACAGCCCCACAGTAGTATGCAGCACTGCCCCCAGTAGTATGCAGCACTGCCCCCAGTCGTAGACAGCACTTGCCCCCAGTCGTATACACCTGCCCCCAGTAGTATACAGCACTGCCCCCGTAGTAAAACAGCACTGCCCCAGTAGTATACAGCACCTAGCCTGCCCCGTGTGGTATACAGCCTGCCCCCAGTAGTATACAGCCCAGCCAGCCTTCCCCTGGTAGTATACGCCTGCCCCCAGTAGTATACAGCTTGCCCCAGCATAAAAAAAAATAAAAACTTATATACTCACCTCCGGTGGCCCGATGTGCAGCGATGCTCCCCACCGATGTCCGCACAGGCGGAACCTCCTCCTACCCCTCCCACTGGGGCGCGACCGCGCCATAAGTCTGACACCCCGTGCCACGCTAAGTAACCCGAAGATTAGAAACAGTCAGAGCTCCTCCGTCACCCGCCAATTGATATGACCAACTGGCAACGAACCGAACTAAAGACAGTAGAACATTTAGACAGCTAAAGAGAACAGATCCCCGCTGACAGCGCAATAGCCATTACCAGGACCGCACCTCGAACAGGAAAGTGGGACCCCAGTACGGGGGAGCAACGCTGCGACATCGGGGCCACTGGAGGGTGTATATATACCTTCATTATTTTTTTAAGTATTTTTAACGCGTATATGACTCGTGTATAAGCCGAGGGGACGTTTTTCAGCACATTTTTTGTGCTGAAAAACTCGGCTTATACACGAGTATATACGGTAATATTAAAAGTTCAATAAACAAAAAAATAATAGTATAAAACTTAATTAAAATGCTGTTAATATCACAGCACAAGATAAAATTCAGGTTTTGCAGAATTTGACAATTTTATGTCTAAATTCAGGTACTGCAGGATTTGACAATTCCAAATTAAAATTCAGGTAATGTGGTGTTTCATTCTCTACCAACTTATTTAGATGCTGCCACAGCCAAGTCACATGGAATCCATGTCTGGTCCATCTTAGTGAATGCGAGGATGTCCACACTGGATGTGGATAGACGGATCTTCACAGAGATAACACTGTGCAAATAGGTCCAACACTGGTAGTGTAAGTTAGCAATGTTTCAAATTCTTGTAAACTGATAGTGTAAGTTAACACAAAATAATACATAAATATGTCTAAGACTGGTAGTTTAAGTTAAAGTTACGCAAATACTTCTAAAACTGCAAGTAACTCATCCTCCAAAGGGAGGCCATATGGATTTATACCCTAGATACCATCTCTCCCAAGGGATTAAATGACCAACTCTCCTTTGCCCTTTTCTATGAAAACCCACTAATTTAACTTACACAGATCCTAACTCATACTGTTTAATGGTCTCTGTCTCGATGTCGCTACTCTCCTCAATAATTTTTAATCTAGTGGTTCACCGTCTCTCATGCTATCTGGGGACACAATAGACACACTGTCATAGCGTCTCTCATTTTATCGGTCCCACCTGCAGCATTTACCAAATATCACTGAGACCTATAGGCTTAACATACATGGGCGCATTCTGGACCATAGAATATATCTTACATTTCATTCACATTTCCACCAATTTGTATCGCGGCTGTCTGTTTAATTGCCTGCCGTGCTGTCCATGGCAATCTCACAAGTGGTAATCCACGCCAAAGGGGTGGCGTCAACTTCGCGTAGCGACGTTATAACACAACACAACTCCTGCGACACTTCTGACGCATGCGCACAATGGCGCCCGTGAATGGCGCTGTTCCCTTTCGAGTCCCACTGATTCACACGCTGGTGGTCGTCCATGCGTCCGCCGTCCCAAAATGAGGCGCGGCCCCCGCTACCAATAGGAAGCGGAGAACGCGGCTTAGCGCACCCTTATGGTGAGTATCGGGGCGTGTTTTGATTTAAAGGTGGACTTCTCCTCTCATTTGGTGGCGCGACTAGCCTTCACTGCGACTTGGGTCCCCAGAACCCCCACCACCGGGACGAGGACGAGCAGTATAACGGCCAATTGGGCTATAGCTTACAGCGAGCCCACTAAGCTGCCCCATGAGTATAAGGCCCCCGAAAATGCTAGGTAGGCCTAATTAATCACCTACCAATTTTTTCTCATCAATCCCTCTGAGGAGTCATCTTTTTGACAACGCGTCAGGGATATTGACAATAAACAGGGGCATGCATATTTTTCACAGGGTCAGCTGTGACTGCCCTTGTCAGGGCGGGAGTACCTGGGGTACATAGGGACAGTGTCTCATTGTGATGCACCTCCCTCTACCTCCTGCCTGGTAAGCATATGACGCCTGAACACGGTAAGACCCACTTTCTTTTCGTATTCATTTAAGGCGGACTGCTGTTCACTAAGTCCTTTGAGGATACGTTGTGGTTAGGATTATTACCTCTTTCCTGACCTTTTGCATTTAGGCAACATGACCTTTAGTGCGGTTTTATGTGATTAAATAAAGTTATATTTTAGACACACATTTTTTCACCTCCCCCATTCTTCTGCTTTTTTTGTTTAAGACATTTATTGAAGGTGAACTCCTTGTGATTGTATTTATCTGGCTCGATTCCTATTTGCATCAGTGTTTACTTAGAATACCATGGTTGAAACTATTTTAGTCAATGTTTACTGACACTAGCCCGTATAAGTTTGGCATCGCTTTCTCTAAGAATCCAGTTTAGAAGTATTTGCGTAACTGTAACTAACTATAACTACCAGTCTTAGACATATTTATTTATTATTTTGGTTAACTTCACTATCAGTTTACAAGAATTTGAAACTTGCTAACTTACACTACCAGTGTTGGACCATTTGCACAGTGTTATCTCTGTGAAGATCCTGTCTATCCACATCCAGGTGGGACATCCTCGCATTTCACTTAAGATGGACCAGACATGGATTCCTGGACTTGGCTGGTCAGCATCTAAATAGTTGGTAGGAATGAAACAACCACTTACCTGAATTTAATTTGGAATTGTCAAACCTGCAGTACCTGAATTTAGACATAAAATGTCAAATCTGCACAAACCTAAATTTTATCTTGTGCTGTGTATTACAGCATTTAATTATTAAGTTTTATACTATTATTTTTTTGTTTATGGACTTTTAATATTACCGTATATACTCGTGTATAAGCCGAGTTTTTTCAGCACAAAAAAATGTGCTGAAAAACGTCCCCTGGCTTATACACGGTCTATACGCTTAAAATACTTAAAAAAATAATGACCGTATATCACTCACCCTCCAGTGGCCCCGATGTGCAGCGTTGCTCCCCCTATGTCGCGCGGCTCGTCTCAGGCTTCCGCCCGTCTACTTTCTACTGCAGGGCGGCCCGCCATGTTCATTCCCTGCGGCGCCTAGTATGACGTCAGCGCGGCGCGTCATACTAGGCGCCGGCCGAGACGAGAGAGCCGCCGACATCGGGGAGCATCGCGTGCCATCGGGCCACCGGAGGGTGAGTATATAAGTTTTTTTTTTTTTTTTATGCTGGGGCAAGCTGTTATACTACTGGGGCAGGCGATCTACCAGGGGAAGGCTTGGCTGGGCTGTATACTACTGGGGGCAGCTGGGTAACCACACGGGCAGGCTAGGGTGCTGTATACTACTGGGCGCAGTGCTGTATACTACTGGGGCAGTGCTGTATACACTACTGGGGGCAGGCTGTATACACTGGGGTGCAGTCTGATACTACTGGGGGCTGCTGTATACTACTACTGGGGGCAGTGCTGCATACTACTGGGGGCAGTGCTGCATCTACTGGGGTCAAGGTGCTGCGACTACTGGGGGCATGCTGTCATACTAATGGGGCAGTGCTGTATACTACTGGGGCAGCTGGGCTGGCTGTATACTACTGGGTGCAGGCTGGACTGCTGTATACTACTGGGGGCAGTCTAGACTGGCTGTATACTATAGGGGCTGGTTGGCTATATACTGGGGGGGGTCTGTGACCAATTGCATTTCCCCCCCTCGGTGGTAAAATTTGGGTCTCGGCTTATACTTCGGGTTGGCTGTATCTCGTATAAAGGTATGTTATGTTTTTTATGTACTTTCCCCTCAGCCATTTTGTCCAGGGCAAATGCTCTGTGTATTGCTGCTTTAATTTGTGTGCACTATATAAATAAAAGAATAAGTATTACCCCCTGCCATAACGTCATGGCTAGTAGTCTAGGGACAATCAATTTTCTGGCTCTGCTGCATGCCCAATCCGTGTATAGTCTGGGTCGTGTTGGACACCACCTGCCCATTAACTGAACTCATTTCTGATCTCTACTCTGAACACCCCATGACCTTGTTGATCACACATTGGTCTGGCATCTCAGTTTACACTAATGCACAATTTTAAAAATGAATGAAACATTATTTTTATGACATTTAAGATTCTTCTGTATTGCACATGACCAACCACTTATTGGTGAATTGCCAGACTATGTGATGAGTATTCACAGTCTGAAGATTCAGACTTTTGAAGAGAATAACAACTGAAATATGATTCACTTTTTTTAGTATTTGTTTTGTTTTGTAAATATTAATTTTTTGTTTGTAAACTAAAAAAAACTATTTTCCCACACAACACAAAATGACTGGTTTACCATTAGGGAACTTTGAGTGGGGGGCATCAAATATAAGTCAAACAAAACAGTTAAATGTAATAGGATCACTTTAAATACATAATAACCTATAGAGATGGGCGAATTTGTTGTAAATTCGGTTCGACCCGATTTGCCAAATTTTTCACAAAATTTAGATTCGACCCGAATCGATCATGATGAATCACTTCAAAAAACAGGTATTTCCTGGCTGAAGAGCCTGTAGGTGTTGTAGAACGTTGTGCCTGCTTAAATATGCAAAGGTGCAAAGGGAGCGTGGTTTGGTCTTCAAACATCCAGTTGGCTTCTGTATGTGCCCATGAAATTGAAGAGTGAAGCAATTCAAGAGTGGCGGCTACAATGGTGCGTGTCACTATGTATTACTATGACACCGCAAATGACAGCCGCTTCTCTTAGAATCGCTTCACTCTTCATTTTCTGGGCACATACAGAGGCCAAGTTCACCACAATAGCGAAGCAGAGAGTGGAGAGGGTTCGGCAGTATTTTGCATTGACGTCACTGATCATTTTGCCCTTCTTTTCACCCCATCATGGTCCGCTCTTCAATCGACAATATCCATCCTCAGTATTGCTAAAAAGCAAAAACAAACAGGAGTGGATCCAAAACAGAGATGACCAGTAAATGGGATATTTGCTTGTCCTCTGGTTATGTATCACTCCTCTTTGGGGCATCAAATCCTCAGGCTTTTCATCCGCTTCTGACAGATGAATAGAGGTAAAAATAACATAGTGGCAACATCATAGAGATTATGAGGTGGCAAAAACTGGTAGGCCACAGATGGCACAATGACAGAGCATGAGGTGGCGGCAGCAGCAGCAGAGGCCACAGAGAAGCATAATAAGTGTGGAGGTGGCAGCACCTGGTGGGCACCAGAGTGCACAATGACAGTGTAGAGGTGGCAGCAGCAGGCAGGGAGAGGGCCAATGACAGTGGAGTTGGCAGCAACAGAGTGGCAGAATGACATAGTGTGGAGGTGCAGCACTGTAGGCCCACAGATGGCACAATGACAAAGTGTGGAGGTGTCAGCAGCAGCATGAGGTGAGAGTGCCGATGACACATTCTGGAGCTGGCAGCATTAGACATTGTGCACAATTATGAAATTGAAGTTGGAATTTTCAATTAAATTTGAAGATTAGAGATGCCACAAGCATCATACTTTGCAGTTTTCTCCTGAAATATCATGTCTTTGCCAAAAAAGGAACTGCAAAGGGTGGCACCAGCAGCAGCATTAGTCACAGGTGTGGAGGTGGCGACGACATAGTAGGCACAGGGTGGCACAATTGACAGTATGGAGGTGGTGGCAGCCAGCAGCAAAGGCCACAAGTGCACAATGTATAGAGTGTGAAGGTGGTTTCAGCAGAGGCAGGAGCCCACTGGTGCAGCACCATGGAAAGCCACAGAGTGGCACAATGATACGGTGAAGGTGGTGGCAGCAGCAGGAGCCCAAAGAGTGTCACAATGAAGAGTTGGAGGTGGCAACACCATGGAAAGCCACAGCAGTGGCACATGACAGATTGTGTAGGTGGCGCAATTCGAGTCCCTGGTAAAGATGGTAGGAGGCGATGAGCAACTGGCAGAAAATGGGTGCATCAGGTGGATGGCAGAATCAGAAAGTGGCTGGGCAGATGTAGTTGAAATCCATATTATTTCTTTCTGAACGTTTGGGGGAGGTGTCTGCTGATCTAATCTGATGATAGGCTTGGTGTGTTGAAATCTGGCTGATCCAAGCTATCATCTTGCCAAGGTCGACTCTCCATTACGGTGGACAAGCGGGTTCTCCTTGCGGTACATGGGGTCCGCTTGCAACTGAACACCCTTTGATGCCACACTACTGTCCGGGCAGGACCTCTCTCTACTGCAAAACTTGCAAGTGAGGCCAAGCATCATGTTTGGCTGCCCAGTAATCCTCTACCTGGGGTAGTAAAGTGCTGTCTAAGTAGGCCACCACTGTCCTTCTCCTGCTGCTGCTAGTGGCGGCTACCCTCCTCACTAGGCAGGTGAAGGAAGTTGCTCATCAAGGGCTCCAGACTAATCTGTTGCTGATAGAGCTGCTACTAGCTCTACCCCCCCCAATGTCCACATAGCAGCGGTGGCAGTAGTAACGGTATCGATCACTGCAGAATCCCTTGGTCAGTACCTAACAGAGGATGGATAATGTGCACAAAGGCAGCGGCCACCTGTTTTTTCATATTTCTTCGCTAAAAGACAACCAGTTGTTCTCCCCTCGAAGCTGGAAAAAAGTTCAACTCCCAATTGCCACCTCTTGCTGGATAAGGGACAATGTCTATGCCCATAAAGAGTAGGGCCGTTGTGTCGCCACCATGGTGCGTCCAAACATGGTTTGGCAGGGGTTTTTCTCTACGATGTGTGATGTCACCAAGGTGTTCACCCACTCTCCTCCGCAGTTCCCTGAAAGTTTTTCCTATATATTCTAGACCGCATCTGCAAGTGACCTTGTATATGACACCGGTACTCTTGCAGTTAATGAAGTGTCTCATATCATAAATTTTGCCCGTAACATTACTGACAAAAGACTTGCCAGTTTGAATGTACGGGCATGCAATACACCCTCCACATTTATAGCTTCCCAGGATGCGCCTGTCAAGCCATGTGCCCTTCGGCTTTGGGGCCACAAAATGGCTATTGACTAGGCGATCCTTGATCGATCTTGTTTTGCGGAAGGTGATGAGCGGTCTGGGACCCACGATGTCCTTGATGTCCTGATCTAATAACAGAATGGACCAGTGTTTTTCCAGGATGTGTCTCGCCTCATCCGAACCATTATCAAAGGTGGCTATAATCCTAAGAGCACATTCTGCCTCCTTATTAGTTTGACGTACATTGTTAAGGAGATCAGTACGGCTCTTTTTTATACAACTCTGATATGCTTCCCTTAGTACTCCATCAGGGTATCCTCTTTCCAGGAATCTATTCCTCAGATCCCTGGCTTGTGACCGAAAGGTCGTCGGAGAGCTGCAGTTCCTGCGAATGCGATAATACTGCCCTTTGGGGATCCCTTTCCGAAGAGAGTACGGGTGGTGGCTATCCCATCTGAGTAGCGAAATTGTCGCTGTCGGTTTCCGGTAAACCGATGAATGTAATGTACCATCCTCGGATCTTGTGATTAAGATATCCAGAAATGGGAGGTTCGTGGTATGGATTTCTGAGGTAAATCGTAATCCAATATGATTGGAATTCAATGTGTTCACAAACTTACCAAAATCACACGGGTCGCCCTTCCAGAGGATGAAAATATCGTCTATGTAACGAAAAAACATTTCCACCTGTTCGATTCCCTGGGGTGGATTGTCACCCCAGATACGGGTAGCCTCCCACCAGCCCAGGAGCAGATTTGCGTACGATGGGGCACAGGGACTCCCCATCGCAGTGCCCCTGAGCTGGTGGTATATCTGGCCGTCAAAGAGGAACACATTTCTGGTGAGGTCCTGAATAAGTTTATTATGTGCCTGATATTGTATGCCCCTTGATGAGAGAAAGTACTCCACTGCCTCCAGCCCCTTTTCATGGGGGATGGAGGAGTAGAGGGCCTCCACATCAATACTGCCCAGATGGGTATTGGGCTCAGTAGTTAGTCCCTCTATGTGTCTTAGAAGGTCCGCCGTATCCCTTAAGTAAGAGGGAAGTGAGTAAACAAATGGGCGGAGGACTGTGTCGATATAGATGCCCACATTTTGGCTGACTGAATTCACGCCAGATACAATCGGCCTACCCTTGAGGGGAGACACCCCCTTATGAAGTTTCGGAAGGCAATAGAAGGTGGGCATAACAGGAGTTATGGGGTTCAAGAACTCGAACTCATCCTCACTAATTAATTTTTGCTGTTTTGCCAAGGTGAGAATATCACGTAATTCTTGTGAATAGTTCAGAGTTGGGTTCGTTCTTAGGACTTCGTAGCCAGAGCTATCCCCTAATATGTCCAAACACATTTGAACATATTAAGGTGTGTCCATTATTACGATGTTCCCACCTTTATCTGATGCTTTGATCGTAATAGTGGAGTCTTTTTCCAAACTACACAACGCATTAATTTCTTCTTTTGTACAATTGTGTGTAACATTGAGGGGTTTGATCTTTCTGAGGTCTGTACAGACTTTGTCAACAAAAACGTCTATGCAAGAGACGTCTCCTTGTGGGGGCATTCTAGTGCTGCGATTTTTTAGGGTGGTGAAGGGCCCTTGTCCCATTGGTTTGGGGTTTGAGTCCTCTAGACTAGCTAGAAGTCTCACATCGTCAAGCATGTCAGGTGGTATCCCTAATTCTTTACTCGATTTTTCGGCTCTTTTCTTAAAGAACTTTTGCCAGCTAAGTTTGCGTGCAAATAAATTTATGTCCTTGGTCCATGTAAAGGCATCAAAGTCTGATGTAGGGACAAAGGATAGGCCTTTCGAAAGAACAGCCATGTCACCCGCACTAAGTTCCCTATGTGACAGATTAATTACTTGGGGGGAGCGGTTGGGTTCTGAGCCAGGTTGCGATTTCTGAGGGGGTAGGGATTTTCTAAAAAACGAGCTGATGACCCTCTTCCTGTCCCTCTTCCTCCCCTCGGTCCACCCCTTCTGTTACCCCGTCCTCTCTTGTCCTTAGGTGGTCCCTCACCTTCTGATGTGTCGCCCTCAGTGGATGATATTTCGGTGTCTGTGGCCCGGGGTTGTGGACGTGAGTTAAGTACACTATAGGCCCTGTTTTCTTTAAAATCTTGAAGATCCCTCACGAACTGCCTGTGTTTTCTTTCTTTTAAGAAAAACTGATATTTTTCCACAGAATTTTTGAGAGTAGTTTCCTTACTCACAAACTCAGATTCCGTCTCGAATTTCCTAACAAGTTCAATTTGATCCTGTAATTTTTTATCCAACTTGTCCAGATTTATTTTTTCTTCCTCAAGAAGAATATTCATAAATCTAAGCGAGCTGGCTGTCGCCTCCTTTTCCCATTTTTTTGTAAGAGTTAAACTTCTTAATCGGTTGCCTGGAGTCAGAGTGATACGTAAGCCTCTCGGAACTATATTATTCTTTAGGTAATTCTCCAGGCTTTGAACTTCCCACCATGATGTGCACTGGTCTTTATAAATCCTAGTGAGATCTTTAAATGCTGTCTGGAAAGAAGGAGTGTATTTCTTTTGTATCAGTTCTTTTTCAGAGAATACGTCTTTTACCTCAGAGAGCCATAACTGTCTGTCAATGCCCGCCGCTAAGAAACCGGCCATCTCGTGATAAAACAACAATATATATGAATCGAGCCAGATAAATACAAATCAAAGTAGTTCACCTTCAATAAATGTCTTAAACAAAAAAAGCAGAATGGGGGAGGTGAAAAAATGTGTGCTAAAATATAACTTTTATTTAATCACATAAAACCGTCAGGGAATATTGACAATAAACAGGGGGCATGCATATTTTTCACAGGGTCAGCTGTGGACTGCCCTTGTCAGGGCGGGAGTAACTTGGGGTACATAGGGACAGTGTCTCATTGTGATGCCCCTGACCTCCTGCCTGGTAAGCATATGTACGCCTGAATCACGGTAAGACCCACGTTCTTTTCGATATTCATTTAAGGCGGACTTGCTGTTCACTAAGTCCTTTGAGGATACGTTGTGGTTAGGATTATTACACTCTGTTCCTGACCTTTTGCACTTTAGGCACATGACACTTTAGTGCGGTTTTATGTGATTAAATAAAAGTTATACTGATGCAAATAGGTCTACAAAGGATAATTTAAGTTAAGAAGTTTGCAAATAGATCTAAGACTGGTGCAAATACTTCTAAGAATGGTAGTGCAAGTTAACACTGATGTACCACTGACACAAATAGGTCCAATGCTCATACTGTAAGTTAACACCCATGCAAATTGGTCTAATACTGGTAGTGCAAGTTAACACCAATGTAAATATTTTTTAAGACTGGTAGTGTGAGGTAACACTGACACAGACATGTCCAGCATTCATAGTGTAAGTTAACACTGATGCAAGTATTAGTAAAACTAGTAGTATGAAGAAACACTGATGCAGTTACTACTGAGAACTATAAGGTAACACTGACACATCAGTCTAAGGCTTGTATTTTAACACTGTATGATGCAGTAATTTCAAATTGTACTGATAGTGTGCCTTTAAGATACTTCTGGATGATGGTGGAACTGTAAACTATACTGAGACTGCACCTTTAAGGTATGGCTGGATGATGCTGGAACTGCAAACTATACTAATACTATGTCTTTATAATATTGCTGGTTGATGATGGAACTGCAAAATATACTCAGACTGCACCTTTAACATATTACTCGATTATGCGGAATCTGCAAACTATACTGAGACTGCACCTTTAAAATATTATTGGATGATCCTGGAATTGAAAACTGTACTTAGACTGTGCCTTTGCAATATTTCTGGAAGATGGTGGAAATGCTAATTTTATTGAGACTGTGGGGGTATTTATCAAGCACTAACATATTATAGCCCTGCTGCCCCTTCGGAGTAGCTGGATACATCAAGTCTCTTGATGTAACTGTTGGGTAGATGTGCAGTGTCTTATTCCTATGCAAGGTCCTACCAGTCTTAGAATGTAGTGCAGCCAGTGACTTTTCACGTGTGAGAAGTTTCTGGCTACAGCAAGTGCACCAGCATGATACAGGAATGCCCCCTGGTGTGTAGGTAGCAAAAAGTGGAAAATAAATAAATTGTGTGCCCGAACAGCAACGCAAAACACAAACAATGGCAGCTGGGGATCGTGGGGATCATGGTTGCCAATCAGTTAATTCAAATTGGACCAAAATTTTGCTGGTCGGACCCACTACTCAGTATATCACGCAGTAGATGTCGGCAATTCTCAAATAGTTTATGAGTTATATACATATGAGCATAGAATTTCATATTAGCACATCTGTATCACATTTTAAATTTACTGTACTTTTCATAAACAGAAATGTCTATTAAATCCACACAGAATAACAAATGAATGCAGGAACCAGTTGGCTATTATTACTATTCTATTATTATTGCAGGAGGAATTCAGATATAAGAAGTTCAATAGCTTTCATCATTCTTTTACGTGCTGAGGTTCTGCCATTGAAGAATAAGGGATTTGCATTTAAAGTTTAGAACACTGGATACGCCATGAGTCAGTGCGGGATCAGCCTAACATACATTAGTTTGAGTGTCACCTGCTGCAGCCTTACAGAAAAAAATAAGTGTGATGAGGAAATTAGCATTTTACTACCGTATTTCCCCGATAGTAAGACACTCCCGATAGTGAGACATAGTGGGTGTTTTAGGGGGGTCGGCTAATGTAAGACATACCCCGAAAGTAATACTTAGCTCGAGCAGTTTTCCGACGGATGCGGACAGAGCCAGGAGCTTCAGCCTCTTTATGTCACTGCCGCAGCTCCCGGCCCGATAGAAGACTATGTGACCGGAGCTCAGCTACTCCGTACAGGCTCCGATCACATGGCAGAGGAGACAGCCTGCACACTGTGCACTCTGCAGCAGCTTCCTGCTCTGTGCTGCCGTCTGTGTTACTAGAGCAGCATCTCCCCCTCCTGTGTAGCTGCTAAACTCTGCTACATCAGTCGGAACAGGAGTGGAAGGGGCAGGGGAGTACATGTCAGCTTGGACCAGCCTCTACTCAGCCCTGCAGTCAGTGCCCATCAGAAATACTGAAAAATATGTGTGTTTATGTGTAATGTGTATGTAGGTGTGATGTCTGATCTATATATGAACATTGTGTGCTTTTCACATGTATAATGTATGAATGTAGTGTGTGTCAGTGTGTTTGCTTGCACAATTTTATGGTTTGTGTTAAAACACCCATCCCCCCCTGCACTGTGTAAACCCCCTACTCTGTATAACCCACCCACACTGTATAATGCCCCCTCGCACTGTATAACCACCCCTGCACTGTATACTGTCCCTACTCACACTGTATAATGCCCCTACTCTGTATAACCCAACCACACTGTATAATGCCTCTACTCTGTATAACCCACCCACACTGTATAATGCCCCTACTGTGTATAACCCACCCACACTGTATAACCACCCACACTGTGTATAACCCACCCACACTGTTTTGGGCTGAATACCATACTGTTCAGGTTGTTAATAAATGTTAATTTTATGGTTAAAACAAAAATCGACATTTTTTTTCCAATATCGCAAAATATTCCAAAATCTTACTTTCCCAAAAGTACTCACGATTTCCGTCACGCACATGCTGGCGCCGATGCGCCACAATCCGATCGCATGCGCCAAAATCCCGGGGCAATACAGGGGAAATCGGCGCAAATCGGAAATATTCGGGTAACACGTCGGGAAAACGTGAATCGGGACCTTAGTAAATGACCCCCACTGTCTTACTTTTGGGGAAACACGGTAATCATAAATTTGCTAGCAGTTGAGGCCCATTGGAGACACCTGCCATTTATAACAAAAGGACTCTATCCATTGAGTTCTACCCCTGTAGATGAAACAGACAATGGCATCTGCGTTTTAAGACACAAATGCCATTGTTAGAGTGAGTACAACACAGCACACTTCACACTGTGGCCTCAGATGCACAGCGAGGGGAAGACAGGAGAGAAAATGCAGGAGCAGACAGAGGTGAGTAAATGTTTTCATTCTTTTTAACTGCCACAATTTAAATTGTGCCGCTGTGTGATGAAATAAATTGAGGGGTCCTAAATGTAATGTAATAATGTAATAATTTTGTGGGGATAGGAACTATAAATTTTTTGGCTAAAAACAGTGGGCAAAAGTTAGTAAAGTGCTATGAGAACTTGTTATTAGGTGTATTAGTTAAAATCTGATGAAAGGTTACCTTTAATTATGGGGGTTTAGGAAATGTAAAAATTTGGGGGGTGCCATATGCAATGTAGCAACTTTTGGGGGTCCAATTTGTAATGTAACAATTTGGGTGTGGCTATATGTCATGTACTAATTTGGTATGGAGCCTATAGTTAATGTAATCATTTTGGGTGGAGAGCTATATGTAATATAACAATTTGAGCGGGTCTGTATATGTAATGCCCTAATTTGAGGGGCAAAGGTTATGTATAATGTGCTGGAGGAGCCTATACATAATATGGCAATTTGGTGGGACCCTACATCATGTAAAGATTAAATGGGCTATAAATAATGTAATTATTTTGAGGGGGCCTAAATAATTGGGGTACTGTATTTATTTAAGTTAAAGTATATAGTATATACTAACTGTAGCTCCAGGCATTTCCTGGGATAGTAAATAACTGCTCTTAGCAATAACAAAATAGAATGGGATAAGAAAAAAATATTTTATGCATGTTTCTTTAGACCTCAGACCATCTGTCACTGACTGTCCCTTTTTTATAAACTTTTGGACTGTCTCTGTCTCTCACCGTCTCTTTGTGTAACTGTCTGTCTCTGGCTGTCTCTTTCGGTGACTGTCTGTCTCTGGCAGTCTCTTTGAGTAACTGTCTCTGACATGCTCATTCAGTAACTGACTCGAACACTCTCATTCGAGTGGCTGACTCGGACACTCTTATTCCAGTGACTGACTTGGACACTCTCATTCCAATGACTGCCTTGGAAACTCTCATTAGGGTGTCTCTGACACTCTCATTCAGTGACTGACTCGAACACTCTGATTCCAGTGACTGACTAGGACACACTCATTCCAGTTACTGACTTGGTCACACTCATTCCAATGACTGACTTGGACACACTCGTTAAGGTGTCTCTGACACTCTCATTCGAGTGACTGACTATGAGTGTCTCATTCGAGTGACTGACTCGGACAGTCTCATTCGAGTGACTGACTCGGACAGTCTCATTCGAGTGACTGACTCGGACAGTCTCATTCCAGTGACTGACTCGGACAGTAATCGAGGGTTCTCGGGATGTCGCAGTAACGGAACTGACTCGGACAGTCTCATTCCAGTGACTGACTTGGTGCTAGCCAATTTGCCGGAGGCTTCAAAAACTCTTCCGAAGACCTGAGGCTGTGTCTGTTATAAACCCTATCATACAATGGTGCAATCAGCACATTGTAATAAAGGAGGAGAAAACCCCATATCTGCCATACCCGCAGTATGGAAGTACACCTCACCCCGGCCACTTATTAGGTACACCTGTCCAACTGCTCGTTGACATGTTAATTTCTAATCAGCCAATCACATGGCGGCAACTCAGTGCATTTAGGCATGTAGACATGGTCAGACAGTCCTCCTGCAGTTCAAACCGAGTATCAGTATAAGAAGAAAGGTGATTTGAGTGCCTTGAACGTGGCATGGTTGTTGGTGCAGTAGGGCTGGTCTGATTATTTCAGAAACTCGATCTACGGGGATTTTCACGCACAACCATCTAGGGTTTACAGAGAATGGTCCGAAAGAAAAAAACATCAGTGGAGCGGCAGTTCTTGGGCGGAAATGCCTTTTGATGCAGAGGTCAAGGAGAATGGCAGACTGGTGTCGAGCTGATAGAAGGCAACAGTGACTCAAATCGCCACTTGTTACACCAAGGTAGGCAAGAAGCATCTGCTGAACGCACAGTCCGTACCCGAACGATTTGTGGGCAGATGGGCTACACAGCAGCAGAAAGACCGCACTGGGTGCCACTCCTTTCAGCTAAGAACGGAAACTGAGGCTACAATTGCACAAGGCTCATCGAAATTGACGTGGAAGATTGGAAAAACGTTTGCCGTCTGTCAGATGAGTCCCGATTTCTCTGCTGCGACATTCGGATGGTAGGGTCAGAATTTGGCGTCAACAACATGAAGCATGGATCCATCCTCCTTGTATCACGTTCGGCTGGTGGTGGTGTTATTGGTGTGGGGAATATTTCTTGGCACTCTTTGGGCCCCTTGGTACCAATTGAGCATCGTTGGCAACGCCACAGCCTACTTGAGTATTGTTGCGGACCATGTCCATACCCTTTATACCACACATGTACCCAACATCTATGGCACTTCAGCAGGGATAATGCGCCATGTCATAAGCTGGAATCATCTAAGACTGGTTTCTCTTGAACATGACAATGAGTTCACTGTACTCAAATGGCCTCCACATTCACCAGATCTCAATCCAATAGAGCATCTTTGGGATGTGGTGGAACGGGAGATTCGCATCATGGATGTGCAGCCGACAAATCTGCGGCAACTATGTGATGCCATCATGTCAATATGGACCAAAATCTCTGAGGAATGCTTCCAGCTTCCATTCGCAAAGTGCCAATGCGACAATTTAAGCAGTAACTTATTACTCCCTGCTCTGTCACAGGTTTAAATTGTATAGGCACCTGAGGACACCATCCCAAGTAGAAAGAAGGAGAAGAAGTTGGGATTATCATTGTAGCTTCCTTCTAGGGTCCTGGGCTGCCTGGGACTGCAAGAGGCCTTGAGTCCTGGCAAACTCTATCCTGGGGTGATGCCGCAGGTGCCCATATAGAGGGCTCTGACTGCCACCTCTGGCACCTGTGCCAAAGCATCGCCACCACTGACCTAGGGTTAAAGTACCCTAGGGAGTCTGAAAAATAGTTAAAGTAAAAAAACAATTGAAAAAATTTATAATAAAAAACCTTAAAATTCAAATCACTACCCTTTCCATAGAACTGATATAAATATAAATAAAAAGTCAAAATCATAAACACATGAGGTATCACCGTGTCTGAAAATGCCCGATCTATCAAAATATAATAAAGAAGAATATCACCCAATGGCACTTTTTTCCTATTTTGAAAAATATAAAAAATTCAATAAAAAGTGATCGAAAGGCTGTACAGTCCTAAAAATGATAGCAATGAAAATGTAATTGAAAGAAGCACACAATGACACTACCCTCTGCTCTAAAGACTGAAGTATGAAAAAGTTATTAGTGGTAGAAGATGGCGCAAAATCCCCCCAAAAATTTTTGTGCAGGATGTTTTACTATTTGTAAATGTATGAAAATATTATAAAACCTATACACATTTGGTATCCCCATGATTGTACCAACCCAGAGAATAAAGTAGACATGTCATTTGGGGCGCACAAGTCTATTTTTCAGACCTGACATGTTTTACCTTGTTTGATAATAACTTCTGAAAACTTTAAGTTACTACTAATAAGATTTTGAGATTGTGCTTTATTTCAGTAGTAAATGTTGGTTGAAAAAAAGGGAAATGTAGCAGAATTTTTTTTTAAATCTGCAATTTTCCTAACTAACATTTACCATAGCTCTGCATTATATTGGGATAAGTTTGTAAACACTTAGAATTTTCTAGGATTTTAGGAGACTTACAACAGTAAGAATTTTTTAGGAACATTTTTTAAACCGTGTTTATGAACTACCGTATATACTCAAGTATAAGCCGAGTTTTTCAGCCCTACTTGGCTTATACTCAAGTGTATAAAAACTAAAAAACTACTGCCGGAAACACTGTCGGGAAGCTGGGTGCCGATCTAAGAAGCGAGCCGGGGGAGAAGAGGACGTTGGAGGTGAGTTCTAAATTTATTATTTTATCTGGGGCATCGCTGGACATTTTATTTAAAGGGGGCACTGCTGGACCTTTCTTTAAAAGGGGCAGTACTGGACATTTCTTTATAAGGGGGACATTTCTGTTAAAGGGGGCACTACTGGACATTTCTTTAGAAGGGGGAACTGCTGGACTTTTTTTTTTTTTTAAAGGGGCACAGTTGGACTTTTTTTTTTAACGGGCGCTCTGCTGTACATTTCCTTAAAGGGAGCTCTCCTGGACATTTCTTTTTAAAGGGGGGCTCTGCTGGACTTTTTATTGATGAGGGGAGGCTGCTACTGGATATTTTATTAAAAAGAAATTGGTGCATTTTACACCCTAGGCTTATACTCGAGTCAATACGTTTTCCCAGTTTTTTGTGGCAAAAATAGGTACCTTGGCTTATACTCGGGTCAACTTATACTCGAGTATATATGGTATTTCAATTAAGAAAGGGCTTTTTAAATGATCTTTCAATAAGAAACCACCATAAATGACTCCATTCCCAGAAATGCCCCCATTCAGCTTTTCAAAACCACTAATAGAAAGTTTGTTAACCCTTTGGATGTTTCACAGGAAATTGAAGAAAAATAGAAGTAAAATTTTGAAAAATTATTTTTTTCAATATTATATTAATTTAGACCTAAAATTTACAAATTATCAGTAGGAAAAACGAAAAACACAAACCACAATTTGTTGCACAATTCCTCCTGAGCATGAATATATCCTACATGTGGGTGTAAATTGCTTTTAGGGCACATAGCAGACACAGAACAGAGCTGCCATTTTGGCTATTATGTGGTATTTGTTTTCTGAAATGTTTATGCCACCATCATTGCATTTAAGAATAAAGATCTGGGGATGGAAACAATGAAAACAAGTACTGTATAACCTCAGTATAAGCCGACCCGAGTATAAGCCAGACCAAAAACTGTGAAAAAAACTATTGAATTCGAGTATACAGCCGAGGGTGGAAATGCATGGTCACAGACCCCCCCCCACAGTATATAGAGCCAGCCTTCCCACGTGAGATACAGCTTGCCCCCATTAGTATACACTTGCCACCGTATATATCAGGCTTGCCCTCATATTTACAGCTTGCCCCCAGTATTAACAAGCCTGCCCCAGTAGTAAACAGCCTGCCCCCAGTTAGTATCCAGCCAAGTCCCACCGTAGTAAACAGCCAGCCCAGTAGTATACAGCCTGCCCCCAGGAGTATACAGTAATGTAATGGTCGTTCTTGTGAAGATCATAAAGTGTCTCTGGTGGATGAATTGCATTAACAACATCATACAGTGACATAGTGCTTTCCTTTGGTAAAACAGGATCCACCACCGGCTTCAGGAACCCACTCCACGTCTCCAAACATTCATTCTGAATGTCGAGTTTGTTAAACCGAGCCATCTAGAGGCGTACGCTGGCATTATGTGAGGCCAAAAACAGCTGTGTCCACATTCCGCAGAAACCGGGAAGAGTAACCTCCGGAGACGAGGTGGCTTGACTGCGCGGCGTATTAGATGTATCTCATGGCATTGCCATCCTTAAGATCGGGTGCCCTGTCCCACGTACAAGCAATCGGAGCTAAGAGGTAAGTATCATAATACTAATGTTCCGTTGCTCTATAGTGGGCAACGGTGTGAACCCTTGCAAAACGGAATCACAATTGCCTGTACTACCCGCTTGGTGCAACGTCCGTCAAGAAAAAAAAAAAACTGGTAGTATTGTACTACCACCAAGGAAACCTGATCTGCCAGAAAGGGTATAATAATCCCACCTCACAAGTTACATATACACTACCGGGGTACTTTACAGGGAAATGATCAATGAGAAAAATTGTTGGGTTTTTTTTGCTTACAAAAATGTTTACGAACAATTGTTTTTACAAAAAGGAGACGTGGAGTGGGGATGGTCCACTCCGATGGGGTCATTAAAGGAGCAATCTATCTCTGTAGGAATAGAAAAAAACAAACATTAATGGATATAACAGGGTTTCTCCTAAAACTACATATGTATAACAACATGTGTTATACATAGATGTCAGGATATACAATTCATGTTACAGGAAAAATGAAATTATCAGAAGTATTACAAGTCTTAATGGTCCACAAGATAACGTATATTGTGGATGAGTGGTAAACAATCATTAGGGTCTGTATTAGATAATAATTGTGACATTATATTCTACATTACCCCTTCCGACATTTGACGTAATAGTAGACTCGCTGCGGAGGTTGGTTACCGCAAAATGCAGTACTATTACGTCAGGCTTCTGGCAGCCGGCTCTGAAACGGAGCCGCGCCAGAAGCTGCAGGTGTCAGCTATATATAACACCCGCGATCGGAGATTTCTGTTAAAAACATTACATAAATGTCACAAACATTACATAAAATAATTTTTTAATAAAAATAATTAATTAAATAAATAAAGTTAGAGTCCCCTAAAAAAAAATATTCCCTATCACATGCAATAAGTGAAAAAACCACAAAAACGCCAAAAAAACCCTATTTGTATACGCCGGTCCGTAAAACAATCTTACAATAACTCGAAAACATTATTGGACCACCTCGGTGAAACGCCGTAAAAAAAAAACCCAAAACACGCGCATCCAAAATGTATTTTTCATAATCTACTACACAAAAATGTTTCTAAAAAGCTGATCAAAAAAGTTATGTGCGTACACAAATGGTACCACTGAAAAGAAAGTCAACACCTAAACTAGCTTGTCAACCAAAAAATATTAAAGTTACGTCTCCGAAAGATGGTGATGACAAAAACCAAATGAGTATTTCCCGCTATATTAGTTTTTATCCGTAAAATTGTAAAATAAATGAAAAAACTATATAAATGAGGTATCACCGTAATACGTAGTGACCTATAGAATGAAGATATTAATATATATTTTTGTGTACGTACACCAACAAAATACGAAAAGAAACTAAAACCCAAATTGCAATTTTCTTTTCACCCATCATTCAAGAGGTTAAGATAAATTCATCATAAGATCTAATGACCACTAAAAATGAGTATTTTGTAAAGTGCATCTCATGTGCAAGAAAATAAGCCCTTATAGGTTCCACAAATTCCAAAAAAATAAAGATGTATAAGCCAATAAAATTGACCATGGCATAATCTGCTCTGAATGGCGCACTTCCATCGTTCGATGGCCCTGGTCGTGTGCCCATACAGAGGTTACCACCAACAATGGGGTAATTATTATACCTGAAGAGATTGGGTATCAAATTTTGGGGCCGTTGTTGGTATTTTATCCACTGAGGAATTTGTAACATTTTTTGAAAACTATAATTTAGCCAAAAAAATTTACTTTCAAAATTGCATATCCCGGATTTTGTTTTAAACCCTGTACAACAATTAAAGGGTTAACAAACTTCATAAAGTTGTTTCACTACGTTGAGGGGCGGTAGTTTCTATAATGGGCAATTTATGGGGTACGTTTATTTAGGTCTCTCAAAGTGATTTGAACCCCATGACGTCCCTCAATAGCAGGATTTGCGTTTTTTTATGAAAAAAAAAATGTGAAAAATCACACCTAATGTTCAAAGGCCACATAACATCTCTAAAAAATAAGAGTATGCATAAAAAACCATGTCCAGAAATAGACTTTAGTTGAAATGTTAGTTATTACGTTTTTTTGTGGTTAGACGTCATGTATGGAAAAAGTAGAACATTTTGAATTTCACAAAATCAACAATTTTTTCCAAATGTTTCACCAAATATCTGGATTTCTCATAAATAACTGCAAAACATACACCAACAATTTTTCAAAAACCTGAAGTACGATGTGTCACGAGAAAACACAATTTAAAATACTGTGTATATGTTCAGCCTGTCCCCAGTAGTATACAGCTTGCCCCCAGTAGTATACAGCTTGCCCCAGTAGTATACAGCTTGCCCTCAGTAGTATACAGCTTGCCCCCAGTAGTAAACAGCCTGCCCCCAGTAGTAAACAGCCTGCCCCCAGTAGTATACAGCCAGTCCCCAGTAGTAAACAGCCAGTCCCCAGTAGTATACAGCCTGCCCCCAGTAGTATACAGTAGTAATGTCGTTCTTGTGAAGATCATAAAGTGTCTAGGTGCGATGAAATTTGCAGTAACAACAATATAAAGTGACATAGTGCTTTCTTTGTAAAACAGGATCCACCCATCGGCTTCAGGACCCAATCCACGTCTCCAAACATTCATTCATGAATTAAGTTTGTTTAACCGAGGCCATCTAGAGGCGTACGCTGTCATTACATGTTGAGCCAAAAACAGCTGGTTCACATTCCGCAGAACCGGAAGTGACCTCACGGAGCGAGGTGGCCTTGACTGCGCAGGCGTATTAGATGTATCTCATGAGCAGTGGCCATCTTAAGATCGGGTTGCCCTGTTCCCACGGTACAAGCAATCGGAGCTAAGAGGTAAGTATCATAATACTAATGTTGCCGGCGTGTGCTATATAGGTGGGCAACTGTGTGGAACCCGTGCGGGTGAGCGGGGGGTTTTTGTAATCTATATCCACTGAGAATTTGTGTACTTTGAAACACAGTATTAAGTTAGCCAAAAAATTGGTACGACATGGCAGCAAATCCGATTTTGTTTTAACCCCTGTAAACATTTAAAGGGTTTAACAACTTCATAAAAGTTGTTTCACGTACGTTGAGGGGCGTAGTTTCTCTATAATGGGGCAATTTATGGGTTACTTTTATTTAGGTCTCTCAAAGTGATTTGAAACCTGAGCAGGTCCCTCATAGCAGGATTTTCGTTTTTTAATGAAAATGTGAAAAATCACACCCAATGTTCAAGGCCCATAACATCCATCAAAAAATAAGATATGCATAAAAAAACCATGTCCAATAAATTAGACATTTAGTAATGTTAGTTTTTTACGTTTTTTTTGTGTTATGACTATGTATGGAAAAGTAGAACATTTGAATTTCAAAAAAATCAAAAATTTTTTTTCCAAATTTTCACCAATAATCTGATTTTCTCTAAAATGCAAACATACCACCAAAATTTTTCAAATAACCTGAAGTACGATGTGTCACGAGAAAACAATTTTAAAATCCTTGGATATGTTAAAAGCGTTTTCCGAAGTTACAAACCAGCGTTCCGTAAGTTATAATGACACAGGGCACTAGGGTGAGATTTTTAAAAAATTGGCCCTGATATACCTCGATATAAGCACCCGAGTTATAAGCCGCGACCAAAAACTACTTAACTGTGAAAACAATAGTATATGACTGGTACTAAGCCGAGGTGTTGGAAATGCATTGTCACAGACCCCCCCCCCCAGTATATACGCCCTTCCCAGTCAATCGTTGCCCATAGTATACCCGCTTCCCAGTAGTTATACAGCGTTGCCCCCCGAAGCGATACGCTTGCCCCAGTATCAAGCAATGCCCCAGTATTACAGCTTGCCCCCAGTAGTTATTAGTAGCACCGTCCCAGTAGTAACGCCCAGTTCCCAGTAGTATACAGCCTGACCCCAGAGATACAGTAGTATGTCGTTCCTGTGAAGATCATAAAGTGTCTAGGTGCGATGAAATTTGCATGAAACAACAATATAAAGTGACATAGTGCCTTTCTTTGTAAAACAGGATCCACCCATCGGCTTCAGGACCCAATCCACGTCTCCAAACATTCATTCATGAATTAAGTTTGTTAAACCGAGGCCATCTAGAGCGTACGCTGTCATTACATGTTGAGCCAAAAACAGCTGGTTCACATTCCGCAGAACCGGAAGTGACCTCACGGAGCGAGGTGGCCTTGACTGCGCGCAGGCGTATTAGATGTATCTCATGAGCAGTGGCCATCTTAAGATCGGGCTGCCCTGTTCCCACGGTAACAAGCAATCGGAGCTAAGAGGTAAGTATCATAATACTAATGTTGCCGCGTGTGCTATATAGGTGGGCAAATGTGTGTGAAACCCCGTGCAAACCCCCACACAGTATAAACCACAGCTTAAACATAAAGAATTCCTAGACAGCTTTTTAATAGAGGTTAAGCTAACAACTCTTTGCAATACTGATGATAAAGTGTAATAATGCACATATTAAACATATCTGTAAATATAATTGCTGAGACTGTGTTTGAACCACCACCTCAAAAATATTATTTTTTACCAAAAATAAATGCAGGCAAACATAAGCTTTGTTTATTACAAACAGAATATGTAGAAGGGATTGTTCTTTGTGGTATTGCAAATGCCAACTACTCATCCAGTAAATATTTAAACATTTTTGTTGTTCATAATATGTGTATATACAGTATAATGCCATATTACTAAAGGTCTATGTTATGGAGTTGCTGGTAAAATACTTGTTTAGTGGAAAGCTGTTCCTCCCTATTCCCACAAACACGTCTCAAAATAGAGCAAAGAAAGCAACCCTGACTGGGTCCGGGGGGCTGGAAAGGGTCTGCATCGTTGGGCAGCAGAATGCGGGCCATGAGAAAGGATAGTCAATCAGTCCATTTGGATCTTTAAGACAGTGCGGGAGGCAGGACCCAGACTGGAGGTAAGTAATATGTTTTTTATTTTAAATGGCTGTTACTGGATAGTACATATATGGGGGGAGGGCATCCTGTATATAATATAGGGAAGGGGTTCTGTGCTGGACAGATTATATGTTACATATTAGTATTATATGTTATATAAATATATCATATTATACGGAAGGTGGAAAAATGGGCTCTATACAGCATTATACTAGGGAGGGACAAGCTCTTCCTAGAATATTATGGTGGGGGCTACTCCTGGAAGGTATATAATAAGGGACTCCTGGACAGTAATAATTAAGGTGATGGGGGCTCCTGAACAGTATATATATTTGGGGGTAGGGTTTTTGGACAGCTATTTATAGGGAGGGGGCTCCTCTGGACATAGATTGCGGATGAGGACTAATGGACAATATATTTAGGGGAGCTGCTACTCTTTATACCTCTTTATACAGTATATTATAAGGGTTTCCCCTCCTGGACAGTATATTATAAGGTGATTAAACATAAATTAATAAGAGAATGTGTGTTGTTACAAAATGTATTTTAATGAATAATTATATATTGCCTATAAATTAGGACATAGTTTGACATTATACTGCAGTGACTGTGGTATTTTAGGGGCACAGTAGTGGCACACACAGTGAATACATCTTGTGGTGAATTCTATAACAATAATAATGAGTGGAAGAAGTTATCAAAGTTGTGTTAAATTGTCATCTGTGAGGAGCCCACAAATGAAGACCAGGACAGATCAGAGGGTAGAAGGTTGAAGCTACGACTGATTTATACAGTAAGTGATCATCACTGAGTAGAGATATCAATTTTGTTCACCTCTTAACATAAATCACGAGGGGGATACGAGAGTATGCTACGTGGTTAAAACATAACCTTTATTAAAACTGCCCTAAAAATAGAGATACAAAAATAACAAACTAGGAGAACTAGCTGTAGATAGAGAGGGATCCCAGTATCTCCATTAAGTGCATAGAGGGCACCCTGAGGGTGGTTCTCTCTCGTGAGGCAACAGACTCTCTTCTAAACATCAGCAATTGGCCTCCAATACATATTTGATTCTAGCATGTATCAACATTTATCATGTTTAAGTTGGGGTTGGATCTTGACTTTTATAACAGTTTAGTGTATCTAGCTTTGTTATCTCTTAATTTAGGCATTTTTAATAATGGTTATGTTTTAACCACTTAGCATATTCTCGTATCCCTCAGTGATTTATACAGTAAGTGATGGAGTGCAATACAGTTTGCGGCTTAGGTTAGGCGACGGGTTTCTCCATCGAATTAAATAAGGTCTGCATGGGCCCACCATGCAGGGAAGAGAGCGTGTCTATGATGTGATGTGACACGGTATCTATGTACCTGCAGAGGGCGGGGATTCCTCCCTCCCTTAGCACCATGCCATCTTTAATGCCGTCTGGCATGGCCGCCATTAAATGCACCACTGTGTTTTTATGGATCAATGTCCTTGGGGTGAACAGCTTGATATCATTTGCACTCGTTTGATTTTCCCCTGATGAAAGATCCTCCTTTCTGGTTGGTCTGGAAAGTGTGGGAGGCATTTGCAGGCAGACCTAGAATTTTAGGTGTATATGGATCTTTGGGAATGTTCTGTCAGGACAGAGCTTTTTGGGGAGCAGGGACAGAGCAGTTACAGGGAGACTTAGATGCAGTATGTTCATCTACTCCTGGTTTGGGACTTCCTGTGGCAACAATGGTTTTATGTACGCTCTTCAGTTCGGCTTCTACTTTCACATTGGTTGAGATCTTTCCATTTTATTATTACCTACATATTTGTGATCTTCCCTGTTGTGCATTGTGGATTGTATTGATTAATAACTCTCCATCTGGGTGTGTTGACAGATGGAATGTGGTCTAGGTCTGTAGTATTTTAATGTTTTGCATAATTTTAAGTTTGTTTATTTCGTTATTTGGCTGGTGATTTAAGTTTTGAATTGATATTGTAATGAAGTTGACCTCTCAGATATACCTTTTGTTAACAAATGTAAAACAATAAATAGTGGAAAAAAAAAAAGTGGAAAAAGTAAAAAAACAAACATCTGTAAAAAATATAAAAAATTATTCCCAGCGGTAAACCCATGGAAAAATGTGCTCAAGTGTCCGAATCGCCACTTTTTTGCTGTTTGCTACACATATAAAAAAAGTAATGAAAATGATCTAAAGGGTCACAGTCCCCAAATGGTGGGCAACTCCATACTCCTAAGTATGAAAAGTTATTGGAGTCAAGAATATGGTAAAAGTAATAATTTTGGGGGGTACAGAAGGTTTTAATTTTTTGTAAAACCTTTAATGCCAAAAAATAAAACTATTAATTTGGTATCCCTATGACCATATCGAATCAAAGAACATATTACAGTGCCATTTGGATGTCAGTGAAAGATTTGAGACACTCCCAAGAAAATGGCGCAAAATTGGGTTCTTGCCAAATTTTATATAATATTTCCACTTACCCGAACAAGGAATGGATTGTAATACCTAAGGGGTATTCTCGTGGGCATCACATTCAGTTTGATTAATCTGCCATTAATAAACATTTCTTCATTGGATGTTATTAAAAAAAATAATCCTGTGTGAAGATAATGTTCTGATAAATGTAGTCCCACTCTGGCAGCGGTGGCCAGACTTGCACATGAGTCCTGCCGGACCACCAGGATTCAGCAATCATTACCCCAGGACTGCTGTGCGACATACAGTAACTCCGGACATTTATATACAATAACCATTTGTTTATTTGTGCAATCTCCAGGAGAGTGTGGCCGTATCCGAGGAAGCTATTCGTTTCTAAGGGACCACATGACTAATTTATGAGAAAAATTATCTTCAACAGGACATTTTTTTTAATAACATGTAATTGAAGAAAGTTTATTAATGGCAGATTAATCAAACTGAATGTTAATGCCCAGATGAGAATACCCCTTTAACTAGGAGAAAATTTCTATGAGAAAGAAGCCCTCATTCAGTCTTGTACACGGAAAAGTAATCAGTTATTGATTTTGAATGTGGGGAGCGAGGGTAAATGTTATAGTTAGTAATTTAATGGGTAATAAGACATCAGTTTGAAAAACAGAACATTTTGAAGCTAATCTTTCAAGTATTTACCAAATTCACCCTTTTTTCATTAATAAAAAAAATAATCAACCAAATTTCTCACAACTTGAAGTACAAAATTGGCCGAAACATAAGAACAAAACACTTGGGTAAGCGTTCTAAAGTTATAACCGAAAAGTGACATGCTGGTTTTGAAAAATAGGCTTTGGGCATCAAAGGGCAAATGGGATTGGTAAGTAAGGGGTTATTAAGTGGGACTTAATGGACTGATGAGATGGGGGCAGCAATGGTATATGGGGGAACCCAATTTAAGTTGCACCAGGGTCCACTGGGGACATGATCCCGGTAAAATTGTTTTC
Organism: Engystomops pustulosus; assembly: GCA_019512145.1. NCBI lineage: Eukaryota > Metazoa > Chordata > Amphibia > Anura > Leptodactylidae > Engystomops > Engystomops pustulosus. The sequence goes on along the minus strand of CM033646.1, from coordinate 82,802,441 downwards.
ATTTGCTGATGTGCTACAGCCTCTTTGCTGCTGTCAGATAAAATAAGATAAGAAAAAAAAAAGGAATTTATGTCAAAAGTTATGTCAGCACAGGAGACAACACGTATTTGGGAAATCTTCTTTATTGCATTACATGTTGCATTCCAAATACAGTGGCAGAATAAAATCAGATTGATGTGTTTCGACACTACCGCATTAGTCCTGATCATGACACACCATACACCGTGTGTCTCGTGCTGGACAAGTAACTTTTTGGCATTGAAAGATTTATGTGGACTTCGGAGTTGTCTTGTTCTCTAACCGACACCGAGCATTGGGTGGAAATATATTGCTCGTGGGTGAGCCGCTTTCAGTTTTCTTTTCTGGACCTTGTCAAAAGACATATGATTTTTTTTGGACACTGACTTTGCAGGTCCCTTTACATGATTAACCCTTTCCTTACTGAGCTTATCATCTGCAGGAAAAATTGTACTTTCTAGTGACCATTTGTATTTTGTAGTCGTATAGGGAAGCTCGAACAAATATGCAAATGTGGTATAATTGCCAAGACAGTTGCGCCATATCCTACAGGCTTTGTTTTTACACTTTTCCTGTGCAGTTCAAAATAACACATACTCTTTATTCATTGGGTTGGTACGATCAACAGAGATACCAAATTTATATAGGTTTTATTATGTTTTAAATGAAAAAAAAGTATATTTTGTCCAAAAAAGTGCTTAGTTTTGCTAGATTCGACGCAATTACTTTTTCAAGTTCAATATATGGAGCTATGTAGGTGTATTTTTTGGGGGATGTCTTCATTGATACAATTTTGGGGACTGTACGACTTATTGGTGACTTTTATCATTTTAAATTTTTATTTGTTGCGTATGGCAAAAAGTGGTAAATCAGGCATTATTTCCATTACGGGGTTCACCACCAGAAATAATAATTTTTATATTTTTGATCAACTCAGCTTGAAACATTGGGTCATTACATGTTTAAATTTTACTTGTTATATATATATGTGTTCGGGGAAAGGGGGGGGGTGATTTGAATATTTCTATTTTTCCCAAATTTTGGATATTTATTTAAATTTTTTCACTATTATACAGGCAGGCCCCGTGAGTACTGTACCTAGGGGGTCGAACTATGTCATACAACTACCTCGTGAAGCGTAATATACATATCTCAGACGGCTGTTTGCACTTGGTCGACACCTTCAATGTCCCCAGGGGGCACCAACTGGATTTTAAAGATGGCGGTGCCAACACCATCTTGTGTTTGGTGCTGGATCAGTACCATGATTAAAAAAAACCCAGCAGACCAGATGTGCAACTGCCCTCTCTATATAACCCTACTGCTGGTACAACATACGTGACATATCATGTGCAACAGCCTGTGTCAAGTAAGACAAGCTGCCATGCAGGAGAAGAAAAGAGGAGAGATGCAGTGGATGAGTGCTCGAGGCAAGTGTTAGTTATTTTATACAAGGGGTCATTTGTATACTGTTTACCTAGGGGCTATCTGTTTAAAGCCCAATATGGGGGTTCTGGTTGTGTATAGTGTAGAAGCAGATAAGGTATGCCACACAGTGGATCTTTCAACGTGTTGTAGGTGAATGACCTTGCAACGAGAATAACTGAGATCAACAGACAGGAGAACTCCGCAAATATCCCAATTGTGGTGGGTCAAGCCCCTTTATTTTAAACCTTAACAGGGAGTGCCCAGATGTAACTTTTTAAATTATTAGCATGTTTTCAACATAAATTCAAACAATAGCTTATGATTAGTTATTTAAATACACTTCTAATTGGTTAATATTCAATCCAATTCTGATTGATTAGTACAAAATTCTAATACATTTGATAGGTTGATGATGTCTTTCTTCTGACTGTCAACTAGTCAATATAGTTATTATAGGGGGACTGTATATAGTTATTATAGGGGGCAGTATATGTAAGGGGGCAGTTATAGTTTAGGGGGCAGTTTAGTTATTATAGGGGGTTGTATTAGTTATAATAGGGGATTATTAGTTATTATAGGGAGTCTGTATATAGTTATATAGTTATATTTAGGGGTCTGTTTATAGTTATTATAGGGGGCTGTATAAAGTTAATGCTGTGGGACTATATAGTATGTAGGCTGCTGTATATAGTAAATGCTGGGGAGCCATATTTATTTTTACTGTGGCTGTATTAGTGATTATGTGGTAGCTGTATATAGTGGTTGCTAGGGGAGCAGTATATATTGATCACTGGGAGCTGTTATACAGTGATTGCTGGGGAGCTTTATAAAGTAATTGCTGGGGGCTGTATAATCCGGCCCTCTTATATACTATCTTGTGGAAAATTCTGCAGCGATATGCAAGCTGGGAGAAAGCAATTAAGAAATCTTCGTTGAATGGACTACAGCACGATGTCTTTATTAACTGACTACGTCAGTGATAGCATCAGCATGTTGTAGTGCTGTAGTCACAGGTGTCAAATCTGTTGAGCGCTATGTGTGGATTTTCTCATTGTTAGTAAGTGTCAGCATTTTCTGATCAGATTGTAGATGCTTTTTATAGATTTGCTGTAAATTTGGTGAGCGAAGCAGGGGGGATCAACAAAAAGACCAGAATGTGCCCTATGTTGCTGTAAATGTCTATAGATTATGAATATTTTCTGCACAGATCACTTTGAGCAGCATAAAGTTCTTCGCAATTTCTGGTGTTGTAGGTAGTAGTGAGTAGTGAGAAGATATGGACATCGTCTTAAACACACTGCAATGCCCTCTTATCCAACAAGTTTATTCATATTCCATTTTACTGAATTGGCGGTTGACCAACACACCTGGGTCGCAGTCAATCAAGTAGCTTGCAGACCCTACACACCCACAGCATGTGTTCGTGGCATGCTTATATTAAACATTTTGCTCAGAATGAAAATATATACAATAATTCAATAAAAAAACTTAGCAGGAATCTAAAAGCCCACTATACATTATCCATACAAAATAACAATATTTGTTATTTTAAAGTTTGGGTTTACTGATCAGGCAAGATACAAGATATTAGGGGGGTTCTGGATCAGATTGGGGTTCAGGGTAAAGGTTAGGTTCACAGTCCAGATCCAGGTAAGGTTGTGGATCAGGTTGTGGTTTCAGGATTCCAGATCAGGCAAAAATAGGAGTGGGATAGAGGATTCACAAAGAGGGACAGGAATAACAGAGTCAGAAGACAGGTTAATAAGATGTTGCGGAGGTCACTCTTACCTGCGATTGCACGATTGTCCGGTGCCCGGCGCATGTTACCATGTGCTGGCTTCCTGTCTTTTAAAGGGCCAGCGTGCCATTCATGGTGCCAGCCGCCTTGTTATTTAATAAAAATAGCCGTCCCTTTCCTGCATACTGCTGGAATTTGTTAACGAAGAAATTCAGCCCGAAGAAAGATTTTTCTTATGCCCTCGTTGTTTGTGAATTCCCATTTGAGGTTCATTCCTGATTATGGATTGCTCTACGCAAGCCTGACTTCTGTCGGTGACTATGTGTTGTTCAGTCGTACCCTAGCTTCTGAGCTAGCCTGGAATGAAGTGGCCTTAAAAAGGACTTTCTGGACGATTAAAGAAATGCCCTGTCTTCGGTGAGTGGTCTCATCTCCCTGGTCACTGATTCACATCCGGTTCAGAGCGCTTGGAGAGTCTTGAACAAGCGCAGACAGGAACCCGTCGACTGCCGTTGGCTCCTTTTTTCCAAAACCCACCTCTGCCGTAGTCCTGCGCGGGCCAAGGACAGGTGATAGGCTCGTCTGTCACCTGACGACGAGCCGGTTCGACATAAAAACGAGAGCTAGCTCTATTGGCTAGGCAGGGCACTTTCTTGAGACTTGTCCAGCGTGTCGTGAATGCGCGCACACTACGTTGGGAGAAACTCCCTAGGTGAGAACAAAGTTCACCAGTTGAATATACAGTTCTAGCTTTTTGAAAACAAGTGGCCAGGTTCAAGCTCAAGACTTCTGGATTACCGAAAGAGAGGGGCAAGTATAAGTTCTTTTTTATTTTTAAACACCACACAGCATAAACCACAGCTTAAAACATAAAGAATTCCTAGACAGCTTTTTTAATAGAGGTAAGCTAACACTCTTTGCAATACTGCTGATAAAGTGTTAAATGCACATATTAAACATATCTGTAAA